>CAJQUW010002818.1:0-173918 GCA_907163375.1 Prostheceraeus crozeri
CCTTCGACAGTTGGCTAAATGTCGCCCTGGCGCCGAATGCATACTAGTTGAGACAGAGGCAAACATTGAAACATGACGCGAGAGGTTGAACAAGGATTGACCATTGCCGGAATGTCCTTGCGGGTTCATTAGCTACGGTTTCACCGCGTCTTATCAGGAACGCCAATCGAAAGGAAGTAGTACACGAACTTCATTTGCAACGTTCAAGTTGACTTGATAGCAGATTAACTTAATGATAGTATTCGCCAGTCTAATGATGCCAGGGCAAACGCGAGGAGGTTCTATCATGTCTTGCCATGGTGGCCTTTAAGAGAGCCGATGGTTCGTTCTCGTTTGTATCTGAAAATAGAAGGAAAAAATAGATGAAAAATATATTCATGTGATTAGAGATGATATTAACTTACCATAGAGAAATTTAGCCGGTTTCGTGACCCCTTCGTGGTGGTGGCTCAGGCAAGTTACTTGGCGGCGTTTTCGCTTCCGGTGGCGCAATTTTTGATGTTGCCATCATGCTTGATGGGAGACATGGATACAGCGCATCTCCTGCTCATTGCTCCCTCGTAGCATTCGAACGTGCAGACGCATTCCTCACTGTAGAGCAGGAATGTCTCAACAATCTGCTGTTGATAATTGGTAGGTGGAGTGTTGTCTGCTCTCCTGGTCTGCTCGTTCTCAGCCATTTTCATTTTTTAGTTGCTCAATTTGAGTTAAGCACCCTTCTTGAGATTTTTAACTTTTTAATATTTGCTGTGCTCTTCAACTCGCTTTTCACCTTTTGCTGTGCCCGGTCCCGAAAAGCCTCAAAATTTATGACCTGCGTTTTGAGGTTCTTGAATTTCTGGACTTGAGCTTTCCGGTTAAATTTTCATCTCAAAGTCTCGCATTGTTTCTAAAGCGACTCAGCTCATCTTTCCAATTTATTGAGCGCAAAACTCCTGGCTAACTTTGCAGCCTGATTCGTCCTATTAGGCTAAAGTTTGGGCTTTAATCCCTTCAATTTTTTCGGGGAAGATTGGCTGATTGGCTTATTCGCTATTCTTTAACGGGCACTACAACTCTCAGAGTCGGACTCGTCTGAGGTGATCTGATCATGCTTAGATCATTCCCTGTAATTGGAACAGCGAGGCTCGGGCTATAATTGCATTCTGCACTTCTTCATTTCCTGTAGTCGATACAGGAGGATCGGCTATTATTGCATTCTGCAATTCTTCATTTCCTGTCGTCGGACACCGGAAGGATTTATGACTATCTGCAATTGCATTCTGGCAGTTCTTGATCAAAACGGACCAATTCAAAATAGGGGGTATGATTTTGCCTATGTCGAAGTTGTATATTGCGAATTCACAACTGGACAGTTTCTGATGCCCTCTATAAAATTTTTCGTGCTGTCTTGCCTCTTAAAAGACTTTTGGCAATGTGTACCAAGCCGGAAACAACACCTTGTCTCCAAACATGAATGTGAGGCGTATTCTTATATTTATTCCAAGTTGGCGTTTAATACTCACCCCTCTCTTACTTCATCACAAGTCTAGCATTTTTTTTAAAACAGAAAATTTTGAGCTTGCCTCCCATATTCTGTAGAAGGAAAGATAAAATAGAAATTACTGACAAGTAAACATTGACAATCATTTTAAAAAATACAACTAATATGTCATTCAATACTTGAGGATAGACAAGCTAGGCTGATGAATTCCGTTACCAGGCATTCCTCAGAGGGGATCTTATCCCGACTCTCCAAGGCCTCGGCCCTCAAATCCAACCTCCCGCGGACAGAGCATCGCGTCATATCACTGTGTTTGGTATTCGGACCCCGATTTTGACATGAAAACCGGTGGAGTTATTTACATCAGGAAGCAAGTCTCGAGCCGAAGCTCGCCTCTGACAACTTTATAAATGTCTTAGTTGAATTCAGAAGGTTTGAAAACCCCGAAAATTGCCAAAAATAGCGAATTTAAATTTTTCAACTTTTTAGCACTACTTATGAAATTTTATAAGTAGTCTATCACTTAGGCAGGTCAATAGCGACCGAACCTTTTTTGAATCAAGTCAAACGGACTTGTAGAAGCAAAGTTACAAGCCTTTAAAGTTTTGGAGTCTTTTATGGCCTGGAGACGAAGGCCATCTCCTGGCTAACCTCTAAGTCTGACGCCTTAGCTGATATCAGCAATGAAATTTTCTAAGTCGGTTTCTTACAAAAACTCGGGATTTGGAATGTCCGAAGCTATCATCGGAGCTCAGAGAGACGACGTACCGTTGACTATCTCTCGTATTAATGACAAGTCTCTCTCGGTTCCCAGCTTATATAGTGTGTGGCGATCAGCTGATGACGTAACACCCATCATCCAAACACTAAAAAACCCGTCTTATCTCGAGCTGTCCAGAGGGGGGGGACGTCAGCCGAAAATTTTTTCTCTCCGATTTCGCTGGAAACATCCTTCCTAACCCAAAATTTCACGTAGATTCCGAATCTGGCCTCCGTTTTCTCATCCGATGCTTCGTTTGGGCGCTACACACCAAAACGTCCCAAATTCTAACTCTGTCGTTTTTTCGAAAAATGTTGAACATTTTTCTCGCCGATTGACTTGAAACTCTCCGATTGACTTGAAACTCACCATACATATAAAGAATTTCACGCTGATTCCAAATCTGAAATCCGTTTTCCAATCCGATGCTTCGTTTTGAAGCTAGAGCCCAAAACGTCCCAAATTCTAACTCTGTCGTTTTTCACCAATGTCCCAAAATCTTAAATGGCGTCTCACATCTAAACGAAGACAGATAGGAACAAGCCGATTCTTTCACTGAATTTGTCTCACTCTTAGCTTTCAAACGAGCTATCGCACGACAAAATCCGTCCACTAGAAGCCAAAATCGAAGCAAGCTGTCCAGAGGGGGGGGGACGTCAGGGAAATTTCAGAATTTGATGAAAAATGTTTTGGTGACGGTCCCAGGTCGAAATTCCACACTTTGGAAAATTTTCAAAATTTTACCCATACAAAGTCACTCTGACACTTAGGATTTTTTCAGGTAAGCGAGCTCCGACCTAAAATCTTGTAACCGCTCTAACTTTTGAACGAAGACAGATAGGAACAAGCCGATTCTTTCACTGAATTTGTCTCACTCTTAGCTTTCAAACGAGCTATCGCACGACAAAATCCGTCCACTGGAAGCCAAAATCGAAGCAAGCTGTCCAGAGGGGGGGGGACGTCAGCGAAATTTCAGAATTTGATGAAAAATGTTTTGGTGACGGTCCCAGGTCGAAATTCCACACTTTGGAAAATTTTCAAAATTTTACCCATACAAAGTCACTCTGACACTTAGGATTTTTTCAGGTAAGCGAGCTCCGACCTAAAATCTTGTAACCGCTCTAACTTTTGAACGAAGACAGATAGGAACAAGCCGGTTCTTTCACTGAATTTGTCTCACTCTTAGCTTTCAAACGAGCTATCGCACGACAAAATCCGTCCACTAGAAGCCAAAATCGAAGCGAGCTGTCCAGAGGGGGGGGGACGTCAGCCGAAAATTTTTTCTCTCCGATTTCGCTGGAAACATCCTTCCTAACCCAAAATTTCACGTAGATTCCGAATCTGGCCTCCGTTTTCTCATCCGATGCTTCGTTTGGGCGCTACACACCAAAACGTCCCAAATTCTAACTCTGTCGTTTTTTCGAAAAATGTTGAAAATTTTTTCTCTCCGATTGACTTGAAACTCACCATACATATAAAGAATTTCACGCTGATTCCAAATCTGAAATCCGTTTTCCAATCCGATGCTTCGTTTTGAAGCTAGAGCCCAAAACGTCCCAAATTCTAACTCTGTCGTTTTTCACCAATGTCCCAAAATCTTAAATGGCGTCTCACATCTAAACGAAGACAGATAGGAACAAGCCGATTCTTTCACTGAATTTGTCTCACTCTTAGCTTTCAAACGAGCTATCGCACGACAAAATCCGTCCACTAGAAGCCAAAATCGAAGCGAGCTGTCCAGAGGGGGGGGGGACGTCAGCCGAAAATTTTTTCTCTCCGATTTCGCTGGAAACATCCTTCCTAACCCAAAATTTCACGTAGATTCCGAATCTGGCCTCCGTTTTCTCATCCGATGCTTCGTTTGGGCGCTACACACCAAAACGTCCCAAATTCTAACTCTGTTAAAATTTTGAAGAAAAATTTTTTCTCACCGATCGACTTGAAACTCACCCTACCGATGCAGAATTTCACGCTGAACACGAATCCGACCTCCGTTTTCTCATCCGACCACTCCTTCCACTCGAAACAACCCATTTTACAACCCAACATTCAGCACGAAAAACATCACACACTATAGCCTCAACACTAATCCTGGCGGTCGCCCAAGTCCACCACGACACTCTATCGTTCCAGAGGGGGGGGGACTCAGACACGAAGCACCACGGCGGCCGACCACGACACTCTGCCGAGCCAGAGGGGGGGGACGCAGCGATGGCGGCCATCTTGCGCTATCTGGTGTTCGCCGTTTTCTTACTACTAAAGACATTGCTCAACCAAAAATCACATATATTTTAAAGTTCCGTTCACACTGGCCACGACGCATCCTCACGCGTGAAGAATTTCCCCACACAGAGGTATTAGAAAATTTGTCCGCTGTTCACACACGCATGATTGGTACCGTGTGTGTTAGTATTTTCAGAAAAGGTATCGAAAATGACACTCTGCTTGCTTATGAGATAGGAAAAATGCATTAATTTATATAAAGATAAATGAAGCATTATACGGCATAGGTCTATGTCATTAGAAATTAGGAAGTTGCAAATCGGCTAAGTTTGGTTTAAGTAAAAATCCATTTTGATGGTTTTGTCCAAGCATCTGTAATATCACAATATAATGAATAAGGCTTTTTGTGCCCCACGCACCTGAGTCACGAGCCGCTGGAGCTCCATAAATCTTTTAAATTCAGCTATACGACATTCCAAAAAATAACACGAGGCTGAGGCGAAACCGAGTTCCATGTCTTTGAATGGAGGGAGGATGGAATACATAGCTGTATCACTATACTCATTGACAAAATTTTTGAAACATTTACTTCTTTAACTTCTTTCATATTTGACTGGTATATATACATGTACGTATGATACCTTGATAATTTAGTCACAATCTCCACCAAGTCGCTAGCACAGAAAAACAACGCATGTAGCAGATTCAACTTTAATAGCGCGTGTGCCCCCCTCTAGCTCCAACACATCCAGTAATCCGAGATGGCATGGATTCACAAAGTTTCTGAATGAAGGATGTTTCAAGGAGAAGCCACTGCTCTGTCAGTCTTTCAGAGAGAATCCTCAAGGACACTGGTGGAAGTGAATAGCGGTCTCTCACTCGCGCCCAAGCTCGTCCCAGACTTGTTCAATGGGTGATAAGTCAGGTGAGTGTGCAGGCCAGTCACGGGTTTGAATGTTCAATCTCCTAACAGTGGCAATGACAGCCGAGGAGCGATGTGGTCTTGCGTTGTCGTCTTGGAAGACGAGATCCTCCACCCTGACCACTGGGTCAACAACAGGAAGCACAATTTCATTGAGATACCTCTCTCCAGTCAACGTGCCTTTGATGATGACTGCTGTCGTTCGTCCGCCATGCCAAATGCCACCCCACGGCATAACACTTCCACCACCATATCTGTCGTGCTCTTTAATACAGCATGGGGCAAAGCGTTCACCTGGAAGACGATGGATGCACTCTGACACGACCGTCATTGACATCCAGAGTGAATCTCGATTCATCGGTCCACAAGACTTTCTGCCAGTCAAGATAAGTAATTTCCAAATAATTGAAAATAAAGAAGTCACTCCCTTCTATTTACGACTTTTAGAAAAGTCGTAAAAAGAAGCACCCGACGCGTTTCGTCCGAAGACAGTTTCAAGGGTGGCGTACAAATGTGGAAGGATCCTTAAATACTGATTAGGTATAGTTGTGGCAACTCATTAAACTTGTTCATGACGTCTATTAAGTTTTGGCATTTTCATCGCTATGAAGCGTGCTTCAGCCATTCTAGTTGTAATCGCATTAAATTGTTGAATAAGGATCTCACAACTAAAGTCAGTTATTTTCATCTCTCTACCAACATGAAATTTTAGATGATGCTCGCTCGAAGCACTTTTGGAATTCTGTTGCGAATACTACGTTTGTGTTCTTGATAGCGCAACTTGAAAGGTCGACAACTTTGTCCAACATAGAGGTCATTGCACCAAAAGCAATTAAAACAATAAACTAGATATCTGCTTTTGCAGTTGTATTTAGGACCAATGGCGCTACACACATTACAGTTGCATTCTTCTTTGGGTTTGCTTTTATTAATTGAAATAATTTTTCTCCCTGGTTTAGTTGAAAACGTTACCGGAATGTCATATTTAACTTTCAACTTATTTAATTTTCTTAAATGACAATCACTAACGAAATCGAGTGATAAGTGGACGTTGTCTGCTTTGGTAGATGGCATTTTATTGTATTTATTTTTACTCGTTTCAACATATTTATGATTAAACCTAAATCCGTTGCTGTTTATTCGATCACTCATAGTGCTCATAGAGTCATAAGCTATGTCTGCATCAGAACTGCGATCATTAATGTATTTTATACTATTTTTGAGAAAATTATTTTTTACTTTATTTGGAAGCTAACTATCTCTATGTAGAGTTATGCCTGAATGACATGTCTTACTAAACCATTTGTATTTAAGGTTGCCATACACTGATATGCTTAGGTCTAAAAAGTTAATATAATTATCCCTAGGGAATTCTATAGTGAACTGAATGTTCTTGTCAATCGAGTTAAACACTTCAATTATGTTAGAAAATATTTTCACATCCTTGTAAAACGGACCCATGATGATATCATCAATGTACCGCTTGTAGCATACAGGGTTAATATTGAAATTTTGGTTAAGAATTTTTAGTGCTCTTTCTTCTATAGCATTCATATATATAACTGCAAAAGGTGGCGAGAAGTGTGCACACATTGGGCACCCTTTAATTTGATGGTACGTCTTATGATTATAATTCATCTCATAATTGTTATATTCTCATAAACTTAAGAAAATCTACAAGGTCCTGAACCGAGGAACCAAGGTTATCTATTTTTGACCAAAATTTAGTAGCAAATGACTTTACAACATCTATGGCATCAGCAATCGGAATGCTAGGTTAAAGATTTTGAACGTCTAATGAGATGAAAATTTGTTTTTTTACATAATTACTGTTCTTTTTTAAATTACTTATCAGTGAATGAGTATTGTCCAGATGAGAAGGCACAAATTTAACTAGTTGGTTAAGTATAGTACTGGCTAGCCAGTCAACCTTTGGAGTTGGTGTATTCTTTACGGATGCTATCGGGCGAAGCGGGTAAAAATCATTCACTTTATCCTTGTGATCTTTGACATTTACATGGAATGCAGCTGGTTTACTGCCTATTGAAAGTAATCTTTGATGATCAATACGTGGAATATTTCTACATTTCGAACGAATTATTTTGTTAGCCTGATTTTCAATAGCTGCAGTTTTAGATTTTTTACGCAGAGTATGCGTAGCGGTGTCATTGAGAATATTTTCAGTTCTGGAAATTAAATAACTTTTGTCAGCAATTACTATACGGTTGGATTTGTCTGACGGGATCAACGTCAGATTATGTTCAGTAAGAAATGTATTCGTCTTGCTTTTCAATTTATTTACTGATTTACAATAACTATTTTTCTTTACATGTTGAATTTCACAATGCAAAATTTGTTTTGCCTCAATTTCAAATAACTTCAAATTATTTTCTAGGTTTTCATTCATCCTTGGCGGAAGACAAGTAGTATTCTTATCAAAAGGAATTTTGAGCTTATCATCAAAAGGATTACTGCTGTTAGAATGATGGAACCATCTCAGCTTATAAGCTAAACTGTCAATAGCGATTTCATTATTAAAAGTAAAGTTTTGATTGAAATTCGGAGGCAACCGAAAGTTAGGACCATTACTCAAAAAATTAGTAATATCGCTAGGAATGTAAATTTTTGTTTCATTTATTAAGCGATTACTAACTATGTCATTATTATTTGGTTTAAATGATGGTTTAATTTTCTGCCAGTGATGGTCATTCCATGAGCGATGGGCATCACACCCGGCAACTCGTCTTCTGCGGTGCTCAAAACTCAATGGAATTAGGACAGCTGGTCGTCGCGATTGAATTCCAGCTTCTCGCAATCTTCGGTAAGCCGCTCGAGCGCTACAGTCTATATTTGAGGCACTCTTCCAGTGTATGACTAGCTTTGGGACTGACGCAAATCTATTCCTCTTTGCAGCTAAAACTAGACGTGCGTCTGTCCTTCCTGCAGACTTTCTTGGTCGACCAGATCGACTTCTTTTTAGCATCTCCTTCTGCTTTCCATCGACACCACCACCTCCAAACAACGACTCTCGATAGTTGCAGCTCTTCGGCAACACTCGCACAACTTCTACCACAACGAATCATTCCAATAGCCATACCTCTGGTAAACTGATCGTGTGTCATTTTATTTTACAAAAGCTGGATTTCAGTTCACGTTTATGTTCAATTTGTAAAAGCAATTGTGACAGTTGTATCGATATCAAAATTTGAAATTTGACCACCATAGATCTTTCTCCATTCTCTGATGTGTTGAATGGTAATACACAGAAAGCGAGATATTGCATCATACCTGAGAAAAAATGAAACAAACTTCAATTCAAGCCAATGATAGTTTGTTTCATTAATTATGTCAATGAGTATATTATCGAAAGCGCACACGGTGGTCCAGAATGACGTTTAATTGAAAAAAATTAGAACTCGCATAAATCATACACCATTCGAAAACTCTTTGGTTGGCGAATATTTTTGGCACAATTTAGAAATTTTTTGTCGATATCTTTATGAGCAGTATAGAAAAATGTATTTTTGTACTTAGAACGACAAAATTCACGTGGGTTCTAAAGTTTAATGGTCGTTAGACGACATTTAACGTGTACAATTCAGGCTAATAATAATTACTTTATCATTGTAGATAAAAATAACATAAAAATAAATGGCCAAATATGTTCACGGCGACGTTAGTAAGTAGTATGAGTCATATATAGAGTTATTTATCTTTTTAAGAAAATAAATAAATTCTTATTACATCTATATGAATGACACGGGTCAATTCGAGGACGCTGAGGCTAAAACTGATTTCCATTTCTCCAATTATGGCATCTTACATGAAAACGTATTATTCCAATATGCATGTACATGTATTGAATTTCAATAGTACACAATAATAAAGTATGAATTCAATTCATAATGCATTCATAGCTCATAGGCAGTTGATTAAAAATGATTTCCGTTATACTCCTGTACGGACCGGAGAAAACGATCAGCAAATCTTTCATGTGTTGTCGGCACTTTGTATTTTTGCCACACATGTGTAAAGTCTGCATGAACCGATTCAAAAGCTTGTTCTGACCACATGCCGAGTCCGGTTTCTTTACGATCACAGAAGTCAATCACGTGGAACAGTATGGCATGAATCTTCGGAGTCACTTGTAGACCCAAAGCTTGAAAACAATGATTGAAGACATCAATCTTACCCTTATAGTCATTTTGCAATATTTTCCCAAAGCAACTCAATACTACATCATTCAAGGCGCGAAATGCCCAAACATAGTCTTTCAGCTCAATGGGAGCAAGTTCTTGCAATAGATCCACATTCTTCAGGAGTTTTCGGCATGCGTTGCCCGCGAAAGCACCGCCATGAATTGCCTCTCTCTCAACATTCAAAGATGAGGCCCATCGCAAAACTTCTGGCCACTTCTTTTGCAAGTTTACAAATAACAAGTTCACCGCGCCCAACATCAAGTGTAGCTCCGGAGGTGGAATTATATCGATTACCTCAGTGGTAGCTGGGCCTTTGAAGATGGGTGAGTGAATGCAATTACCGAAATGTTTGGCATTCTTTGTGTCCTTCTCCGAGTCAACAAACGACCAGTACTGACGACGTACACTTCCCAAAGTTCTCAGTTCACCACGAGAATCCAATTTTTCCTTCGATGAATTGCACCACGTGCATGGATGAGAACATGCGCGTGCCATCAAACCGATTGTTGTGTTTGCTAACTTTATATCCATACAAGTAAAGGGATGTAATGTTTGAGGAGACGTAAGTTTTAATAAATTCCACAGTAACAATACATTGCGATATGTCTCCTTTGCGTCTGGAACGATAGCAATGACAAATAAATTGCGCACACTTGTATCTTTCAGATTTCTCTCAGCAACGCCATCGGATAGTTTGCTTCTCACCACAGTTGTGCTTTCAGATGATGGATCATGAGGTAATCGAAATGTTACACAGATTTTGAGGAAACCTCCACCTCCGTCCATACCAATAACTGAATCTACTTCGACGCCACCCTGAAGATGTCTGTGGGCGACAACACGATCTTTCAATGCTTCAATGTCTGTACAATACACAACTGGGAGCGATGAAGATGCCTTACTCGCCGAAGAGTCAAATTGGTGAACTTCATAAGTAAATATGTCATCGACTTGATGAGATACAAGTTGCAATTTCTCTCGCAAGTACGGCTCAGTTGAATTTCTGGATCCGAAAGCAGAACGAATGTGTTTTCCAAGAGCCTTTGTCTGGTTGGTCGATAACCTTAAATCTGAACGAATTCTCTGCATGTCCTCAGCTGTTACCTTTTCAGGCTGCGGGCTCTTGGAAACATCGACCCTCAAGGGTTGGCCTCTGATCGAGGAAAGCTTGAACGAAGTGTCATCGGACTCACGAACTTTCTGTCTTATAATCGCAGATGCCAATTGTTCTTCTGAACGTCGTGGTGCACTTGAATTAGGCGAATCCGCAGCGAAGGATAATAGATTCTCATGTCGCGTAGCTTGAGTACATGTATGCGGTTTACCTTTGCCAATCGCAGTAAGACAGTATGAACAGAGATTCACTACATTCGGTGTTTTTAGTGGAACATTTGCCACATATGTTGGTCCTGGTTGGCGCTTGTGTATAACAGAATTTGACAGTCCAAAATTTGACGTTGTTGATGCTCGTGCAATATCGCAAACAAGACACATGCACTTCAGGTTACTCCTCGTTAAAGGACGCAGGTTTCCAAGGTGAGAATAATCGAAAATTTGTATTTCACGTTTGAAGTTGCTCCTCTTATATTCATACACAATTGCATGACAGTTACTACACAGCGACGTAGGAAATCTGATGTCATCGAAGTCACTAATATCCACAATTAATTTTCGAATCACTTCGCGGGCAGCATCAGAAATGTTTCGCATAACTTTGGTCTTGGAGAAGCATAAAATACAAACGCATGCTCTGCATTCTTCGTGTGTCTTACAGTGCGTAGGCATGTTCGATACAAGTTGAAATGAAAATGGCGAAGATCAGCAGATCTGCCAATTTCATTTCAAATTTTGAAAGGTTACCAATTTTGAAATCTGCACATTCTATGTCAATCTGCTACAGACTGCGTGAGAATAAGGTGGACGAATAAGCAACTAATTAGATGTCTATGCTCAATTCCAATGCACCTTCACATTTGAAAATTGTGTTTACAATTGAAAGCTTAACATAGACATCTCATCAGCTTAATCATCTAACGGTATGCTAGTGCCTTCACGCTAGTCCCTTCACAATTAAAAGGGATGTAATGTATGAGGAGACGTAAGTTTCAATAAATACCACAGTGACAATACATTGCGATATGTTTCCTTTGTGCCTGGAACGATAGCAATGACAAATAACTTGCGCACACTTGTATCTTTCAGATTTCTCTCTGCCTTCAGTGTACATGAATAATGATCTCGATCAAGCTTTGACAAATTGATTTCATTGAACTTAATTTTAGGTTATCAAAAGTTATTTAATATCGTAAATTAGTCTACTATGGTACATCTATGAAAATACATTAGATGTATCCTCAGCGTCCTCGAATTGACCCGTGTCATTCATATAGATGTAATAAGAATTTATTTATTTTCTTAAAAAGATAAATAACTCTATATATGACTCATACTACTTACTAACGTCGCCGTGAACATATTTGGCCATTTATTTTTATGTTATTTTTATCTACAATGATAAAGTAATTATTATTAGCCTGAATTGTACACGTTAAATGTCGTCTAACGACCATTAAACTTTAGAACCCACGTGAATTTTGTCGTTCTAAGTACAAAAATACATTTTTCTATACTACTCATAAAGATATCGACAAAAAATTTCTAAATTGTGCCAAAAATATTCGCCAACCAAAGAGTTTTCGAATGGTGTATGATTTATGCGAGTTCTAATTTTTTTCAATTAAACGTCATTCTGGACCACCGTGCGCAGTGATCACCTGCTATTGAATATGAAAGTAGTTGGTGTTTGTAATGACGGTAATTTACCTATATACGTGCTTCTCCATTCGCAACATAAAGCGCACGTTGTGCATTTAATGATCGATGACTAACTCTGATCAAGATATCTAATTAGATGCATTAGACCTCTATGACCGTTCTATATTCTTGACCGCCCATGCTACCATAGACTTCTAAATTAAGAGGTCTATGATGCTACCATTTCAAATCACTTCAAAAGATTCTTGCTTGATGTTCGGCTGCTTCCATTGGATAGGCGCCGATCTTAACTTCTTCTTGATAACAAGTTTCCCCTCCAAGCCTCGACTTATGGCTTGGACGCAGATAGATGGGCTTAGTGAAAACTCCTGCTGCACTTTCTCTTTGATCTCCAACGAGGTGATGATAAACTTCTCTTCCACTCATCTCACCAATGCGGCTACCATCGATTCACTCACCTTTGTATAAGTACGTGCTTATCAGATGGTCGCTTTCAGTCTTTCAAAAATTGGCTTTCATGCTTCTTGCATTTTGCTTATGAATGCCTAACTAATCTGCATGCTGCAAGTAGTCTGACTCGGATTGTCAAGCCGCTATCAGACGATCTCGAGCAGTTTGCGCTATACTCATGCATGTTCTAAGTCTGGTGTCATAACATGTATCGCCACTCCGTGTGTTGATATAAGACATACGAGTGAGTATAATGCCAGACACACTCCCGGTTAGACGAAAGAGTGAGATGAAGGTGACAATATCCAGAAGCTCCACACGTAACCTTCCAGAATTTGAATCTCAGAATAACGATATTGAATGTACTATGAATGCATCTTTGTTCTATGAATAACAGATTGAGAAGGAGTATCTAGAAATCGGACATGATAAATGAATGGATATCTTGCTCAGCAGAAATTGAATTCACTTACCTAGAAATAGAATGCAAAAAGGTACATATGTATTTCACTCATCCCTGTACTTTATCTTCTTTTCCTAGATACATTCTAGCTAGCTAAAGAACTGGCAATTTCTATGAAAATCTACGATCAGATATATTTCAGGCAATGTCACTTTTTTTACTAATTTCTATTTAATCATAGACCTGTCAATCACAGTATGCAACATCACTTCAGAAGATCAGGAAAGTTAGCATAAGGAAAAATCGTGGAAAAAGGGCTAAAACTTTGAATATGAAAAGACACTAAAAAGCTCAAAAGTCAATCCCTCCAATTAGCAGCTCTCTTCTCCCAATTGAGATTTTGCACCTGCAATTGACAGCACGGGCGTTTGCTCTCATTAGCCTCACACTCAGGCGAGTATAGATGGCGTTGCGTACCTCCCATGGTGTAGTTCCTTTCTGTACGGACAGTCTGTTGGCAAGCTTATCAAAAAATCTTCTGCTTCAATGCACCATTCCCCATATGTTGAGACGACCATCGGCACACAGATTCAATTCAAAGATGAGCATCTCTTATCATTCTTTTGATGCTTAACTTCAGCCACCGCTGCCACTGCTGATCCTGCTGTCACTCTCGCTTGAAAAATTATCGATTTTTAAAAGCTTAAAAGCTTATCGAGCATAATCAGCGATGGTATCTCGAAGGATGTTATGTCGAGTCCACAGATCGGGTCCCTTCTACACGTTAAAGCATGGTGTCCAAAAACGTCTTGAATAGTTTCAGGACATTTCGCACAAGGCTTGTTTGTTGGCATGACCGGTAAACCAAGCCACAATTTCAATATGACGCACATTTCGTCAGGATCAACGCTAAGACCAAGACCTGATGAGGGTATCGTGCGCAACCATGCGGAACTATAAGGAGCGGAAACTGACTTCAGTCTAGCTTGATTTGCTACCGAAGATCGTGCCAATAGATCGGAGAATGTTTCTTCATCAAGATTTTGTGATAGTGCCTTCTGCGATATTTTCTGTTATCTGGCTGGTCGAGACAAAATTGAGCGCCAACCATGTCATGAAACTATGAAAACTATATTTCTATAACATAGATTTAATGTGTACAGTACATTAAACGTTTAGAGTACTGTACACATTATTGTTCGTGAAATAAATTATGATAAACTAAACCACAGGTATTTTACTTCACACATAGAAAGTCCTTGTCATAGATTTAATGTACTCGTCCCCTCCGGGGACTCGGACTTTCTAAATGTGTAACATTAAATCTATGACTCGGACTTTCTACAACGTGTAAACCCTGATGTCAGTGACATATCATACACGTATCAAACCGTTCTTCATCACTTAGTACGACACTCTTCATTGTGATGCTAAACATAAATCTGATCCATGTTAGATAACATCTGATCCTTGACTCTTATCTTACAATAATTGAAATCGTCAAATAAAGCCTGTCGATATGCATTCCATCGTATTTAGATGAATAATTTTAAGAGAGGAGTTATCTAGGGTCATGTCAGTGTGGAATTATCGGAGTGGAGTTGTCATTTTCTGTGAATAAGATAGCATGTTTTGTATGTTGTGTAGCAGTTATAGGCCAAAGTTGCAAAGATGGTGCATAACACATTGCCCGAATGATTTATGAAGCTGTTTCCAATTGATATTCTGTATATTCTAAAACGCAAGTAGAAAAGACAAGAATTTTTAAGTTCAAAGATGCACTTTCCAGCGGTATTGTTGGCAATAGTATCTACAGACCGCTACAAAATTATTTACACAGAAAAAGTCAACCCATTTTCCAGCTTAATTTTCGTATTGCAGTTTTGATTCAATTTCAACAAATTTTACACCATGTGAAGCTTCATGTTCCATAGATTATTTTGATATAGGTCATCACATAAAAAATTGCGTTTTTTATATGGTTCATTTAATTGGATTCTATGATATTATTCTTTATCATTTTATTCTTTTGCAAGCAAGTTTGTGTCATATCTGTAAACCGTTCATTGTCTCTACTATATTGCATGGATATCTATATAGTAAGGGGATGAGACACTACTCAAAATCAATTTAGCTCTATACCAACTCGGTGTTACTTGAATCAAAGAACTTTGTAAGTTACAATACGGCAACGGCAATAATACAGTTCAGATGTTGAACTGCAATAAGCCTAAGTCAAATTCATTTCATTTTGAAGTGAAAACAATTTATCGTGTAGAAGACGACTGCTTCGTATCATTAAAGAAATCAGCCATAGCTATAACTTATTGATTTTCCCACGAGTCAAAAAATCGACGTTTGAATGTGCACATGGATTTCTTTTTCATTTGCGACTATTCTCATCTACGGCGTGTTCGGAATCCTTACTATACAGATATCCATGTATGTTGTCTCTGGTTTGTTCCATGTTTGTTCCATCATCGCCACTTTTCACATGAATCATAGATATCTTAAACACAATCATCATTATCTTTAACATGGATTCACTTTGAAATCAATTTTAATTTTGATTCCGAAAACCAGCATTCATTTTGACTGCCGCAATGGAGATCAACAGTCGTGACATCAACCTAATCGTCGAGACTTTAAGAAGAAATAACTTTAAAGGCACAAAAATACACGAGATCATAACAACTGCTTGGGGTGATAAGCGGATATCAGTTAGACGTGTACAACAAGTTATGACTGAGTTTGGAGAAGGTCGCATTCAATTTGATAGAATTGATGGAAGTGGGCGTCCAAAGTCTCAGAAAAGAATCGATCTTACTCAGATGGTTGCTGATGAGGTGACCGTGAATAGGAGAATTACGTGCTACGAGCTTGCTGATAAATTGGATACAAATCATAGAATGATTTACGACATCCTGACAGAAGACCTGCATATGCGATCAATCCAAGATAAGTGGGTGCCACATAATTTATCCGAGGCAAACAAAGAGGCTCGTGTATCGTGCTGCACTGAGCTTATTGAGAAATTTACAAGGCGCAATATCCATCGCAATCTTGTAGTTGCAGACGAGAAATGGTTTTTCTGTAGGCCAGTTGGTTGTCCTCAAACCAGAAGGTCTTGGTGTTCAGCTGATGGTGATGTTGATAGAGATCAAATTCCTAAACGTTTAACCGTCGACAGAAAGTTCATGGCAATTGTTGCTGTGAATTTTGATGGATTATCGTTTTCTACAGTACTTGAAAGGAATCAGTCTGTAGATTCCGAATTGTATACTAATTTTCTGATTGACACAGTTAATTCTTTCACTAACCATGATTTAAGAAATGAAAGAAGAGAGGTGTCATGGGAGAATATGGTTTTGATGCATGATAACGCTCGACCACATGTATCACGCCACACTCAAAACTTTTTGGCAGACAAGAATGTTCAGCTACTGAATCAAGCTCCATATTCACCTGACTTAAATATATGTGATCGCATGATATTTCCTGCTTTGGAAATGAAGAGAAGTGATTTGGAGTTAATGACAAAGGAATCTTTAGAATCCTACTTAAATGAAACTTTGACTTTTACTCCACAAGTAATGAGAAGAGCAGCATTGAAATTGATTGACCACTGCAGAAATGTGATTGCTGCAAACGGCAATCATTTGTGAGTTACTTACTGTCTTACTGACCCCCATTACCCCCATTTACTGAGCCCCCCATTTATGAGTTAACAGAACACAAATTTTAATAGGTCTCAGTGCCATAATAATGTTTTCAATTGCCATTAAAAAATCAATTATAAAAACGCAGTTTTTTATGTGATGACCAATATTACATCTATATTTCACAAGTGGTGAGTTGTGGCCACTAGGCCCTTAAAAAGAATATCGAAGGTTTTCTTTGATGCTGCATTTCAACATGAGGGCGACTGATTTTCCAATGAAAATTGACTGATGTTATAAACTGTCCATGAGTTTCCTCATGATGTATTGATTTTAAAATTGGTTGAGTTTTGAAAGAGGATGCAGAGCAAACAAAATTTCCCGAAAAATTGTTGTTCGAAAACATCTGTCTTTTTGTTCATTGATTACGACGTTCAATTTTAATAATCTATATTTCATGCTTCAGGTTGATTTAATTAGAATGGCTTCGGCGATCTGCACTCATTGATATCCGAGAATTTGGCTAGCGTAGATATAGAGCCAAATGAGTGTTGTTTGATTGAACTATTGCTTTCGCGTTGGTTGGATCTGACTGCCAATTGGTTTGTCGTATAACCAATGTAGTGAACATTGTTACAATTCACCCAACTTCAATCTCTCGAACCGTCGTATGGACTATTTCTTCTCTCTGGCGAACCGTCGCATATATGGGGAAGATGCTCGGTCTGGCGAACCGTCGTAACTATAAATATGCAACTTTTCACTAGAGACAGTTACAGATTTTGAGTGAATAAATGCTAAATTGTGCTGTTTTTTCGGTGCAATATCTTTGCATGCGTGATTATAGCAATAGTACACGCATTTTAGCTACCTCAGTAATGTACATATCCTTATTAGCTTGATATTGACATTCTGTGAAAGAATCGACGGTCGCCTGATTGTAAAATTGATAATTCTATATCTGAAAGTCTGGAGAACTGTGTCGTAGGTACCATTAAAATGATGAATTTTATAAAATGCAAAACAATTCCTATAACTTAGCTAGAACTTCAGATACTTAAGATGGATTTCAACTCACGTCAGTTAAATGTTGATGTAACGTAATTAATCAAATTTTCACTCGCTTCCTAAGCTAAGACTACATTTAAGTAAGTTAAATTACCGCTATCCGCATTAATTCCTACCAGATTATATTCATGATCATGAAATCTAATCTGATCAGTTAGATCACATTGAATCTAATATAACTTAATGCAATTAAACGTAAAATGATTGCAAAGCTACTCGTACATCGTGATTAGTTAGCGCATAAATTCCACTTATACATATTTACTACAATATTGACACATTATTATATGACACATTATTAGTCGCACCTAATTTTTTCGTTTTTCAGTTTGAAAACTACAATTTCTATCAGCTTTGATTAATTATTAATGGATTCAAATTGCTTCCTTGATGTCAAAGCAACCATTCGTGACTGCAATTATGTCTAGCTTGTAGTTAGTGTGAGCGATATAGCAAGTTTGCTTATAACATATTACTATAGTCACCCATGTGGCATTTTGCCTGCTTTTGCTTTTTGGTGAGTCCTTGCTTATCTTTCTACCGCCCGAAAAGAATTTCTGCTGTTAAGAATATGTTGAAATAATGCCAACCATTCGGCATAAGGTTGCATTAGTAAATATTCATAGAGAAGTAAGCTGCTGACATAGTTCTCGCCTTAGTTTCAAGCATGGTCGCAGTCAGCTATACATTAAACTGATACACCTGCAGCAATAATTGACAATGTCAAATATGCTGCATCGGTAAGTAATTCTGTCATAGAAGTCCTTCTGAATATATGATAGAATAACAACAAGTCAATGTAATCAAGTTCAAACATATCTTAGTTGAAAAAAGTAGGCCCATTGCTGAATCGGAATCATGCGCGAGTACAACTCAGCAGTGCTCACACGAAATATGTTCCAATGTGAAAAAGAAACGGATCTTTAAAGCTTTGTCACCAGCAATCAATGCCAAACAAAATATTGGCAATCAACATGGAATTTCAAAGAGCACATTTCTCAGCGCATAAAGAAACATGAATTAACTGAAAATGGGCGCATCAGAGAAGGTGTATCAAAACACAAGCCATCCATCTCTACACAGTCGCACTACTGGAATATGACTATAGCAATATGTCAGGATACAAATCGATCTAATAATTTGACACCGCAAAGGAGCTCCGGAGTCAGTTGCATGATGTATTGAGTATCCAATCATGTCATGGTGTTGACTATAATGTCTGTACACGGTCTCGGTCATTTGTAGGCCTGCTTCGTGGAAAGGACTATAAATTTACAGAAATGCATTTAAGTACCGAGGACAATTGAATGCTGTCACTGACCCTGATATGGCTTTAATATGAGAGGACCTTCATGCAAAACGCTCTTTGGCATGCAGCGAAGTTTGTCCGGGAATTTCTTCTGTGTGATAATATTAGAAGTTTTACAATGACCACGGTAAGTAAAGTCCTTATATGAGCCTATTTGAGCCGCTGTGTGCTGTGAAGAGTTGCGTCTAAGGTCATAAACCATTACGCAACCATTCAGTAATAATTAAGCATTGACGTCGAGATGAACTAAAATTGCAAGCGACTGACCTGTCAATGCCAAGGTTCATTGGAACTTCAGTAGGGGCAAAGGGTGTGCTTATCAAATTTTTATGTGACTGTTCACATTTCTTGTAGCTTTATATTTTGCAATGAGATTACAATATGAGAGTACCGAGACTCGATTATTGTTTCTATCTTTAATCTAGCCCCTTTTAATAGGTGCTAACATGGACTATATCAATCATAGATGTATAAACGGTTGAAAAGGGCATCAATGCGTGATTATAATGAACTTTAACGTCAGTAGGCCTACTCCCCCACTGGGGACTTACACGGGGCCATCATAGTCGTTTGTGGAGCACCGTTGTACTTTCAGTCAGGATGTCTTTCCAGTCGACTTTCGATGACATTTACGGGGCTTAACGTGAACACTAAAAGGTCGCTGGGCCAAAAATTCAGCCACTTTTTTTCAAACCGATTTGATGCCATCATGAGGGTGACTAAAATTGTGACTTTTGCTTGACCCAAATTATTCATGAAGTAGGCTTGCTATATAGCGCATGCAATGTCAAAGAGCTTTGACAGTCGATATTGATGAAAACAAATTCTTGATTAGATAGTACAATTTATACTTTGGTCGATTTAAAAAATACCTTGAAGGTAAATTGAAACAGTTACTAGGGCCTCAGATAACAAGGCAGATTGACCGCTAAAACGAGATAGCTTCATTTTCGTTTTGTGTTCGCCAGCTTGATACGACAGTTCGAGATATCTCTCATCATTTATATATTAGCAAGAGAGTCTGGCGAACCGTCGTAAGACGATACGACAGTTCGCCAGACAGAATATTTGCGACTTTCGAAAAAACGACTGTTTGACTGTCGCTGTATCATGAAAACAAAAACGATTTACAGTTTACTACTCAGTGGCAAGATTCTTCAATATTAGATGATAATTTTAATGCGAAAATCTCACTTCTGGAAATTTGGAGTTACGACGTTTCGCTAGACAGATAATTTTTCCCATACGACGGTTCGCGAGAAGTTGGGCGAAATGTTCACGGGAAATGAATATTGGTGTACGACACGATCAGTTGATGCTGATCTTTCCTGTCTTCTTATAGTGGCTTGACACTATCATATACGATCTTCGTACGTTTTCTCTTCAATCGTAGAGCTTGAAGTCAACTGTCCATGGTAATAGAAGATTACATCTACTATTTCTTTTTTTCTTCCTTTAAGAGAAATCGTCAAGATTGATTTTGATATATCTATCCGCTAATGATAAAGGATAATAGTTGTTCACCAAAATTTGTTTTAGGGGCCATCCTTAACGGACGTCCGCGACACATCTGCATTTTTTGACTCCCCCTCCCTGTCCGCATGCATCCTAATCTTTGGACACCCCTCAGGACGTCCTCATTTTCACAGAACTTTTGATTTATTGAAAATTGCTACTTATCTAATTACTTTATAGCTATATGCAATTGACATGTTCTGCGACGTAAATTGACTTTTATTAGATGCCGATATTTTACGACTCTACGTATGATGCGACTAGGGAGTCGCAAAATATCGGCAGTTAATAAAAGTCATTTTACGTCGCACAACAATTTCTTCTTGTAACTGACACCGACGTATTACAAACATGTTTGCACATGCAACTAACATTTTTGATAAATAAGCATATGCATAATATTCAACTACTGATCTGATCGTCTGAGTGAAAATATTGAAGGACAGCTACAAATAGATAAAATGCAGGATGACATATGTGCTGACAGGTTTGTGTTTATCTCATTGACACAGTTGTTTCATTTCAACAATGCACTTCTAATCTGTTGCGGATCGCAGCTGACTCAGCAGCATTCACTATGCTATCCAAAATGCGAGCGCTTAAGTTTGCGGACGCGTCCACATTTTCCGTGACCCTCCCCCTCACACACGTCCGCAAATATCTGCATTTGTTAACCCCTTCCACTCAAGCTGCGGACGTCCTTTATGGGTGGCCCCTTTATGTTCTTATTTCGTTATCAAAGGATGCCCAGTCTGAACACAAAGCCAAAGCACGATGAATATAGCTCTTGATGACAGAGATCTTGTAGCGTTCAGTTGTGAAGGTATTGAAATCAAGGCAAGCACCACCCGAAAACTTTTTCCGATAAATCGAGAGTGATAGGATATCATCACGTTTGACAAGAACATCCAAACATCCAACATCAAAAGATGGTAAGGTGTCAATCGTCTCCATTTCAAAAGTGAATTCCAGAACCGATTTTTATTTGAATCTATCAACGATGAAGTTAAGGTCATCAAGTGATAGCACAAGAAGAGAAGTATCATCGACGAATCGAAAATAACATTTCGGTTTCACCTCACTTGGAAGATTGGAAAGAACTCGATTTTCAGTGCAAGACATATAGAAGTTGGCATAGAGAGGGAGCACATGGAAACACCATTAATTTACCTGCATAGCTGTCCATTCCAAGTAAGCGGAGTCTGGGTTGTACAAAGAAACAATAATTTTTCCACAGTAGACCTTGGTATGTTGGGGGATGGAACATCTGGATGCGAGTATAATCTCGACAATAGCCTATGAGTTGCTTCAATGACTGGAACACTGGCAAAGAGTCCGACGACATCCATTGAAGCCATTATCCTTCCACTCAAGTTGCTGAGAGATATCGATTTATTTACAAAATCAAAGGATGAGTCCTCCTTCATGGTAGAAGAGTCATAGTCAGCCCATTCAAGTATTGACTTTACTCGTGAGCAGCAGCTCCAACTGTAATGTGTTTGGTCTATTGGATTTAAAACGAGCGTCTTTCCAGCTCCAGATGCTTTATTCAGTCATCATTACAGAAGTTCAACTCAATCTATGTAATGCAAGATATTAGCATTCATATTTACATTAAATTCAAATCATAGCAATTCAGCTAACTCACTAAGGTCATCGAACTGGTCAAAGGTCATGGATATCAACTCACGTTACATCCTTCTCTTTTTTAAAAAAAATAGTAAAAAATTGAGACGAAATTAATGGGATATTGGATTCCCATAAAAATCTGGTTTTCTCCTTTCCCTTCCAGAGCGTCTTACTATAAAAGGCAGTTCTGTGCTGTTTTGGCGCAAATCGTATTCATCGATGTCGATGTACGGTCCTGGAGGGAGTTCATTGTTTTTCCGGTACTTCTTTCCTTCAACCTCAACTTCATAAGATCTCCTATTGACCTTCTTTACGCAAATTCCTTTTTTCCATGTTTCTTTACCCGGTAGTTTCATTCTGATTGTTTGTCCGGGTTGTAAATCTTGTAAAGGCTTCGTTTGTCTGTTATAATAGTTCGCTTGTCTTACTTTACTCTCAGTAAGCTTTCTCTTGCATTCATTATCTTGTATATGCTCGTGCATACAATTGCTTGATTTTGTTGGCATAAGTGTTCGTGTCCGTCTACCAAATAGTCTTTGTGCTGGACTGGTACCAATGCCTTCTGTTGGCGTATTTCTCCAATCAAGAAGAGCTAAATATATATCATGATTCGCGTCTTGATTCTTATTGAATATGCTTTTGATAGTTTTCACAGCATTTTCCGCTTTGCCGTTTGATTGGCTATATGTTGGACTCGATGTTGTATGTCGAAATTTCCATTCTTTTGAGAAGTTTGCAAAATCTTGACTGGCAAACTGTGGATCATTATCGGTAATTAACTTTTCTGGTATTCCATGTCTAGCAAAAATAGACTTTATGTGTTGTATTACATTCTTGCTGGATAGTTGTTTAGAAAGTGTAGCGATTTCCACAAAATTAGAAAAATGATCAACCATAACAATATAATGTTGATTTCGATACTGAAAGAGATCTGCGCTCACTGTTGCCCATGCTCGATCGGGTACTTGCTCTTGGATAATAGGTTCTTTTTTTGGTGTGCTCGATATTTGAGACATATGTGACATCTTGAAATGAGATCTTTGACTTCAGCGTTCATTCCAGGCCAAAATATCAACTCTCTTGCTCTTCGTAAGCATCCTTCTATCCCAATGTGTGATGAATGTATTTCTGCCAAATACTTTTTTCGAAGGCTTTCTGGTATTAGAATTCTTTGCCCTTTAAATATTATTCCATCTTCGCAAACTAATTCATCACGATACTGAAAATATATTCTAGTCACGTCATCTGCTAGTTCTTATATATAATTAGGCCACCCTAAAGATATCAGCTGAATAATTTTCTGCAGAACTTGATCATCTGCCGTAGCTTGCCATATTTCTTCAAGCTGTTGTTCTGACCCACCAAATTCATGTGTTTTCAACATTCGGATATGTTCAAGAGATTTAAAAAATTGTTCATTTTCTTCCAACTGTACAAGAAGTGTTTCGTCAAAATGTTCATTGTTTGTTGAATCATTTATGAAAGCTCGGCTTAAGGTATCAGCGATATATAATAGAGTGCCTTTTTTGTATGTTACTTTTAGATCATACTTTTGCAGAAATAATAGCATTCTCTGAAGTCGTTTAGGTGATTTAAAAATATCTTTATTAAATATTGTCTCTAAAGGGTTGTGATCCGATTCGACTATGATGCTAGGTTTACCATACAGGTATTGGTCGAATTTTGTACATGAATGTACAATTGCCAAACACTCTTTTTCTATTTGTGCATATCTTTGTTCAGTAGGAGTTAAAGCTCTAGACGTAAAAGATACTGGTCTTCCGTTTTGCAATAACACTCCACCAAGTCCTTTTTCGCTGGAAAAATGTTACTTGTAATTTTGGGTCGAAATATGCTAATATCGGAGTTTTCGTTACCATAAGTTTCAGTTCATCAATTGCTTGCTGATGATCTTCAGTCCATCTCCATTCTGCATCTTTCTGTGTTAATTTTCGTAGTGGCTCCATTACATCTGATAGTTTAGGTAGAAATTTTGCCAGATATTGGCACATTCCTATAAAGCGCATTAGATCTTTTACATTTTGTGGATTCGGCATTTTCGTTATGGCTTCAACCTTCCTCATGTCTATCTTAACACCTTCATCAGTTAGTACATGACCAATGAATGGAACTTCCGTCATTCTTAATTTTATTTTGTCTTTATTTAATTTTAAATTCTTTTCTCTGGCACGTTCAAGGAATCGCTTCAAGTTTTCGTCGTGATCCTTCAGTGTTGATTCTTGCGTATCTCCGAAACCACATATCAGGAAATCATCTGCTATCACTTCTACTCCCTTGACTCCCTCTATCAATTCATTCATCTTTCTTTGCCAGACTTCTGGTGCAGAATTGATCCCAAATGGCATTCTTCTCCAACAGTATCTACCAAACGGTGTGTTAAATGTTGTTAGAAGACTTGAATTGTAATCAAGTTTAGCTTGCCAAAACCCATCCTTTGCGTCTAAAACATTGAAAAATTTTGCATTTTGCAATCTTGTAGCAACATCTTCTACTGTTGGTAGTGGATAGTGCTCTCTTTTAATTGCCTTATTGAGATGTCGTGGATCAATACATATCCTCAATTTTCCAGGTTTACAAACTACAACCAAACTTGAAACCCAATCTGTTGATTCTGTCACTCTTTGTAAAATTCCTTCATATTCAAGTTTTGTCAGGTATTCTCGTAATTTGTCTCTGATTGCGATAGGTATTTTTCTTGGAGGATTTATCACTGGTTTCACTGTTTCATCAATTGTAATTGAGTATTCACCAGGAATGCAACCAAATCCTCTAAATACATCATCAAATGTAGATAAAATGTCCTCTGATTTTAGAGAACTCGTTACGCTAAGTACTTCCAACTCTGGGGTGCTAATCAGACACATTTCTTGACTCGTAGCTAAGCATAATAAAGGGTTAGCATTGACATACGCGACAATAACTTTCAGATCGCGTTTCTAACCGATAGGGTATTCAACGGATATGATAGTTGCTCCTGCAATTTTCAGTCTCGATCCGTTGTACGTATCTATGCGAATATTGCCTTTTTTCAGCTTGTTTCCGTATCTATCGCCGGTGATACGTACATATTCCTGAAAAGGTAGTACGTTGCAAGTGGCACCCGTATCAATTTGCCAATTAACAGATTTATCAGTTTTCCAGATACGTAGAGACCTCATTAATTTCCTTGTTTTGTCACTAGAGATGTGAAAAATTTCATGGTCTTCCCGTTCATCGTCACTTAATGCATTTGCTTTGTTGTAGAATGATCGGCAACATCGTGCGAAGTGATTTTTTCTTGCATTTTTGACATGTTTGACCCCATGCTGGACATTTATCTTTACTAAAATAATGTTTTATTCCACAGTATCTACAATCATTGTTATTGAGAGTCTTCATGTTAGTATTTGGTTGTCTGAATTTGTGAGCTTGCTTTTTTATTCTGTCGATAATTACATGTATTACTTTTCGGGAAATTATTCTTATTATTGTTCGGTAATCGTTTCATGTTACTAACAAAATTAGTCTCATCAATAGCGCTTAGGCTTGACTGTGTTTCTGGGCTGTTTCAATGCTACGAATAATTTCTAAGACGTATTTCAGGTCTGGATCAGGTTCTCTGAGCAATCTCTCTCTCTAACCTTGTCATCCTTTATACCAATGACAACATGATCACGTAATTGTCTGTCTTTATCTTTGAAATTACAATTTTCTGCAATTGTTCTCAAGGCGGTGACGTAAGTGTCTATGGACTCTCCATCTTGTTGCTTTCGTTTGTAGAAGCGATATGTTTCAAACAAAGTATTTTTTCGTGGGATACAATAAAATAAATTCGTGGGTACTTTCAGCACTGGTTCTATTTTCAATTCATCCCTAATTTTGTCAAATTCCAGTGTCTCATATAGCTCTACTCCTTCTTCTCCTATTATAGTCAACAATGTAGCTACTCTTTCTTCGTCCGTCTTTGATTGTAATCCGACTGCAATTTCGTATCTCCTCCATGCTTTCTCAAATTTCTTCCAATTTTCTGCGATATCGCCATTATGCCGGTTTAATTCTTTTGGTACAGGCATATTCGAAGCCATACCGAATCTTCTGACACCATGTAATGTGTTTGGTCTATTGGATTTAAAACGAGCGTCTTTCCAGCTCCAGATGCTTTATTCAGTCATCATTACAGAAGTTCAACTCAATCTATGTAATGCAAGATATTAGCATCCATATTTACATTAAATTCAAATCATAGCAATTCAGCTAACTCACTAAGGTCATCGAACTGGTCAAAGGTCATGGATATCAACTCACGTTACACCAACCATACAAACAATTGGTATAGGAAACCATAGAGGAAGATCAGCAATACTTTTATGCACCTTAGGTATACCGTAAAGATATCCTGGTCGAAAGTATCCGATTACAATTTTGATTTTTATGTATTCGCAATGTCATCATTGGATTAACGCTTGACTTTATCAGTCAGCACACTTTCCACCTTTATCAGCCTTTTTAATAAATGTGTTTGTGTTGTTTTGGAGACGGTTTCAGAGCAATTTGCTCTGGTTTAGAAAGTGGATTTTCACTTTTCTTTGTGGTTTTTGTAAAATATAAACTTTTCAGATCAGCCATAAGTTTGTCACTATTTTCAATGTTGACCACATTTTCAAAGCTGGGCTGATTGTAATATTTTAAGCTGGCTTCCGGCTAATTTGGTGGATGCTTTCTTTCAAAAATTGATCTTTTCCTTGAATATATGGAAATTTCCAAACAAAAAAAGAAAAAATCCACCAAATTAACCGGAAGCTACCAGAAAATATTACAAATAGCCCAATGTTTTCGGTGAATAAAACAAGCATGTCATTTCATGAAAAGGATCGTATTCCCCAAAATTTGAACTGAAACGTGCAATGACTGTAAGCATTCTCACATTGAGGAAACTTCGCGACATCTGTAACCAGAGTTAAAGGACATGCGAAAGGTTATCCGATGACAACAGAAGTGACCACGCATTGCCATTCTCCTGATGAGAACATTTTTTCTGCTATTGCAGTAAGAAAATGTAATCGAATTTTGGAAGCAACACGTATAAAAGAGACACCCAACCTCGCGAATGAAAGCGATGGATCGATTCCACTTTTGTTAAATTTTTGAATGTGTGACAATGTACTAAATTTTTTGTTTTACTTTTAGCATTTCCATTTAGCCTCATGCAGATTTCCTTGATAATTTGGTTCCCTCTGAAAACTCGATGTGTTCTGCGAATAAACATATTTCATCAGACCTGGCAGTTGGAAATTTTTGACAATTTGACAAGTCTGAATATATTTTACAAGATTGTGACATTTTATCATTTGACAATAAAGGAGTTTGACTTTATCTGAAAAGATTTCCGCTGATGTTGGAGAACAGATATTTCTGAAACGCGTACGGAAAGACTAGTTTTCTCTTTATCAATATATACAGTATTATATATACTCATTGACAAAATTTTTGAAACATTTACTTCTTTAACTTCTTTCATTTTTGACTGGCATATATACATGTACGTATGATACCTTGATAATTTAGTCTCAATCTCCACCAAGTCGCTAGCACAGAAAACAACGCATGTAGCAGATTCAACTTTAATAGCGCGTGTGCCCCCCTCTAGCTCCAACACATCCAGTAATCCGAGATGGCATGGATTCACAAAGTTTCTGAATGAAGGATGTTTCAAGGAGAAGCCACTGCTCTGTCAGTCTTTCAGAGAGAATCCTCAAGGACACTGGTGGAAGTGAATAGCGGTCTCTCACTCGCGCCCAAGCTCGTCCCAGACTTGTTCAATGGGTGACAAGTCAGGTGAGTGTGCAGGCCAGTCACGGGTTTGAATGTTCAATCTCCTAACAGTGGCAATGACAGCCGAGGAGCGATGTGGTCTTGCGTTGTCGTCTTGGAAGACGAGATCCTCCACCCTGACCACTGGGGCAACAACAGGAAGCACAATTTCATTGAGATACCTCTCTCCAGTCAACGTGCCTTTGATGATGACTGCTGTCGTTCGTCCGCCATGCCAAATGCCACCCCACAGCATAACACTTCCACTACCATATCTGTCGTGCTCTTTAATACAGCATGGGGCAAAGCGTTCACCTGGAAGACGATGGATGCACTCTGACACGACCGTCATTGACATCCAGAGTGAATCTCGATTCATCGGTCCACAAGACTTTCTGCCAGTGATGGTCATTCCATGAGCGATGGGCATCACACCCGGCAACTCGTCTTCTGCGGTGCTCAAAACTCAATGGAATTAGGACAGCTGGTCGTCGCGATTGAATTCCAGCTTCTCGCAATCTTCGGTAAGCCGCTCGAGCGCTACAGTCTATATTTGAGGCACTCTTCCAGTGTATGACTAGCTTTGGGACTGACGCAAATCTATTCCTCTTTGCAGCTAAAACTAGACGTGCGTCTGTCCTTCCTGCAGACTTTCTTGGTCGACCAGATCGACTTCTTTTTAGCATCTCCTTCTGCTTTCCATCGACACCACCACCTCCAAACAACGACTCTCGATAGTTGCAGCTCTTCGGCAACACTCGCACAACTTCTACCACAACGAATCATTCCAATAGCCATACCTCTGGTAAACTGATCGTGTGCCATTTTATTTTACAAAAGCTGGATTTCAGTTCACGTTTATGTTCAATTTGTAAAAGCAATTGTGACAGTTGTATCGATATCAAAATTTGAAATTTGACTACCATAGATCTTTCTCCATTCTCTAATGTGTTGAATGGTAATACACAGAAAGCGAGATATTGCATCATACCTGAGAAAAAAATGAAACAAACTTCAATTCAAGCCAATGATAGTTTGTTTCATTAATTATGTCAATGAGTATATATATACATATATATACATGTACATATACATATTTATCATGCACTTTTTGAGTCTATAATTGGAAAGTCACCAGGGGATTCTCCTGATATTTGCGAAAGGAGCACGGCTTCTTTACCTCTATCTCCATTTGTGAAAGTGAGATCATGAGTAACCAATGTGAGAGGCTGAGGGCTCCACACACTATGGAAAAATTGATAAAAGTAGGAGTACTCCCAAGGTTGCCACTGCATTTGTTGTATTTGTTGACGCCCTCAAGCGTGCAGAATGTTCACTCAGAAGCTTGATAAACCTGTGAGGCTGTTCACACCGGACGCGGCGCGGTCCCGCGCATCATTGTGTGAACATCCCCATAGGTTTATTAAGGTCAGGGTTGAATCCGGGTCGGGTCCTACGGTTCCTCCGGGTTTATGGACCCGAACTGGAAATTCTATTAACTGTCGCTTTTTTGTAGCTATAATATTACATGGTCGCTGGCACTGTGGTTCTGCGGATCTGTCTGATCCGAAGCCACCGAGTCAAGTACTCGGACGATCTGGATCCAAATTCAACGCTGATTAAGGTTCTGAGCGAAATTCCTGACGCGTGAGGAAGCGCCGTGCCGCGTCCAGTGTGAATGGACCTTTATACATGCATGTACTTCCTCACTTTGAGGTAGTCGCATCTCCAACTTTTCATATTTTGCTTCTTTTTTAATATAAGAGTAAACACCCTTCCTTCAACCCCTACAGGTCACAATGTCAGCAGGTGCACCTTTTATGACACAGTACTCTTTGATCACATTCAATTTGGCGACTACTGCAAGTGTCATCAAAGGTCAAATGCGATCAGAATGCAACTATACATTTATGACTCATTTTATCCCTGGTATTTTAAATAAATTCTTGCTTTAAATAAATCAAAGTAAAAGACAGCTAAAAATTATTCTTTCTAATTATAGGACGATTATAATATAAACATCCTGCTTAAAAGCGCGGTCTTATTAAATTACATGATCATAATAACGATCACTATTACATAATTTTAAAACTCGTGCTTTGTTCCATTGACAATCTATAGCCATTCAAATGAAATCAAAAATTATTTGTCGTTTGTGAAATCCATCAAATTCTAACAGAAACTAAAGGATCAATTATTTGATAAAATGGGATGCAAAATCTAAGCTGCCATTTAGAGTGGCAAGAACACCGACTTGGTAAGAACTCATGCCTCCATTGGAACGAGCATGCATAGCTACCGCCAATGAAACGACAAAGATCGTACAATATGCTGATGATGTAAATTTGATTGTACCTTTGACTAAAAACGATTATAGTATAACAGATCGCGTTTTCGACGAATTTCTCTGTTTGGAGAAGTGGTGCTCTGAGAATGATCTTATGTTGAATAAGAGCAAGACCAAGATTGTTCATTTTAAAAAGAAAAATTATGCATGTAATGACGCTTTTCTTGACTTATCCAAATTTATTGTTGATGAAGCAAAAGTGTTAGGTGTTGTATGGGACGATAATTTAAGCTGGTCCAGACATTTTCGTGAAGTGGAGTCGAAATGTTCTCAGCGTATATATTTATTGAAATCACTCAGGTTTACTTTGTGTCATGATGATTTATGGACCGTGTATTACAATGTTATGGAAAAGCTTATGTTGTATTCAGCTCCTTTGTTTGGTGTACTTAGCAGTGATGTAAAGGTGATGATGAAACGTATATTCAGACGATGCAAGAGAACTATTTGTAGAAAAGATTGTGCATGCTCTAACAACTTTGAATCATTTTCTATCAAAAGACTACAATTCTTTGAGACATTGTATAAGAGTTCTGTGAGTCCAACGCATCCACTAAATGTGCTTATACCACCAACTAGCTTGAGACGCATTAATGTACCTTTCTGTAAAACTACTCGTAGACAGAATTGCTTTCCAATTTCGTGTCTGCTACATTTGAATGGACACTTTCGACTGTGATAACTTTCCGCATTTTCTTTGGTGTTTATTTTGTGTACCTGCAAGACTCACTTGTAATTTGACTTTTGTAACTGTTCATGTTGTAATTTTTTGATTCTCATTCGGTTCAAATACACATATTCTCTCTCTCTCTATTGTGTTGTACTGTTATTTTGGGTACGATTAAATCACAGGAACATCAAAGTTTTGGGTTTTCGGAATGATTCAACCGTCCCCAAAATTACTGAAACCGTATTGCTCAAAGCTCAAAATCGCTCAGGAAAAATAGGGTTAAAAAGACCTGTCGCATTTCAAAAGCATGTTTAACTCCCTCGGGTTTTAGAGCTAAAAATAACCCGGATAAAATTGGGTTTAGTTCTTTATCCTTTCAAAGAATGTCCAGGGACAAATGCACAATATTAAAAGTGCAATTTATGTCATACTCCATAAATTTTACCATCAAACAAGACGGAAATTTCACTTGATGAAACTAAAATCAACCAGCTTTTACATATTTGAGTTCGATGCTTGATGCCACGTCGTTTATTTGCTCAAGATGCAGATGCTACGACAAATAAATTTATACTGAACGTGCCGACTAAGTGACCATGCTTTTGAACCACATCTATGATTAACATGAAAATTTATGCAAGTTGGGTTGATATGTAGTGAAAGTATCAAAGGGCAAAATTCAAATAAATTGATGGTATATATGAAATATTCATCATACTCACTTGTAATTTTTTTAAACTCTTTTATGTCGCTCGTTCTCTCAGACAAATTATATTCTATGATTTCGTTCATTTTTTGATGTTGCTCAACCCCGATGGTTCCTTCTTATGGCTCACAGAAAATGAAAAAGCCGTTCGAAAGCTGGCAACATTTTAACAGAACTGTGCTGTATTCGCTAGATTGCAATTGCATAAGAATTTCATGTAGCGTACGCGCGCACATATATTTCAATTCACTATTTGAAAAATCCATAATAGTCAGAAAAATAATGTCTCAAAACAATCAGTGATTTTTCAAAGCATAATAGATATGTCAACAGATTCATTTGTTTTGTCTGGAGACAGTAATCAATCTATCGACAACATATGTGTAAGTATTATGTCGATCTAGAACAGTGGTTCACAACCTTTTAATGTCTAAATACAACTTGAGATTTTACACGTTCGCCGCGTACCACTTACTGTAGTCTCAAAGAAATTCTTTTTATGTTAGGATAGATACAATTCCTTTCTACTTCAAAGAAATTTATTTCTGCGAACAAAACAAACACAAACATGAAACGAAGAGCAGTCAGTCATTCTTTAAGTTGAGGATGCTAACTCTTCCGAGCAAATGAAAATAATTAAATTAATTGTGGTTACTTGGTCTAATTCAAATATATATATATATATTTTCAAATATATATACAGTACATACAGAAAACATGTTAGCTAATGCGAACACTGTATCTGTTTTCCACCAGCTGATCAATGCGGGGCATGATATTGCTTGCAGTACACCGAACCGAAAGTCAAGACCAGTCATGACCAGGAGCCACAATACGGTTCCGACTTTTCGATTTGATAGCCATGAAGACTGAAACCCTTGTTCACACTCCCACGTTGAAGGGAAAATTAGCAGGTGAGGGATAACCTTTTTTGCTAACATCGGATGTGTGGAGTCCATGCTCATCCAGAAGTCAATACAAGAACTGTCTTTGTGTTTCACTTTTGCTTTCGACCGCCTGTATTTCTATTGTTTCCTCTTGCTCCCCAGTCCCGACTGGCACATTAACAGGATCAACGGAGAATGGATCAGTGATGCGCTCACAGTAAACCACGTCTGGGACGTACTGTTCCAATTTAGTCTTCAATAATTTGAGATGTTGAACGATTTCTTGAACAAAAATACATGGCTTTGTTCTGTCGATTTCGACCTATCGGTCGCTTAATCGATGTTATTGCATCGCCTGTTGCATTGATATTTGAACAACCTAAGACAAAGTTTGATGTGGCAAGATGAAAAAGACAAAGCTTAGTCTTTTGAGACACTGAGAATAGTGATAAATTGCATCGAATTTTGCAGTCGATCTAATTTTCTCAAGCTGACTAACACTTTTCCTAATAGATTAGGTCTGTGACATAAATAGTAAATTATCGAATCATCATGATGCATATAGTCTACTTCGGACAGGTACTCGTGTACCATCTGATGAGCCCTCGTGTACCATTAGCGGTGCGCGTACCGCAGATTGAGAACCTCTGATCTAGAAAGAACCTTGCGGCCGGTGGCGATAGTCCGTCGAAACTCTTTATGAAATGAAGAATAAGACTACATGAATGACCTGTAAGTTCGAGGTCTGAGCCGACTTGTGTTTGCTTACAGACAGAATTTTGAGTCTCTATCATAATGGCAATACGCAACATTGCGCGAGTGGAGAGGTACGTGACAATGACATGGTGCCCTTTTTATGACATCGCATGAAAAGCATCAGTAGAGCATTGACAACACGCGTCGGATAATATTCCGGCTTCAAAATTGCTGTGTAGGCCTGTCGCCAAAGTGTATTTTTCTTCCATACTTCCATCACATCATCGTGTCACTGACGGGTCAGTAGGAAATATATTGCGTGATTACGACATGTTCGCACTTACCTCAGCCTCTCTTACACAATGACCTAAAGTGCACTATAGTTTCTGGCAGGGGCGATGAAAGAAAATTTCTTCGGCTGGAGGTTGTATTCAATTGTCTTATTGTGCACTTCAGATGATAAAAAGCATCTTAAAGCCCAATTTATGTTCATTTTGCGTTCGCCTTTTGTGCCCGATGAAACATGAAAATACAACTTAAAAAAATTTTAGCAGGAGATTAGTGGTGAATGATCATTAGTCTACGATGCACTTCAGGTGTCATTCATTGCTTGTAAGCAGTGCCTACAGAATATCAATGCTTTAGGTGATTGAATTCATTCAACAGAGCTTTGTTTGAATACTTTCAACTATGGGATCTGAAATCGTGTGATCGGGATTGAGGCTTTAGAAGAAAAAAGATGGATTTTCTGCTTTCTGTGATTTTTTATTATTTCTTGTTATGTGCATCGTTTCTTCATCCAACTCATGACCTCAAAAGCTTAAATTAATTAATATGTGAATTGCTGGGTATATTGCAATTATGTTATGCTTGCTTCGCTACTTTAATTTAGGAACATTAACATAGACAGTTGTACAAAACTCGGCATGCATACGTGCAAGATAGAGAAAACGTATTATTTACAATGTGAAACCTTGATTAGCAAGCTTTGCTATACTCGTATAAATAAATAAACTATTGCTTCGAGTTACGGCTCTGCAAAGAGGAATACAAAAATTCTCACTACGTGTGAGGTTTGGTGGAACAAGATGAAATGATGGATGTGATCGATCAGATGATATATTGACAATTAATTTAAAACCTTGGATGATGCAACGACAATATAAAGGAACATAATTTGCACACTGGCATTGAGAAGTATAGCATATTAGTCTATGACAACGGTCTTGAATCTTTTCAGTAAGGTTAACAAAGGCAGGTGAACAGTATTCCAAAACACTTCGAATACCACAAAAATAGATTTCGCACAATTGTGTTCGTTTTTCTTCAAACAACAATTTATGCGACATCTTGACAAAACCTTTCTGAAGATCGATCGCAACTAAATGACAATGGAGAATGTTCTTTTATTTTGCATATTGTTTGTGATGTAGTTCTCTAATTGTAAAGCCCGACAAATCGTGGAACTCTTACGTCGGCAGCCAAATTGATGCATAGAAAAATGTTTTGTGAAGTCATGTATATAATGTTTCACAAGTCGGTGTTCAAATATTCTTTCCGGTACAGGTGAAAGTGAAATTGGGCGTGTGTTTAACAAATTGGGTGGATTTTCTTTCAACACAGGTGATGCGTCAGCAGATTTCCAAATCTTAGGGACATTGCCAACTTGTAGACACATATTGAAAATAGCACATAACGGCGCTGATAGGGAGGATACAAGTTTTAACTATAGATAATTGTAGATATTTTGTCTGAGCCAGGAGCTTTCTTGGGATTTACATTTTTCAGCATTTGAAAGACTTCATCCCTATGAAACTCAAATGTAACAGCATATGGGAGATAACATTCCATCACAGGATCATGAATAAAATTCGATGCATACAAATTGTTCAAAAATTCAATCGTTTCATTCACCTTGGTTGGGGAGCATAATCGTGAAATCCAGTCTTCAATCTGAAATGGCTTGGTTACATTCCTGTAAATATCTCACACGGACTTATTCTCTGGTATAGGTCGATTAGTCCAAACGCGCTTAACTCTATAAATTTCGTTCTTAACTTTTTCTCGAAAATGTATGTACAAAGGCCAATTTTTGTTTCTATAAGCATGGTAGCACTTATTAATCAAGACCTTGACAGTGTTGGCTATCCACGTCTTATCTCACTGGCTCCTCTGGATTTAATCACGTGGGAACTCAATAGGCACTGGTTCAGAATTCCATAAAATGTATCACAAGCTTCATTTATGTCTCTACCATCAAATAATAAATTCCATTAAAATCCATCGAGGCAAGATGCTGCCATGATCAAATCAATATGTCTAAAGCAACTCATTTACTTACATTTACAACAGAATTACGAAGATGATATTAAGTTCCATTGGAGTCTTTATGGGGATTCCCATGACTGAAATTGCTATTCCCATCGCATGGGAAATCACATTTCCATTCCTCGGCAAGCCTGACAATCAGTGATTAAATCATTCATCTAAATACCAGTGGTGTCAAAACCAATATTCACTAGTTTACAAAAGTTAGTACATAGGATCCATGTCATGATTTCAGAAAGTCATAAAAACAAGAAGTACAACACAGCAAGGAAATTTCTACTGCAGAATAGAAAATTACTGTTTAAATGTGCATTGAAGTGAACTTTATTACTCGCAACTATTCGTTTTTCTAACTTCCGCTTTTCAAGAAACTCCTTTCAGGCTAAAATAGGATTAAACAACTAGACTTTACTAACGGACTCGAATCTTGGTTAAACTAAGCAATAAGTTTGATGCTGACACACAATATACATGCGGGGATTTAGTTGCTGCTTCTGCCGAGACTCCGATGATCACCTCTAAAGGACAGTCGAATGAAATGAAAAGAACATGTGATGCAATAGCAAATTTATCTATAAAATTTCATTTAGGAAACAGGAATGAAATATTTACGAAAATCGACAATGAAAACAGTGAAACTTTGTAATAGTTTACTCACAATTCCGCTATTTAAACCTGATTGACAAATAGAATCGATAGAAGCAACATTTGTCATATCTGTGTCAGAATTGCAGTTAGGAAGCATTGGCATGTTATCGCCTCGATCAAATCACTGATCTTACAAAAATTATTTGGAAAGTTCCAACTCATCAAGCAGAGCACAAATCACAAATTCTTCATCAAACAGGGCACACATCAGAAAAAATCTAGAAATTGTTTCTTTTCTATGAGCATTTTTTCATTTCTTAATTTCCATTTTTTTCATTTTGCAATAGCTATATTACTAATACTGTAGCCAATTGCTTTCACGACCATGCATACAGAAAGATTGAAACATCACTTTTATTGCTCACATAACTTTGAACGATTTCTCAAAATGCCTATTTGGATGGTCAAGCACATTTTCTAAGATGACGAGGAGATATTTATTGTACTAGCCGATCGAAGCATTGTCAATAAATGAATTCGGTTTGGATTGACTGGTTAAATCATAGGCCTACATTTACATACATGCATCTTGAACATTTACCTTCATTTCCTATGCTGTTGAGCAGTATAAGAAGTATAAGGTTAGTTATTATGCATGATCATCTTCTGTCAAAATTTAGATGATGCTCTCAAAAATGAGGATTGAATCTTAAAATCTATTTCCTGCACTAATATCAAGTAATGTGATGATTATTACATAATAATTAATTGATAATCAGTTAATTATCTGTGATGTGATGATGTTACTATATCTTACCAATCATATTTTAAGTCCCAAGTTTTCAATGTATGTATATTACAAACACAACAATTGAAACCGGACAGTGAGCCACCCAGCATGCATCCGCATGATAAGTTCTCATGATTTATAGATAAATACTTAAATACAAAGGGTGTTTTATTTGCTATAGATATGTTTGTATCGATTTATTTGTAAATCCTGTGATGAAAGTGCTTATGTATCCATCAACGATGCTTTTAAATTAAAATCATGATGAAGAATCTTCTCTGTTTGGCATGAGCATGTGTGGGCTATGTCATCATTCATATGCAAAATACAGTGTAGTTTTCAATTTTGCTCTTACAGTTTTTCTAGTTTTTCAATTAGAAATCATATTTAACACAGTAGGATCTACCTCTTGTTATGGTTAATTTTCTTCAGTTCGTTACGGACATGCTTTTCGTCGAAGTGAGCTTATAAGTACATTCGAATGAATGTTCAATAATCAATGTATGTATCTAGGTCATTTCTAACCTTTAATGAGTATGTGCATACTTGCAGTACATGGAAGTACTAGAAGCGGATAATATTATGATGCATAAACACTAAATTCAATAAAGTAAATATAATGTTGTCACATTAACTGATGCAATGGTTCAGTTCAAAGATGTGATTTGCTCTGCGCTTATGTGAACCAGACGTCCTTTTACTACTAACCTGACTAACAAGTGATTTTCAGTAAGTATCAACTGTTAATCCGCCTTGTTTAATAAATGTTGCAACTCAAATACATTTCACACAAGTTCAAATAGCAAAAAGCTAGCACGATTTTGATTAAAAAAGCAGTATAATCAACTTACATGTATGTGTGACACTCAGAAATAGTAAACTTGAAATGCATGCCAAACGTCTTTGTGTGAATGCTGTTCGAACTTTATTTCAATTAAAGTAATAATGGGCGCCAATGATAGTAAATACAAGATTGACACTCAAAATGTCCAAAAATGTCTTCCCTTTAAAGTTTCCCAACTGTGAAGGTTCCTAGTAGAAATCCAAAATTTCCAGGTATTGGGCAAAAGTACAAGTAAAAAAATTCCTTTAACCAACACCGACAGTTGTAAGAAATACAAATGACACTTGCGAGTCATTGGTTGTAAAATCTTACTGCCATTAACTATTTCCAATTCTGAATTTCATGCAAGATATTGTACCGCTTTTCACCAATTTAATAAGCGGCAGTTTGTCATACTTTTATTAGGATGCTTGCCTCTGAATTTTTGACCTGGATGAACTGGACATTGCTTCATTGAATGCAAGCATAAACTAATTTTCCATTTCAAGTCACACTTCCGTTTGACTACTGGAGATCAAATATCAGCATCATCGTTCGAATGATTTGAACTATTACTTGTATTTGAAACGTCATCGATTTCAAGGTCCATACCTTCTTCAAAACTCAATCTGACTGGAATATCCATTTTCTGTTTATTTGACCACCAAGAGCGTTTTTTATTCTTGAAAAGAAATGCATCAAATTGATCTATGCGTTCCAATAATGCATGTCCTCGAGTATCAGGCAAAAACATAAGTCCTGATGTTAGGGAGATCGGCAGAATGCCTAGTAACAGAAACGGCATTGGTTTCCAATAGCTTTCCAATTCCAACACTAGTGGTGCTAACATTGCACCTATCCTAGTACATGCGCAACCCGTGCTTACGCCAATGTTCCGCATGCACGTTGGGAAGAGTTCAACTGAGTAAGTTTGATGAGTCTCTGCTCCCAATGTCACCCAAAATTTTGCAATCAATGCACTTACTATGAGGCAAATAGATAAAGATGGATTACCTATAAAGAATATGTTAACAAGACACAAGAGTCCACTAATACCCAGTCCTAGGCAAGTAGTTTTAATGCGACCTATTGAGCGAGCCAGGAATACCCCTCCAAATCTAGCTGGGATTTCTACCAAGGATGACAAAGCTAGGACAGGATACAACTGCCACCCAAGCATGGATACACCTAAACTTGTGACGTAGCAGCTAAAAGCTCCAACGAACCAGCCGAACCAAATGAAAAGGGAAGCACGCAGAACTCTTGGGTATTTTAGTACGTCACTGAATTTACTTCGTGGGACGCTATCTTTGTCATTTAGTGATATTGCACTTATCATTGCATCTGTCATATAGTTCCTGACTGTAAAATTTTTGGGCAGCTTGATGCCGTTGAATCGTGCAATTGCTTTTGCAGCTTCATCAGCTTTTTCGAAATGTCTATTTGAAATTAGCCATCGCAGTGATTCTTGCACAGTTAGACATAGAAGAGGCACACAAATCTGAGGTACGCTCATAGCAATTTGCAGAATCACATGATCACGCACAAAGTAACCGATTAGACTAACCATCAAAATTCCAATTGACCAGCCTTGAAAAAAACTGAATGTGAAATATACTGCATATTTAGAAGAAGTTGATTCCGATAGAAGTGTGAATGCACTATTCAGGGTACCCCCATCACCAGCGCCGGCAAACATGCGAGCAATGCAGTATGACCAATATTCTGGTGTAAAAGCCGCACCAGTAGAGAAAACGAAAAGTACAGAAGAGCTTACTATCATGATTCGAAGTCGCCCATATCTATCAGATAAGAAACCGAACACGAAGTCTCCTATCAGACAACCGATGAAATACAGAGTCGTCGACAATGCCGCCCGATATTCTTTCCCGCAAACTAAATTAAATTGACTTTTTATGGTTGATTTGAATTGACTTTGATCAAAATACCAATCGGAGCACGATGAAATATTCCCACTGAAATTGCACTGTGAATCATTCACATGAGTTGGCCAAGAAGTCAAATTTGGATAATAATCTGCACAAACATATCTTTGATGTCCTGTTGTTAAGACGGGGATAAATGTTATCATGTTGATACTTGATCTTGCATATACGATGAATATGAGAATCCATATTTGATAGCGTCCAAGTGGATTGAGATCTTCAAAAAGATTATCAATTGCCATACAAAACACTTTAAAATGACTATTATTATCCTAATTTAAGAAATTCTGCCTAAGTCGCGACTATGACACCCTTGAACGTTTATCCGTAAAGCAATTCTGGTTGGTCGGTCACAATTATTATACTACGACCCTTGGATTGACCCAGGTTATTAATTCTCTGATAAAAACGAACGACTGTCATTCGCTGATCATGATACTGATACAGATCGCTCATTCACCGCATTACATTGGCTAGCACAATACTTTGTCATGTAACTTGGCATAACTACGGTTGATAAAATTTTTATACTGGCACCTGAGGCAAGTATGTATGACTGCACTTCCTTGAAAGTACAATGACTTCTTTGCATCAGGGAATCGCAGTGAGAGTCCTATAATTTTGGCCGGAGTCGCAATACTATCAAGTGATAGCACTCCGGACTCAGACCCATATCTATAGACCCGAGCGCCTGTTCTCGAACACAGTGCTTTTAATCAGTGACCTCATGTTTTAAGAACTAATAATGGAATGCTGTGGTGGCTTGCATTTCCGTTTGAAATCTGCTATGAATACAATGTTTTCTTCGTTGCTTTAAATCGAGAATAAAAATATGGTCATATGTCAAGTTGTGTGTAGCTGATGAGCTGTAACTCCTACCTCTAGGGTCGCAGGTGGCGGACAGCGGAATGCCATCTGATCTGGTGGCTATCTGCGAAATAAGCAAACTTATTTTGACGAACAAGTTGCAGTCCCGGACCAACAGCGGTAGCATTATCAGGGTGGCCGCACATCAGGGGGTGGCACCCCTGGTTTTACAAAAAGCGACTTAAAACCTAGGACGATGTTTCGACAAGGCGGAGGGAGGACGCCTTTAAGTAATCCTTGCCCTACACCGGGCAGCAACGGTGTGGCTACACTGAAGACAGTGGAAGAGCTGAATATACTTCTTGAATATTCTTATACTACTATTCTATACTACTTGAATATAGAAGAATTTTATTCAAAATCAGACAGAATATCAATAATACACTTTAAGATAAATAAACGAACAACAATCAAAGTAGTACAAGTGTACGCTCCGACTAGCGCGAGTGACGAAGAACAACTGGAAGTCTTACGAAGACCTCCAAGAAGTCTTAGATGAGGGAAAATCCGGAAAGTTGTTCCTGATTGGAGACTTAAATGCCAAAATCGAAACTGCAGAACACGGAGAAATATATTGCGGACCGCATGGATATGAAACAAGAAATCCAAGAGAAGAGAGACTCATTGATTTTGCTGAGGCGAATAATCTTAAGATCCTCAATTCTTTCTTTAAGAAAAGTTTTTAAAATAATTCGATGTCATATTTCTGTTCCGTTTGATGTTTGTTTTGAAATTTATTCCAAAAGTCGCACGCGTAGACATAAATACAAATTAAAGAGTCAATTTTCAAATTCATTGTGTCGAAGTTATTGGTTCTCATGTCGTGTTGTTTCATTTTGGAATTACTTGCCTGCAGATTGTGTTGAGTGATCAAGTATTAGTTCTTTTAAAAAATGTCTTGATTCCTACCTTGGAAATATTGCTTGACTTACTTGGCTTTCTTGCATAACTTCTCCTGGTGTTATTATTTTTGTAACATTGTACAGATTGCTCCGATTGGAGCTTATTTTGAAATACAAATACAACTACAAAAGATAGTCAAGAAAATAGACATGGAAGTCACCTGATGCACATACCAGAAATGAGATAGACTTCATAATGGCTAGAGATACTGACGTATTTTTGGATGTCGGAACTATACACAGGTTCGAATTTGATTCCGACCATAGACCAGTCAGAGCAAAGATCAGAATAAAAGTCAAGACTGAAAGAATGAAGAAAATGAGACAATTTAACGTGCTAGGAGACAAGATACGAGTGCTTGAAAACAAAGAGACATTCGAGATAGAAGTACAAAAGAGATTTGAAATTCTAGAAGAACAGTGGAACGATATGAACGTCGAGGAATCTTTTCAAAAGATGACATACGCATTGAAAGAAAGTGCCAAACAGATACGATTAGAGTAGAAAGATCGAAGAAAATCACAGACGAAGCTGAAAGACTTATTGAGAAAAGAGAAGATCTGCGAAGAAAGGGAAGAGAAAGTCGAGCGAACTAGAATTTTGCTTGACGAGAAAGCTGGACAAGAAGAAGATTCGAGAAGATATTAATGAGTTTAGCGAGAAATTGATTGAATCAATTATAGACAAGAATATGTCATTGAAGAAGTCTTATCGTTATTAACAACGGAAGAAAAATTATCACAAATATCAAAAGAAGCGATGGATCAGAGACAAGCGACAGAAAGGAAATGGCCAGAGAATTCACAAAGTTTTATAAAGATCTATACTCAAGAAGGCAGGATCAAATTGAGATTAAAGTAGAAGAAGACAGTGATGATGATGAAGATGATGCACGGGATGAACCAGACCTAATAGAGGCAGAAGTGAGATCAGCAGAAAAATCAGTATGAACAGGATTTGTTTACTTGTGGGAATCGGAAAAATGCACAGATTGAAGTACAGGATTTGTTTGCATGTGCAGATCGCAAAAAGCATGCTGTATTTATTAATGAAAATAATTTAGTGACAGGATGAGTTTACATGTGTGAAACGCATGATATCTGACTTATCTTTTGGGCATATCTTTCCAGGCATATCATTACCTATTTTTTTGTCAGCCACTATGTGTGGGACCCCTGGATTTGAGTGTTCAGGTTAGGAGTCTAAACACAACTACACGAATACCTGCTGATGACAGACGGACTGCAGTATTATGTTTTATATCCATTAATCGGTAGTTCATTTCAAGTCATATCATTGTGGATGAAGACAAATGAAGAAATGTTGGATTCCATGAAGTATTATAGGTGCATTAAGAAACTATCGACAACTAATTCAAGTGAAGAAATAGTGTTTTCCATGTGTAGTCTTAGGTATAGAGTGTTTAGTTCGATTGTTTTCGGTGTATTAGAGTGTCATTGTAGTTCTATTGTTTGCCTCCATTATTCACTTTCCATTTCCAAATTCCATTTGTCCACTATTACCATTTTCCATTTTTCGTTATCCACAATGTGTAGTCTCAGTTATAGTGTGTAGTATTAGTTCACTTGTAATCGGTGTAGTAGTATCATTGCATCTCTATGGTTTACCTCCACTTTTCCATTTTTTATCCATCGCTTTCCTGTTGTTTTATATTATCCATTTTTAATTTTCTTAGCCGATGGTGACCAATTTCCTTTTTTATTTCCACTACTAGCATATGTAGTCAGTACAGTATATCAAACGTTTGTGCTGAACGTGCATGAGGCAGTGTTTTGGAATCCATGTTAGTAGTATATTAACAGTAAGAATGAATACTGCTATAAGTCTTAAGATTTCCATTTTTACCAGTTATTGGGCCAAAGCTGATCAATTTTAATTCGTTGCCACGAGAAAGCTCCATTGAGTTCTTTTAAGAGCTGATTACTCCAATGGCTACAACAGCATTGTGTACACTTGCGGATTGGAGAACGCCATCAATCCTCATTACAGGACCACTTCAATTGATAATTTAAATTAGTAAATATTATACTATAAATGACTGCTAGGATGATTTTCATCATCGCATGAGAATAGACATATTAGGCAAAAACTATTTGAGTGCAACCTTATTTGCACTCGAGCACGTTTTTGAAATGTTAGCGATGGTGGGGCACATTGAACCACCCAAGATGGGCACTTTGAACATGGTTCATGGTGCCCCACTTCGATACTCATTTCATCTTTTATTGAGTTTTGAATGGGAATATGCTACAAATTGGTCTGTAATAGTTGTTTCTCTGGTGATAATTGATTGTGCAATAATCGCAGAAAGCAGACTAAGTGAAAAGCGCATAATTTGTTAGAAAAAAAGGCATAAAAATGCTTATAAAATGCTTATAAAGTAAAAATAAGCATTGATAAAAGGGCTTGCATGCACACAAACGATTCGGTAGGCCTATAGCCGAGTTGAAAATCTTGAAATATGCTAAGTACGTTTAGCTTGTAATACATGAAGGACAAAGTGACAGTTTCAGGTCATCTTGGCCGCAAATAAATTTGTGGCAGGTGTCACAAATCGTCTTTGTTTTGTTGTCACATCTTTAGAGCGCTGCATCGCTTTCGCTTGGGAAACTTCACTGTTGTCACCATTTCTGCGAGGTCCACTTGAAGATGCCATGGGAATATCGGTGGTGTCTGTTTCCAAGGTGATAGATCAGCTGCAAAATGAATTTCCCTCGAAATCGATGAGTTAGTGCATTGCTTGAGTAGAATCCAAGCATTGATGGTGCATTTATTCAGCATGTCATAGAATACTCCAGCGGGCCATCTTCTTGAAGCTGATATCGTATGCTGTTAGGCTTCCTTGCTTCTTCTGCTTCAACGCACGCTTCTTGATGCATCGATGAAAATAAAGCAACTTTTCAAGACGGCTTACATTGATATGATACGGCCCGTTGACAATCGGTTTCGAGATTTTGTCGCACATGTCCATAGAAGTAGTTCAGTGTCCATTTAAGAAAATAATTTTCATTGACTCTCATAAGTAAACCGTTAATACCCAAATTATTTTCGATATTGAGCTTTTCCAAAATAAAACTTCAAATACAATCTGCAGGCGCTCTAGTCACTGTGCAAATATTGGCGAGGTACCATTAGAATCGCGTTGATATTTTTCTATCCTTGCCGTTATGGGTCGAAATGTGTCAAAAAGGATGCGTTCGGCATTGTAGGTTGACTTTTGATTTAGCTAAAATCGAACATGTAAGCTTACTTACATCATGAATTTCTCTTCACAGAAATAATCTTCTTTAATTAAGTAACACAAGAAAAAATTCACATCTTCTCCATCCATGCCTCCTCTCCAGGAATAGAATGCCTCTTCACTGACACCTTGAAGTTTTTGCAGGGGTTAGGCAGTGCATATGTGCTAGGGGCCGTGCCACAATAGCGTAATCACTCTTCTTCGACTTTTGAGCACCTTCCAATCACGTAGTAGTTTACGTATCCCTCTAAGATAATGAAGCAATTCCCGAATGAAATCCTTTCGACATAAGACATCCTTTTATCCACTCGGGAGGCAGCAGACGATCTCGAATGATTCTTCCCAAGATCTTACTTAGAAAAGGCAGGTTGGAGATGGGTAGAAAGTCTGTATTGGACTTGCTCTTCGGAATAGGGATAATATTCGCTTTCTTCCAAGCGTCAGTAATGGTGGAAAATTTTAGACACAAGTTGAGGATCTTTGTTTTTGAGACTAGTTCGGAGTAGCAGCCTTAATTCTACTGTACATTAAAAAAAAGATCAAGACACTAATTGTTGGTCACTTTTCGAATTGAATTCTAAAATTCTGTAGATATTTTACAGCAATCATATGAAGATGTCTTTATTACTAAAGTACAGGGCAGGTTCCCGGTTTCATGGCTAGTTCATCAACGTTTTGGTCAGTTCTAAATTTTGCGCAGTTCTCATTTTATACGTACCGGAATTTTGCGATATTCAACACTCCGTGTCTTGTAAGAAAACAAGAACTACAATTTAAGAATTGTCGCTTTGCTGAAAAGTTTTACTGATGTTGTGTGACAACATACAAATTAAAAATGACAAAAAGCTCGCGCGCAAATTTATGAAGAAAACGTCAGTAGCTCTCAGACTACCCGAGTACCCTTTTCGATCATAGAAGTAGAAATTTCGCTACTGGGGTCACGAAACCGGTTCATCATGGAAATGAATGCTTCGCTCATAGTAAACGAGATAGCCGGATGTTGCGGATTGAAGGCACGAAAGATGCAGTCAATCTCCTCTTCGTCGGCAATGATAACATTAATGTCCACCTACCAACCGTCGAACTTAAACGAATTCAGTGTGGGAAATCATCTCTTTCTCCATCTTCCCAGTGAAACTCTCGGTGAATGATCTGCTAAATGACGAACCCATTGCAAATCCATCGAATTGCAAGAAAGTTGTATTGTTGAAGGTAAAGGACACGTTGGATGATAGCGTGGATGAAAGGAGACGACGGTTTTGTTCATTAAGAGGACGTTCATGAAGCATGTGAGGAGTGCAAATTGCACTTTAACATAATTCGCAGCAGATAATGTCGACAGTTTATCTGACCGGGATACTAAACGACTCTTCACGTCGAAAGAAGCAATTTCATCTTGATGCTCCAATTCATAATTGCTATCCTCTTTTGGAAGGAGAAGAAGTCCTTTAGCGAGAATTCATTCTTTAGGTTTCAAGAGTTCTTCGTCGATGTACTTTGAGATTTTGTGGTACATTGAGCCAATCATACACATTACTGTGCGACAAGGAAGATTGCTTTCGTGCACTTTGGAAAATTCATAGAGTCTGAGGATCAAGCATCCGCTAGGCATCAGATCACTCACAACCATGGGAAAGTAATTCTCCACTTTTTACCAGATCACTCATGATTTTACTCATTATTTTCTGTGATTCAACATCATTCCAATCAGCCTCTCCTTTGAGAATTTCGAAATGTCACATAGGATATTAATGCAATTAGTACAGCGTTCCTTTGTCATCACAATAGTGCCACTCTCCTTTTCTATGATATCAATTTTTGATAACTTGATGCGCTATTTTCAAACTGCTACGAAAGTAAAAGCACTACATACTTTCGAATTAGAAAGATTCCACAGCAAAGCTGTGATCTCTGCCCGTTTGCTTTCAATAACAGGAGATTTCGTGGTCGCTTATCTCAAATTCGCGGCCAAAGTCAAGAAGGCCGATACAGTCAGCCACTTCTAGTCACTTAACCGAGCGTCAACACAAAGCGCATTTCCTGAACTCAAATGACAAAGACTTTCAAGTCCGCAAGCAGGCCTAGAACTCCGTATTTCCATCATCGAAAGCGTGACGATGTGACAGTTCAAACCTGCTGCTCTTTGTTACAGAAGGACCGTTTATTTCTTCTCCGACTTGGTTGAGTCTTACTAGTACATGATTGTCTTTGATTCATCCTTCATTTGTTAATTTTAAGGTGTTCAGTGTTACTTACACTTTTTACTTTGGAGACCCGAGAAGACTTGTCTGCACATAATTATGATTCTATTGTCTCTTAATGAATTATGTTGACAGCTTTTGTAACACATGTCCTGTTATTGGTGTATTCTTGGTTATTGGTGTTAATTCACATTCTTGGTGTATTCTGCTCAGAGAACAGGCGACCACAGATAGCAGAAGTATTATCATACCGCGATAACAACTGCTGTTTTTTTCAAGAAAGTATACTTGTTTCATATATTTAAATAAAATATCGTGACGAATCAGATTTTCGACCCAAGATTTTGTCAAGATTTCACGACATTTTTTTAACAAGAGATTTTGAAGACAAGAGATTCTGTCAATCAGTGGTGCGTTAGAAAATTTCGAGCCCTCTTGCTTAGGAAAAAACTGAGTTTCGTTATGCCTTATGAAACCCCATGCGTTGTTGAGTGGAAATTTGGATTGAATTAACTATTACTTGTTTTCCAGGCGAATTTCATATGTCTAATACTGATCTGAGAAGTATTACGATGATGAAAAACATCAAAGCAACATCATGGCGGTGTAAAATTGTCAAATTCAATTTACTGAATTTTCGTCCACATTCGGCAAACATTGATAGGTCATTCACATATTGCTTCATTTCAAATGAATGAATTGGTTTGACTGTCCACAAGTGACCAGGTATGTTTACATTTGGTTACTGATATCACATTAATTAAGTTTTCAAAACTACGTGTACATTGCATATATGTAGAAGAGGAAACGTAAGCATGTCCGAGATTTCACATGTTGCTGAATGTTGATCATGATTTAAACACGTATCCATAACTTCATGTGTCATCTGTCTCATGGTCACGTTTAGTGAACATTTCTCAAGTAATTCAATGGTTTACGATTTCCGACAGTGTCATATTGTTCTCACGCTCATTAGTGGACAGATAAATACACTGTACTACGATTATTTCCGAATATGAAAAAAAACTCATGAAATAAATGTGTACATTATCTTTTCTTATATAGATTAATTATGGAAAAATTGCGAGATAATTCCTCTGCAGATGCCAGAGCTGGTTGTGGGATTTTCGCACCACCCAAACTAAGTCGAATAAATTGCCTATCCACCTGATCAATCAAGCCATCACAATGCCTATTGTATATGACTCAAAATCCATTATTGTAATCTAAATCAAATTGTATGTCCCTAGGCTATGTGGTCAGAGCACACTAAAAGTAAACGAACAGGCAATGTCACCGTGACAACTGTTTCCGACGAATCTACATGTAGCACGTAACTTACCAAAAAGATCAAACCCGCTTAACGCTCAGAGCCTTGCGGGCATACCAATGGTCTTAACCGCGGGTATGGATGGGTGCTGCATCGTTAGACTTTTCATAATTGCAGGTAAATGCCGGGTAAAAAGCATTAAAATTAACAACAGCAATCTTTGATGCCAGGCCAAATTTCATATCTTATGACTTTTTGTAACAGGAAACTGAAAATCATCACACTTTTCCTCTAACAGCATTTGGTCGCTTATCTTTGACTTCTTGTTAACACGGAGACGATAATTTCTTCTCATAAGTAACATTCAATGAATGACAAGTATGTGCAACAAGAACGTTTGCTGGCACAAAGCTCTAGTCCATTTGATATCTGATCTGTTCCTTCATTAACCAAACATATTGTGACACATTCAGAACGGAGCGACTACAATCCTTTCCATTTCATTTTTAACTAGGTATAAGACATGCTTGGCCAGAAAGATAGCTCGAACGTTTGTGCTCTTCAAATTCATAAGTTAATCACCTTCATGAATAAATTTGTAAGAGAGATATTAATGGTAAAATCAAAAAGTGAGCACACCTTCAATTTCTGCTCGATTCTCAATTGCATTAAAAAGTAATGCGTTTGGACGGTACTTCGGCGTCCCGCGCCTTAAAACTATCGATGTAAACTAGGTGGACAGTGAAATGTTGTCATGGGAAGCCTTATATAAAGAAATGTGCTGATTGCCTAAATGTTTATCAAATTATGAAGACAGGTTGCAGTCTGAAAGTCCGCTATTGTTTTGTCTTGTGTGTTGAAAAGGTTGCTAGTGAAACCAAAGATGTGAAACCGATCGCAAAACTGCAGATGCCTTCTACTCTTACGAGTTTATCTATAATGTGTTGGCATACAGGGATACTTCTGCTTTTGCTTTCTAGCACGCCTGTGGTCTTGGGGTCTTGTTTCAAACATCCGAGCAGTTTTATTAAGTAAAATTCATCAAATTATGAACAAGTGCATTGATGTAGTACATCGCATCTACGCATTTAAATTTAGTGTTAATTAGGTCCTTGCATAAACCACATAGCCACTAGTAGAGTTATGATAATAATGCTTTATTGATAAACCAAAATGCAAAAAGGCAGTATTTGGTGAGAGGTGTTCGGACGAGTGAGAGACGTTTCGGACGAAAGTCTGACAAATTACGGATTTCTATGCAAATTACTTAGGTGTAGAGCGTAGGCTTACAAAACGGCATCAACAATTTGCAAGAGTGCCTTACATGCCTATTTGGCGCACGAACAATAAAAAAAGATGTGAGAAGATGACAGTCTGCGTGATTAGCAACCTTTCGAGTCAATTTGACACATCCTCGTTTAAGTCTGACTTTCAGTGGAACCTTATTGGTGATGAATCGCTTGACGATGCGCTCCAAATGATCGAGTTTCGTAAACAATTTCGCAGGGATGTCACAAATAATAGGCCAACAAAATGAAGTTATCAAGTATATAAATGCAATGTAAGCTTGCCATATAATGCAGCTGTCATTGCCATTGAGTAACAAGCGTTTAACCAAGACAAGGCACGACAACACCTTTGATATAAAAAGGAAAATTCACAATTCCATGAACAGTTCTCACTGAAGAAGACTCCCAAAATTTTCAAATGAGGTACTTGGTCAATGATAGTTCTCCCAATAACAATATCCGACCTCCTATTCAAATCAGGGCGTCTTGACACAGTCACCTTGACACAACACTGAGCTTTTCAAGAGCAGCATTACAGTGAATTTAATAGGTGGATATTTTTATATAAACAGTGTCCATAGTTCACTCAGAGTAAATGTTTTCCGAATCAGAAAGACTTTGGGAACGCAGTCGTTCTCGTTTACTGTCAACGAGAAGAGAGATGCTCCTGTTGTTGCACCATGATGTACCATAACTCATACTGAAATTCCATCTGTGAATACAATTTGTTTATTATTTTGACAATATTTCAATTTGGCATTTTGAGCAGCTTTAGTGTCTCAAATATCATTATTACATAGGCTAATAACGATAACTAATGATATTGTATAACTGAGGAATAATTTATCCTGTCTTTTCACTTTAAAATTATTCTAGATGTAATAAAAGTATATGTCTAAAAACTTTTTTTATGAATGACAAACTTTTATTAAAAGAACATTTTCTAAATTTGGCTAAATGTGAAAAAAGTTCGGATGAACCGAGCTTTCGGCCACCCCTTATTATTTTGATCATGCTGATCATCGATGTGCACACACAATTCAGTGCCTTTTGCTTTTCACGAGGTCGAAAAGATATTTCTATGCGCCCTGCTGTTGGACGCAGCTGCTATTGTTTGTAGAAAACGAAAACCAGGAGGATGATGTCATAATGCGCGCTTAGAGCTATGCCTGTTGATGACTGGGTTCGATTCCCAACTGGCAAGCCTTTTTTCATGATGATGCCACCAACAGGGCGCATAGAAATATCTTTTCGACCTCGTGAAAGGGCAATGAATTGCGTAATCGATTCTCTTAGGTCGCCTGGACGCAGCTGCTACTGTATCTGCAGCGAGTAATGATGTAAGTAGCGTATTAGAATCTGATCAAGAGTAATTGATCAAAATTGGAAATTACTCAACTCCATGTACCTGTAATACTGAACTAGCAAAACAGCGATTTGCATGGAAAATTCATGACTTGTCTTACTTATGATTTGGTGTACTATATTATCATTAACTTACTTTTGACTAAATTGGTGCTTTCGGCATAGGGAAGACGTCGATTTCAGATAGATTGAAATAAAATAATCGACCGATTAATCGGCATTCGACAGATTAGCAAAATCACTGATCGTTACATCCCTATTCCTAACATTAATATAAGAGTTAGGGGTACTCGAAGTACGGATGAATGACAATTGTGTAATCAGTGTCATTTCAATATCGCAAACTCATTTTATTCTAAAATTTGACATTTTGATGTACGGTACTCCCATAAATTCATAGATAAGTGGTACATTACAGCTTTTCTCGTGAATAATGTTTTAATCCACGAAAATATTACCACCGCATTTAGAGATAATGTAAGGGAGATCAAGTGACTTTTATGACACCAGAATCATTTCCACTGAATTAGTATAATTTCACTGACAGCAATTTTAAAGAAAGCTACATTTTGATTTACGTTCAATGATATTTAATATCCTCATGTTGTTAAATGGTCCCTTGCTCATTTTCTCTTATTTAATTGTCTTTGGTTGAATATGATTCCTTATATTGGTCATCTCCCGCATTCGTCCCGTTGAACTGCTTTAACTGTGGGAGAAGCCAGTAACGCAGCATCTTCAGATAACTGTCGTCTTGTGACCTTTTTGAGGGAGCACGCACGGCCCAATCAGTCCATCAGGTCAAACTCCAAGATCCATGCAACGATCTTTAGTGACTACAATGGCTTCATAGTGATGTACGTGGAGTTGTCGCTCAACCAGTCATTTTTATCAATTTACGAGACAACTGAAAAGAAAGCCAACGAAGCATCATGTAGGAACTTCAGCATCACACAGTGACGCTAAACGCTAGCTTGTCCATCAGCGGAAAGACGACAAGTAAATTTATAGCAAAAATTTCGAGTTATTTTTCAAGAATGTAACCTAATTGTCACAACACTTTTATTTGTCGGCACACTTATTGAAATGGATGCAACTCGAGAGGAATTCAGTTGATCTCTTTTTTATTGGTTTCAATTTGTTGGCAATATTTGCATGTATTAAAGAATTATTCAAAGAACCTGTTGCAAAGTATCATCTTGAACACCTTGCACATTTATTTTTTTGATAATTTCCATAATGACATGTGAAATAATAAATGTAAGCCGTATAAACATTCATTTTACAGAGCGCCATTTTTTATCGGCACCTATATAGTCCTACTTGCAACACATGTTTGCAAGTTTCGAAGTGTGATTGATTTGTGCATGTAATATTCCAATATTCCATTTTTGTTTTATGAATGAATTGATTTTTGCTTCGATCGATTCAAATCGCCGCACCCTGTTTGTGATGTCATTTGCAATATGCCTCCCTTAGACGACAACAGTATACTTGAAACATGAGAGTTTGATATCTATGTACACGCATATTCTATTTAAATTTGCCAAAAATTATGGCATTCTCGTGCTAAAGTTTTGCGCTCAACGATCGAGTTTGACTCACACAAGTACTCTCCAATATCGGAGATTCTATAGGAGCGGTCCTTACTGCAGTACTGATGTGATGAGTTTTCAATGTAATCGTCAAAGTGAGGAAAAGTATCTATTAAAAGCATTATTCGCCACATGGTAGTGAAAATCTCGTTGCATGAGGTATCCTATTATCTCTTCGTATTGCTGATTGGTGACAAGCGACACATGTTCTATAATTCACTCTTGAATAGCATTATTTTTGCTGAAAGATTAAATATCAAAAGAAACTTTTACGCCATGAAGGTGTAATTGGATGAGCTGATAGATCGAAGACTCTGAGAAATATGTTGAAAAATCAAACTAATTCAAAACAAAATAGAACTTACTTCATGTCCAATCCAAAACAATGAAATTTGTTTCAAGAAAGATGCAGTATGCAGCACAACATGTCAGAGATGGAAACAATGTTACATCGGCGGTAGGAATCACAACACAATCCCGAGATTTAGACAGTTTAAGGGGCAGCCGGGACCCCGGAATTGGGCTCTGGGATCCCGGGATTGATGAGGTGAAGCATTTTGTGAACAGTGTGCACCGTCTTATCGTCTATCTCGTAATACCAGAGTAATTCTAAAAAACGTGAATGCAATCCATAGAGTTAATAAAACTCATGTACACTTCAGATCAAAATAATGACAGTTCGCATTCGAGTTTATCATCAAAGTATACAGTACAATTAAGAAAACCAATAACTGTGCATTATTTGACCATAAAACTTGAATAAGATAGCTCTAATAGTGAAACCCACCACTAAGCTTTGTATCGATAATTCATCTTCTCCTCGTCTAAATCTGCATCAAGTGCTTCAATAGATGATCATGGCCTGATGAGGCCTAATGATGATCTAAAGCACCAGGTCATCGAATGTCTTGTTAATTGTTGAAATTTTAAAAATATGCATAAAAGTGTGAATGCATTGATGAGAACTGATACACCATCATCAGCGAATGAACGTTCACAAGTTCACACATTATATAATATAATAATATAGCAGTTCATGCAGGAGAACAAAATATTCAGGTCTTATTTTCTTTAATTTTAGTGTATAAGTCATTAACATTTTCTATCGATTCATTTTTTCGTGTTTTGTTGAAGATACGCAGACAAATGTCCATTGTACTATAAAGGTTGCAGCAAAGTATATTAGCAATCAATTATCCTAAGCGACAACTTATTATCAATTTACCTGTACCTTGTATCTCATATTTTCTGGATAAGCAATGTCTTTAAATTGCATCACTGCCAGTTTTAAACTGTGAATCCATGCAATGAGATCAATTAGATTATTATCGCTACCAGACTTGCTAAATTATGTTAGTACAATACAAAGGCAGCAAATATATCTACATAGTGAGCAAGTAATCAGCGCCTACACGCATATGGTCTGCATCCAGATCACTGGTATGCATGACATGTGGTTAACACACTAAACAGTAAACACTTAGAAATTTCGGTATAAATACCTAGAGAAATCGGGATTTGTTATCCTTAATCGGCGGTACATTAACAATTTTGTAAATTAGAATATAATAACACATAACACAGACAGCATCATCCGTTTTGAACATTTGCAACAGTGCCAAAACAAGAGCAATGAAATCAAAATATTGTCTAATGAAAACGACAACGCCAATATTCGCCTTCGTGAAGGCCTAATAATTGAAAAAGCACCAATCCCAGCACTATCACCTGAAGAGATTGAACAGTATCGCCAACTCCCTCTTGTGAAAAAATCTTTTTCTGTAGGCCTAATTCCATTTTTTCAGTAATTTCATAATAAACTTTCTGTGCATTAGTTCCCCTTTTCCATCATCAGCAAGTATCTCTATCTAACTAGCATGTGCATCAGTTAAATTCCAAGTGCTTGTAGACATATTCTTTTTTATCCCTAAAAAAGCCTGAATAGGCAATTATTTTGGCAAAAGGCCATTTATTTTCATTTTAGACAAAAATATACTTGCCATTTTAGTCCAACGAGGCATCATTTAGCCCATAGGCTGATGTATGGAGATATCGATATTTGTTTGATTATCTTGATGACAAAAGGAAGTGTGGGGAAGAGTCCACAGGGACTCAACTCAAATGATAACAATTATTTTCTGTCCTTCTCTCTCATTCTTCTCTTCTGTTTACATATGAAAATTGATTCGTAGATGATTTCCTCAAATTCGTTCATTCTTCCACATTGACCTTTGATATTTTCTTATTTATTCAGTACATAATAACTGATGGACATCATCTGATTGATGACCTTTGATTATAGATGTTGCACTTATTACAGCACCACTATTACCTCTGATAGCATTTGATCAATAGACGATAATCTAAAAACAATAAAGTTCCTCATGACAATTATTTATCAATGTTCAGTAAAATACATCAAATAACTAATCGTACTAACATTAAATTGATACCCTTCAATTATATCGCAAAAGTACAGCAGTTGGATCCTAATTAATTCACAACAGTTGATGTGTTAAATTGATGAAAGATGACTTTTGTTGATCTGCTAGCATTCTGATCAAAAATGCAAACATATATTTCCAAATGAAGCAGTCAATATTCAATATTTCAAACAAGTACTAATTCCCTGTGTACTACATGTGCAGTAATACCAATATGTATTTAATAAACTTCTATATGGTCAACTGCTGAACAAAGGGTAAAGCTATGATATTTTTCCGTTCGGATTCGCATCCCGGCTTGAGAGGCTTATCAAAAGATGGGAACTTATTATCGAAATTCAAGATAATAATTGATAGCATTAAAATCAAATTTATTTCACTATGCAATTGTATTTAAAAAGCATAGATGAATTTCAATTTACTGACAACAAAAGATCCACGCATTGTAAGTCCACTATACGCATAGCTTACATGCAATATGCAAGAGGCCAAATCTACAAGGCATATTCTCGGGTTGAGGAAAGAACTATATAATTGCCTGTCATTTTAAATGGAAAATGCTTCTGGCTCTACAGCAGTAGAATCATAGTAATTAGAAGTCAACCAGTTAATTCGACAGAAGTACACTAGCAGTTTGCCTTACCTTATGCAAGAGAATATAATGTGCATATGTATCAGACATGTGTTAATTTCTCATGTAATGTAATTGATTACAACTAATAATTATATCTCCATTAATGCAATTGATTGCAATTACAAATTACTTCGTTTTTCTTCAACTACATTTAATTTCTTTGTAATTACTTTAGATGAATGTCAGCATTATGCGTTTCCCCACCACTTCTTTTTCAAGGCGGATCTTCCTAGGTTAGCTACAATTGCTCACCGGAAAAGCAGACGACGCTTACAGCATTGATATCAAATTATCACTTTTAATTCTCACCAAAGTGTTTTCGCCTAACAACCCTACCACGATTCAAACTGAAGATACAGGATTAGGATATCGAGACTTGTGGCTTCTAGGAGAATTTACTATGCCTGAAATTGCTTCTCTCCTAATATTTAAGTTGATTTAAAGATTTCAACTTTCGCTTCCAGAAGAGGGCAAACGCCGGGGGAAACGTAATATCATTACACACCGTCACTTAATTTAGATTTAGGAAATATGCTTCCTCATAAATATCTTTGAAAAAATACCGGTGGCTGTGCACCCGATGCACATCCAAGTACGGTAACGCATTTTTGACGAGGAGAGTCAAATAATTTAAGCTGTGTGTGGAATGAATGTTAAGCTGTGTTGACTGGAAAAAGTAATTACCGTTACTTCTCAGTTACATGGCTAAAACTGTAATTGATTGCAATTACAAATTATTCATCAGACAAAGCAATTGATTGCAATTACCAATTACAGTAATCGTAATTGCAACCACAATTACAACACAAGTTTAATACGTATCATGAGTACAGTCCTCATCTACTTCTATTTTGTTGCCAAAATGAGCAGCACTGACCTCGAGCCATTTTGATAAATTTGTCTTCATGAAGAGAAGTATGATCGAAGCTCCTGAGCCTCTAGGAACAAGAGTGTGTCTGGCTTTGTTATACAGTGAGCTAGTTATTCTAGCTTTGATGTTGTCGAAAACAGTAGCCCTTTAGATTACCACTAATGTTATTAGCGCGTGCCCACCTCCGATTTAAATAAGCATCATTGTTTCCGATTAATAGAGACATTCATAATCAAGCTTCACTTAAATTTTGATTGTGCTGATTATCCAATTTTGATGAAAAATTGGAATTCAACATTTGGACAGCACAAAGATTATTTAAGTTAAAGCAAGCTGTTTCTATACACTAAAGTTGTGTCAAGTGAAATGTATTTTATTTAGAGCAAATCTTCAAAAATAAGAGAGATACCCTCCCCTGCTCTCTTTGTACTGCACTTCAAAGCATATGTATTTTTAGGTTAAACAATTAAATTCACACCAAACTCTCGTTTAAGACTATAAGAGATCGATTTCCCTGGCCTGTCCCTTAAGAGGGTCACATGCCGGGCCGGCCGATCATGACGGGAGAATTTGAGAACAGTAGCATATTTACACTATAAAGAGCGTCAATCAATTTTCTGATTCAGGTCGATCTAGCCTAATAAATTTTCTGTCACATAAATTGTCACGTCATTCACACATCACTGTCAATCCTTCAATTATTGCGATAACTTTGCCACCGTGTCAACGTCCGTGAATCTAATGACGTCTCCTATGTCATAACATGCAATCTGATAAAGAGTATTGGACAATTTTAAAAGAATATACAAACAAAAGTGTTATCAAATCATCCAATCACACACGAAAGTGTGACTTTCATTGTTTCCATCATCAGGCTAAGTTTTGATTCCATTTGTTAAAATTTGATTAAACACTTAGCAAGTTGGAAAGTGTTAAAACATGAGATTATGTCGATGATATCCATGCAATTATATGATATGCGATGTTCACACATCCGTTCGTATTGTTATATGAAACAACAAGTGCGATTGATTGCAAATTTCAAAAGGGCGCATGTAAAATATCGATAATGGCCGCCATATTTTGCTCTTTAGGCTATGATTTGGGCCATATTAATAACAATGAATTCCTTTTATTCACATATTCGGATGACGACTTTCTTCCGAAAGTCATTTGCGATTGCGCAAGTGGTGGTTTCAAAGTATTAGCGGTCCATATATTATTCGGCAGCCAGAATAAGTTTCGAACGAGACCGAAAAGGCATTTTCACAGAATTAAATAAACCCAAAGGACAATGCGAATCTGCGCTTCTGCTGAGTTCCTCCCGGTTCCTCATATAGTCAGATAAAAAGACACATATAAATCCAATAGGAAGCAGACTGAAAGTTTCGGTAGATTTCTATAGATTTCTCAGATTTAGAGTGAAATATTAATTCTAGCCATAATTTTTGGCATCAAATGTCTTCAGGTCATTTCCCATCGTTCAAGTACTTTTGTCTATGAAAGTGAACATATTCAGATTTAGTAAACCTCTTAGAAGTGACAAACACAAGATTTCCGCAATTTTAGCCACATTTAACCCCATTCTCACATGCTATGCGATTAAAAACAATTTGACGTAACAGAAAATGACCTGAAAACATTCCTTGTCAAAAATAATGGCTCTAGACTTAGTACTTTTCTCTTAACCGGACGAAATACAGAAAAATATCCTGGAATACCAACACGCTAGCTACAATGAAAGTCATCATTGTAGTAAATTAAATTTTGAGAAAGACAAATTTACGCTGAAATACTTGATTCTAAAGGCTTCCTATTCAGTCGATGGGTGCAGCGAAATTCGCTCAAAAGAATTCATGCGTATAATCCGACCCTCTTAAGACCGGGATTGCATTGATGTCGAAATCTTGATGCCCCTGATGTTGATGTTCCATTAACTCAATCAACCTGACATTTTTGGCAGGCTATTTTATTGATAATATGGGAATTTCTACTCCGGGCACGAACGAGTCTTCTTTGAAAAGCAAGCGCCACACATTTGCATATTTCGAATTATGAATACGTAAATTATACTTTGATGACATAATTTGTAATTTGTTCGCCTATGTACTATTTGCAGGAGATCACTGGGTGGGCCTAGTACAAATACGTGATCATGGAATGTTCTTGGTAGATTAAAGGTGCTTTTTGTAGGAGCTGTTCCGACTCCAAGTGAATTAAAGTTGAAGATACAGAGAGATCTATCTAATGCTATTAAAACTGAATGGAGTCAATAGAATTCAGAGCTACTAGTACCATATCCCAGAATTCCCTAAATTCCCAATCCAGCTCAAATGCAACAACTTACGGAGACTATTCAGCCCGTTTCCAGAAGGCAGCTAACTATTAAGACTATTCGACGCAATCATTTGCACAGCAGAAATGATGAATATTGTCAAGGATCAAACAGGCCCTTACATTTTCAAAACATGCAAATGAAAACAGTACGTAGAGATTAAAATTCTAATGATCTGGCAGAGACAGCAGCTGATGCAGTTAACAGCTGCTATTACATGTTCAATTCAAGATGCCATTGAAGAGCTACTATGATCAATTCTCACCATGAATGTCCAGTCGTTCGTCTTATTCCCAAATGTACACGTTATTTAGCATCTCAGACTATTTTTAGAAAAGTCAATGGTGATTGCAATTGTGTGCAGCACTAGGTGAAACTCCTAAATTTCTGTTGCAAAGTGTTTGAGACTTCCATATGCTAATGTAGCTGCCGATAAATCCTTGACTAGCTTTGTTATGACAACCTTAAACCTTTTTGTCGAAGCAAACCCGTCAAGCTGTGATGAAATATAAATGATGATATAATGATGTAATATAATATAAATGATGTCAGTAGCAGAGATCGAATGAAGAGACGACTGAAATCCGCAAGGATAAAGTAAAAAAAAATAACAGGAATATCTTGTAGGTTAGTTGGTCAAAATTGAGTGGACCTGTCAGACCTATTTTATCTGATTTCACGATTGCCTAAATAATAATGAGACTGCAGGTGCTATCAAAAATTGCAATTAATATTAATTGCAGTGGGAGGCAATCAATTAACTGGAATAATTTATCATCACCGTTTGAACAGAATAATTTTTCTGTTAATAATTCTCTCTTTTTCATTATCCTTTCCTATTTTGCTCAATTTCTGTTTTTAGAGTACTTATCGTTTGCTTGTATAACTCCTTTGTTCGGCTTCTCTTTGATATTTATTGTGTCAGAACTGTAAAGATTGCTTATTATCTGTTCCCCTGTTTTTAACCAGATATTTGGCGTCTAACACACTGTGATTGGTCGCTTGCAGAATAATTTTTCTTTAAACAATTGACGTGATTAGAATTCTAATCATTCTAGAACAATTTTTGACTAAAATATTTCTTCACAAAAGTTGTTTCAATTTAACGAATTATGCTGCATGGACCTACATATCTTACAAGTCGCATTGTATCTCACTCAATATGGAAAGTGATTTGAGTAGACCCATTACATGAAATACATATAACAATATTCTTAATTGGATATGAATATTGATAACTTTTATTACAGGCTGAAATTCATGCGTCACACAATTAATTACAGTGATAACTGCACTTTCAAGCAAAATGGTCCGTATCCATAGGTCCGGAGAGTCAGTACATAGGGACCATGTGGTCCGTACTTAGCAAGGGTCCGCATTACTCTGGAATTCATTTGGAAGTTCCTTAGAGATCCATATAGTGACTTATAGGATAAAGTGATTTTAAAATTTATGGGCCGGTTAAATACTCCTACTAATTTCATACTTACTTCAGGTACTGGTCTACCCATGTCGTAAATCCTATTCTTCACTTTTCACTGCTTTACAAAGAGGACAACTTGTCTTACAATTCCTCGGCTGATTTGTCAATTTATCTAAAATACTTTGCAAAATGCTTGCAACTAAAATCACCAATGAAGATAATGACTTTTAATTTTTTCTACAGATTTTTTCAATTCTTATATATAATCATTTGATAATTGTACTTTATCCATAATAAAATGAGCCTGAGATGACTTCGACTGTCATTTCAATTTTCAAAGGAGGCATTTTGGCACCTATGAAATATGCCTACAACACTACTCATAAGTTTATCGGACCCGTTTTCTCTTTTCCATCTCAAAAACGTACCGTACCTATCCAGAATATGGACTGCATTCGCTACTTCCGACTTTTATTTGTGTGATTTACATACCGACCTTATCCAGATTTCATACAGAAGTGCATCATTCTATCAATTTTTTTCTGCATTACTCTACATGATCAGCAATTTTCTTGTAACATCTGGATAAATCATTTACAAAGAATGTGCAGTTCAGAAAATGTGTCTGATAAATTTCGGACCCTTGTTATACTTATCCTTTTATACCCTTGATACGAACCATTTTGCCTAACAGTGTAGTTATTTATTGAAGCAAGTGAATTAATGATCACACGTACAACAGAACATAAAGAATAGAATTTTAAAAGTTATCATAAAGGTACTGTAATATATAGATAATAAATAAATACATAGCTCCTGATTAGAACCCTGAAAGCGATCACTTGTGAATAAGATGTGTTTAGTAAGCTTAGTGTCTAAGTTGATCACTGATTGTGGGATGCTTGTCCTACGATAGCGAATGGTGGTGGCATTGGAAATATATCAGTCAATTGATTACTTTCCCATTATAACAAAGATCAATTAATCAATTAATAGCGATTATTCGATGACACCAATCAATTAACTGCAATTTTTGATAGCAGCAATCAATTAGTTGTTTCCAATTAATTGAAACACAATCAATTTTTGATAACCCGAGGAAGAATGAAACAGTATCTGAGCTGAAACTAGCATCATAGTAGATAATCTATTATTGAGGATGACCACAAAGAAGAACAAGAAATTTAAACACCTTCAAATTCAGCATTTGTGTATCAATTACAGAAGTTCTCTCCAGTCAGTGGCATATAGCGAAAGGCAACTGCTCAGATCTCGGTATCCATCAACTTGAATTTGGCAAACTGAATGCAACAGAGGCAGCATCAAATGACTGAGGAGTCCTTGTTACGCATAGATGAGACAATTTTGCAATTCTCTACGTAGATTTCGCAAGCGCCTTCAATTTATTCAGTCGCTAAGTGATCATTGAGGAAATAAAATCATATACTCCAGAGTTGTAACCCTACATTACAACTTCACATCAAAGTTCACCAACTTTGATTTTTTATTATAACATCCTAAGAGTCTGCAGAAGGAGTGAGAAGCTTTTTCTGCTTCGTTTAGATAGACGTCCGATTATTCAAAAGTTGACTTCATCCCTGAACATACGGTATTTGGACGATTGAACGATCGACCAGGATCTTTTGACTACCGGTATCACACGCTATCTATGTACGATAATTCGAGAATATCTCAAAATTCGTCCAAGTCTCAATTATCAAATGCGATTTAGCTGTCTTCAATGAGTCTTTCGTACTCCCTTCAGGTTTGAGAAATTGCTCCAGAACCTACAAGGATGATTTAGAACTTTTGGGAGCTCCAATCAGGTTAATTCACTCACAAGAAAAAATCTGTCGTCAAAATTATGTTCTCTTCGAAGAATGCGAGAATGATTGCGTGGTTTGGATGCACATCACATCTTTTTCATTAAAAACAGTTTTCCAATTCAAAAAATTCCAATGCTGTCTTTGTTGTAGTCCTTGTATGTGTAATGACTGTCTCGATGAGATAGTCGACACAATTCGTCACCGGCTAAAAGATCTACTGAATATCAAAATGGATGACGCTGCATGGGAGCAAGCTTTAATGCAGCGTTGAGTTGACCTAAGTATTTATTGATTTGGAATAGCTGTTCAAACACAGTTCAGCATATGTTCAACACAACAAAATGCATGGATGACTAAATACCACAGTTATCGCTGAAAATAATTTGAATGATGCTAATGTGGCGTTTTTGCGAACTAAACACTGATATTGATAATGGGTCACGCAAGGGCCAAACTGCATCGATTCTCGTTATATTCATAAATGCTTTTCTGAAACATTTTTACTCGTCACTGTAACAGATTTCGTCACTGTAATCTCGAGATCTCGAACACGTAAAAATGGTCGAGTCGAGATCTTGAGGTTAAATTCGCTAATTGACTACCATCCTTATCATCATCGGTGGGTGAATCAAGAGAGAACGGCTTTTGGGCCCAAAGAATTTCATGATGTTGACCAGTGTCTGGAATCTGCTGAGAAAAGATGATATTCATTAATAAACGAATCTGCTGAGATCCCATCCTGTCAAGTGAACAAAATTACTTGGACAAACATGATCTCGCTCGGGTAAAGGCAGATTTATCAAAGCAGATAGGCCTACTCTCACGTCCCGATTACTCCATCAGAGCGTTAAACGTATAGAGCAAGTCATTGCTTTCGCGGAAGCTTTGCTAAACTGACCTTCAAGTCTCTGCATACCGAAATAACAAATGATGAAATTCGCTTTGTAGTATGATCTTCGTCTTGGGACACCGATAAGTGAGTGCTCCTTGGTGTAGCTCAGAAGTGTCTTTTGGGATTCTCTAATAAGTGCTCTTTTGGTTTAGCTGATGATGAGACAGGTATATGCTAGATTGCTAGATGGAGTATTCTTCTCCAGAGCTACGACCGCATCAATCGTCATTATGCGAGTAACAAAGCTTTCAAAGCATCGAGTAAGTATAGTAGGCAGAGTAGTAACTCAGCGTTCATTAAATCTCCAATGTGTATACAGTTTCGATTTCATTAAATGAACATGAGTTGAAACCCAGTACCATCTGTGAGATTTTTACACTTTTGGAGAAATGTACACAAATTTGACTGATCATGATAACATAACAGAATAAAGAATAGTATTCCACAGATCCTCCAAGTCATGACAGCCGCGAGAGGTAATACATGTATGGTTTGTTAAATTAGCAATTGGATGGGTTACTATTATATTATTAAAGCTCAGCCTCATTATAATGAGATTATTTTCTTAAGCGTGATCATATTACAAACTGCCACTGAAGGAGCAGTACGCTTGCGAAATTAGCTGGCGATAGTTCGCAAATTGGCGCTTTATGCTGCGTTTTATTTCTGACTTATTTCCTCCAGCTATCCCTGTCTACTTTCACCTCTACTGCCGAGGCTGGATTTTTTCCCTCACCTCCTTATCATTGGTCCACGGCAGCAAACTATGCAACTCAGAGGTGCAGACTATCTTTGATAATGATGAGAGAGTGGAGAATCTGCTTATTTCAATTTGCATAATACACGTATACTCGTATTCTGGCATTCAATAATTTGCAACAACAACATCAATTGAAATTTGAATCATTTCATATTATTTACTGAGACATTTATGGAAAATTGATACTTTTTTAGTTTAAGCTCTCATGAATTAAAAATACCGTCAACTGCGGTAACTTGTGCCACTTATTTGCGTTTTTTGAGATTGCGCCCAGGAATATTTTTTAGAACTCCAAACTAACATGGTACTTAACTTCAGGTTTCTAGAAATACCACACATTTTTTGACATTTTTTCTTGCTATACTTTTAACACTAGGACCCGCCAAAAATGACACAAGTTGCCCCATCAAATGGGCAACTTGTGCCACTCATCATCTTTTATATTTATTCGGTCATTTACTTCCAGATATTGCTCGAAATCAGAAAACCCAATGTTCCTAATACATGGCACCATGTTTGAACAACAACAATCGCACATGAAACTCGGAGATCATGCAGAATTTATAAAGATATGATAGAAAATATAAAAGCAAATATCATTAAAAGGGTAATTTTATCCTTAAAATTGATCAAATATATCACTCGATGTGTGATGTGAAGATCGCATCAAAAAAGTAGAAAATTATAGGCCTAGGGGTTTAAAGTACTTGTAATGGTCATTCGAGTAATAACTGCAACAAATGCGCTCGTATTGTTTAATCGAAGTTGGCAGATATAAAAAAACTAGCATGCAAACCTCGGTACGAAATTGAAGCGAAGCATGGCCCTTGACGCTATGGCGTATAGAGTGCCACGCCCAGGGGAAGGGTTCAAACCTCATCACCTACTTTTTCAAAAGTCGTCGTGAGGTCATGAAGCGGAAATGTTTATTGTTTTGATGTTCTGTTCTATAAAATTACATATTCACAAGACACGTACTAAATTGAAGCAAGTTTTATCACAATATCAAGTACCGGTAGGCCCTAGTACATTTACAGCATGTTTAATGAAAGTCTTCACACAAAGCTAGCAATTGCGTTAGAATTATTGGATCGAATATTTCTAGTGCCCGGTAATGCTAACAATTAGCATAATGCACACATGTGATAGTTTTCAAATTGCCAGTGCCGTATACAGGTTTCGATAGAGGGGAATCACTAGATATGTTAGATATTTTGAATTTCTGGTCCTTACACTCACCGTTTCGCACAGTCGTAAAAAACCGAATGCACTATAAATCAAGCGCTAGGGATACCGACCTTCAATATAGACCTATATGTTTTCATCATTCAAACACGTTGCAAACATCATGAAGAGTCACAGTTGCTGTCAATTGATGATTTATTTTACTGATCAATAGCCATAATTAATATTTTTGAACTGTTTGTACTCAATGAAAATCATTTCTGTACAATGGAGTTCCAATGTTGTCACCGACTTCCTGGGTAACTTGTGCCATGAAAATCGATTAATTTTACTAAAATTACTCTCTCAACTTCAAAAATAAACCAATTTTTCTCATTCTTTTTAGTATCTCATGCCAATACACCATGTAATAGGATATCTGAGTGCTGACTAAGTCAAAATAGCGCATCGATACTCACCACATGAAAGTTTCTTGCATTTTGAAAAAGTGCAAAAAAGTGACTTTTTTCAAAAAAATCTCAGACAATTTGAATTTTGTAAGAATTCTCATGACCCATGCAACCTTTTGCCAAATTGAGTCAGTTTTGCAGGAATACTAATTACAGGACCGATGATATTATTACAAATCTTCCAGATGGAAGTGAAGATCCAAGACCGACCGTGGCACAAGTTACCCCAGTTGACGGTAGCCTTTTTAACAGATCAGACTGAGTATATAATATTCACATCAACGCAGCAAGCTATACAAACATTCATATTTACTCTATGCAGGCATTGCTGCCAATTAGTTACAACAACATTCACGGCGAAAAATGAGCTCAAATTAGCAAATAAATATCCGTCAATTAGTTATTTACTCGCATGGAACAAGTATACTAGGTAGAGTAGCAACTCAGCATTTATTGAATCCCCAATTTGTATACAGTTTAGATTTTATTAAATGAACTCGAGGTGAATACAGTTGGAATTGTTTCTAAATGTGATATACGCACATTTATGCATTTTTGAAGAAATTACAGCGAAATTGACCGATCATGATAGGATAATGCAGAAGGAAATTATATTATTTTACAGATCCTCCGTGTCATGACACTGAAGAAGTAATGTTTGTTAAATTAGCAACCCGATGACCTGCTATTGCTTTCATGCTGAGCCTCAAGAGAATCTTCTAAGCGTGATCATATCATAAGCAACCTGCCACTGGTAGAGCAAAACAACATAATCAAAGAGAATGATTTGAATTGACTTAAAAATATGTAAATGGTTCCACATCACTATTCAGATTCAACAGATGAAACATAGCCTTACTGAATCATGAAATCATGACGATGAAAATTGAATTAAAAACATGAATACAAATAAACAGTATAATAAGATCTAGACTTTTTCATGATGACTTACATTATAATGCCGTACATTATCTTTCCTTGATCATCAGAATAATTTCCGCTTAGTTACGATGCTTGTTAGTAAATATTCATTCCTTTTGATATCCAACTTGTTTCATGCTACTTATAAAGGGTCGTCATGTCGGTTATATAAATTGGCGAAAATTTGGCATTTTGAAAGCTGCTCAAACAACTTTTTGGACCGCAGGAACGTAATTTCCGCAAAAAACTTTTCATATAAAAATTTCACTACTTTTTTGAGTCGACACTCTACCTACACTCTTTATTCTTTACTCTTTACTCGCCATCTACCACCTTTGGATATTTGACGGATCTGTAAAAAATTAAAGGGGACTGTTATTACATCTTGCGATAATTTTATCATGAAATTGAGCAAAAAATAAATTTAGTCGCAATTGAAAATGGAGTGATGTTAGGCCTTACTAACCTATGCATTGTGCGAATTTGGTACGAATATATCCGTCTGCCGATTTATACCTGGATCGTCATCTTGTCAGACAATATCAAAGAAAACACATATAAGTCCAAGGCGAGGCAGACCGAGGTCTCCGCAAAATGACAACCTATGATGACAACAGTCTGGACTTTCTGTGATCAAGTGAGAACGGTGCGTGTAGGTCGTTCATGCCTTTGGTTACGCTAGTTTTTGTCGTCAAACACACCATCTTTATCTATTTTTTGCTGAAACGTACATGCTGTCTTTTAATTGCATTTTTGTATGCCTCACCTACAACCACACAAATGGATTCGTCTGTCGCGATACGCACCTAGAGGTGCGATGCGATTCTATCTCAGCTATTGATTGCATGCAATGGTAACAAGATGTTCAGAGATCCGTCTCTCTGTGGCTTAAGTGCCAAGCGAGTGCACTGTGTGAGGAGAGTCGCATTAGGGAACACACGAGCTGTCGTTGTCTCATTGAAGACTGAACATCCGCCAAGTGAACAGTAGTCTACTTGTCTTTACTCAATATATGTTTCTCCGTTATAAATTCATCAAGTGGAAATATCATACTGTGCACATCGTTCGACTCCTCACGATCCAAATTTATTGACTGTGTTCGTTCAATGCGGTGTCAATACTCTTGCTCTTCAGAATTAAGGATTGAATTTGCAATAGAAAGATAACGTTCAATAGAAAATTGATCTTCTGCCCCGGGATTAGTTGTAGGCGTGATTCTCAGTTGTTATCAACTTCTCTAGACAAAAATACGCAAACAAAGCAATTTATCTCTGTGACATGAGACATCACCGATGAGACATAAACAAAAATCATGAAAGATAGAAAGTGACCTGAAGATATTCCATGCCCAAAATTATGACTAATGACAGCTTATGGTTCCACTGAGAGACTTTCTTGTGCGACATGTCGCAGAGGGAGCCCACGGTGTTCCCGAGCTGACTTTAGTTGACAAAAAATATCCAGAAAAAGTATTGATATAAAAAGTATTCGGACACTACATGGTATACATGTAAGTACTTCGGAAAGAGTAGTCCGAAAAATTAGTTTGGAAGGAATTGTGAATACGAGCCATTTTTCAAAATGGCGGAATTTCCTAATATCTATTGCTTCTATTTTCTATACTGATGCCTTGTAGTTTTTACGATTTCTAATAATTATATCATGAGAAGGTTTAGATTTATGCAGAATAACTGTATACGGTACAAATAATAAATCTGACATTAATTTGATCCAATCAAGATGGACAATATGTATATAAGAAGTATAAATACAGCGCATATTAAAGAAAAATAAAAAAAAATCTGTATGTTGACTTTGTTGAACTAAGTAATGCATTGAGGACAATACGTAAGTGATAAATAATGACTCTGGAGGGGGATCTCTGTTTAAATCCCGAGAGTCGAAGGCTGGAGGGATTTAAATTTGATGTCCCACCATAGTCATGTATTATCTATCTATATGTTAAACTATTGGATCAAAATTCCTCACCTTCCGGGATTTATCTAGTTATATTCCGGGGTACAGATGTATCCCGAACGCTATTCTTTGACGTCATTCTTTGACACGTGGTCGACCATCATCTGACACTCCTTATGAGATATCGAAGGAGCCGGTAAAATCATGTGTCCAGTGGTCCAGTGCTTGAGCATTATTTCAAGAGGGAAGTCTTATACTTGTTCCGTAAAATCTGAACTGGTAAATATATAAAATTCTTGTAAAAGATGGAAAGGAAGCTGATCAACTGATTTCCAAGGGCATTGACCAAACATTAGAATCGAAATCTTGCAAAACAAACGTTGAGATGAAACTCACGTGAGGCCGGTAAATCGATGAAATTTATTATAACACCGAAAGTAGTAGATTCCAAAAGACAATTAAACGCTGACAATATCTCGGAAATCCAACTTGACTTGAACTTGAGCGCTCGTGGTAGAAATAAACTTACTCGTTCAATCCGAGAAGTTATGGGGGCCACTGCCATTGAGCCATATGTGCGTGATTCTCTTTCTGAAATAGATCACACGCTGGATGATTTTTTCATCTAAAAAAGGTTTGCTTTACACGAATGAAAAACGGAAAAGTTACTGATAATGAAGAGTAAAACATCATTGTTTGTGATAACATTAGCGGATTGATTGATTTCGTTATCCAGAAAAGGTATCCAAACAATATTGACGTTCATTGTTTGGATACAAAATTGGATAAGATGGTGGAGGAAATTTCATGAAAGTAGCGTTATCCATCATTCCTAAATATCGTCAGGCTGAAAGTAAATCAGCATTTTTTGATTCGGTGGTAAAAAATATTTTATCATTGCAATTGCACCAGCAGTTCAAGAGAACTATTTTAACGTGAAAGCTTTATGGATTGGCGCTGGTGTCCATACCATCAGTAGTGGCTTCTGATCTCAAAATGTGCAATATTTTATTGGGACTAATGTTCCACAGCTGCTTGCATCCGTGTTGTTGGTGCACCGTTGATAAACACTCTTTAAATGTAGAAGATCAATTACGTACTTTTGGGACATTGAACGAATCTTTCTGGTCGTACTATAATTCAGGATCTAGGAAAGATACAACAAAAAACTTTTCAAATGTTGTTCATCCCAGTTTGATCAAAGGTTCAGATGACTCTCTTGTATTATCTCACATCCCTCCTCCGGAACTCCACCTTCTCATTGGGGCGGTGTGCTTTTTTCAAGGAATTGAAGAGTAGATGGCCGGGCGCTGATACCGGGTTCATATGTTGCAACATTGAATTACAATACCTCCATAGTGGTACTTTAACAGGTAATGACAGCAGAAAACTTCTAAGAAATGTGGACAAGCTTCGAGCCATTTGTCCTCTTTCCTTTTTAGAATTTGTAGAGGCATTTGATGCCCTGAACAATGTTGTCGAGTCGTGTTGCGGAAACGAGATCCAATCAGACTTTGAAAGAAAAAATTGATCGACTTCAGAAATTGTATAAGATAATCGACATTCCCATTACTCCCAAAATTCATGCCATCTTTTTTCACATCCCTACGTTTTGTTTGATGATGAATGCGTCTCTTGGAATGTTCAGTGAGCAAACCCCTGAATCAATTTCCAATGACATTGAAAAACAATTGGGCGAACTTTAAAGTTTCTGAATGCAATACATCTTTCGGTAGGAAATTGCATCACTGTGTGTGCATGTATGCCACTCGACACATACAAGCTTATCATGCATCAATTACCATTGTTTCAATTTTCACTGAACCATGTTTGTAGAGATGTATTTTATTCAGCATGAATCACGCTTTGTTGTTTAATATGTAACATCAATCTCTATTGTCCTCAATACATGACTTAGTTCAACAAAGTCAACATACAGATTTTTTATTTTTCTTTAATATGCGCTGTATTTATACTTCTTATATACATATTGTCCATCTTGATTGGATCAAATTAATGTCAGATTTATTATTTGTACCGTATACAGTTATTCTGCATAAATCTAAACCTTCTCATGATATAATTATTAGAAATCGTAAAAACTACAAGGCATCAGTATAGAAAATAGAAGCAATAGATATTAGGAAATTCCGCCATTTTGAAAAATGGCTCGTATTCACAATGTACGTGTACATGCGGGATTCGAATGGCAGGTGTGACAATGAGTGGCCCTCACAGGGTAACGTCTGTTCGTTCTAGTGTTTCTGTTGTAGTTGATGACGATAATATTTCCAGGCACGTATCTCACTTGAGATTCGTTCCAGGAAGGGAGCCGAGTAGTAAGAAAACGGCGAACACCAGATAGCGCAAGATGGCCGCCATCGCTGCGTCCCCCCCCTCCTCTGGAACGGCAGAGTGTCGTGGTCGGCCGCCGTGGTGCTTCGGGTCTGAGTCCCCCCCCTCTGGAACGACAGAGTCTGTCGTGGTGTGCCGGCCAGGTTGGTTCACAACATGTTCGCTGACTCCCCCCCCCCTCTTCAACGACAGAGTGTGAGACTCGAGTGAGTTGGTCCGACCGCCTGGTTGACTTGGGCGACCGTCCAGGTTGACGTGGGCGACCGTCTAGGTTGACGTGGGCGACCGTCTAGGTTGACGTGGGCGACCGTCTAGGTTGTCGTGGATGGTGAAATGGCTGCCAGATTCGGATTCAGCGTAAAATTCTGCATCTGTGGTGTGATTTCCAGCTCAATCGGCGAGAAAAAATTTTTCTTCAAAATTTTAACAGAGTTAAAATTTGGGACGTTTTGGTGTGTAGCGCCCAAACGAAGCATCGGATGAGAAAACGGAGGGCAGATTCGGATTCAGCGTGAAATTCTGCATCGGTAGGGTGAGTTTCAAGTCAATCGGAGTGAAAAAATTTTCACTGACGTCCCCCCCCCTCTGGACAGCTTGCTTCGATTTTGGCTTCCAGTGGACGGATTTTGTCGTGCGATAGCTCGTTTGAAAGCTAAGAGTGAGACAAATTCACTGAAAGAATCGGCTTGTTCCTATCTGTCTTCGTTTAGATGTGAGACGCCATTTAAGATTTTGGGACATTGGCGAAAAACGACAGAGTTAGAATTTGGGACGTTTTGGGCTCTAGCTTCAAAACGAAGCATCGGATTGGAAAACGGATTTCAGATTTGGAATCAGCGTGAAATTCTTTATCTGTATGGTGAGTTTCAAGTCAATCGGAGAGAAAAAATTTTCAACATTTTTCGAAAAAACGACAGAGTTAGAATTTGGGACGTTTTGGTGTGTAGCGCCCAAACGAAGCATCGGATGAGAAAACGGAGGCCAGATTCGGAATCTACGTGAAATTTTGGGTTAGGAAGGATGTTTCCAGCGAAATCGGAGAGAAAAAATTTTCACTGACGTCCCCCCCCCCTCTGGACAGCTTGCTTCGATTTTGGCTTCTAGTGGACGGATTTTGTCGTGCGATAGCTCGTTTGAAAGCTAAGAGTGAGACAAATTCAGTGAAAGAATCGGCTTGTTCCTATCTGTCTTCGTTTAGATGTGAGACGCCATTTAAGATTTTGGGACATTGGCGAAAAACGACAGAGTTAGAATTTGGGACGTTTTGGGCTCTAGCTTCAAAACGAAGCATCGGATTGGAAAACGGATTTCAGATTTGGAATCAGCGTGAAATTCTTTATCTGTATGGTGAGTTTCAAGTCAATCGGAGAGTTTCAAGTCAATCGGCGAGAAAAATGTTCAACATTTTTCGGAAAAACGAGTTAGAATTTTTGCGATGGCTGCCTACTGTAGAGCCAAAACGAAGCATCGGATGGGAAAACGGAGGCCAGATTCGGATTCAGCGTCAAATTCTACATGGAAATGGTGTATTTCCAGCTCAATCGGAGCACTAGAACCGGAGATAGACGGGATTTTTAGTGTTTGGATGATGGGTATTACGTCATCAGCTGATCGCCACACACTATATAAGCTGGGAACCGACGGAGACTTTTCATTTAGAGGAGAACGATTGTCAGAGGTAGGTCGTCTCTCTGAGCTCCGATGATAGCTTCGGACATTCCAAATCCCGAGTTTCTGTAAGAAACCGACTTAGAAAATTTCATTGCTGATATCAGCTAAGGCGTCAGACTTCGAGGTTCGCCAGGAGATGGCCTTCGTCTCCAGGCCATAAAAGACTCCAAAACTTTAAAGGCTTGTAACTTTGCTTCTACAAGTCCGTTTGACTTGATTCAAAAAAGGTTCGGTCGCTATTGACCTGCCCTAAGTGATGGACTACTTATAAAATTTCATAAGTAGTGCTAAAAAGTTGAAAAATTTAAATTCACTATTTTTGGAGGTTTTCTGGGGTTTTCGACCCCGCTGAAGTCAATGAAAGCATTTTTAATGATGTATGAGCCAGTCTTCTCATGCTATAAGCGGCTTTTCACTGAAAGCGAGCAAGACACGGAGAGTTTTGCTGTAATATTCCACTGACAGGGTGTTCCTTCGGGACGGCGGACGATGCCGTAGTGATAAGTGTGGCAAGGGAATGTGTCATATTTGAGACCGTAACCGCTGGGGCAACTCATGTTGGGCATTTGACACAGCTCTCAACGTAGCACTTTGAACGCCAATCGGTTGAGTCTTAGCTATCTTGTCATGGGTGGCCTCTAAACATCTCCATTGCAAAACGCTGGTGAATCAAGCTCTCTACGGCTTGCTATCAAGCTGATCAAAGCAATAACTTATGATGTTTCCTCAAGGTTTTCAAGTATGCTGAGTTCAAATCTGCTATCAGATTTCAAATTTAGCTAAGTCTAAGGCAGCTTTGAGGGGTTAGATCCCAGCTACTGATCACTACCTTTGACTCGGCGTTCCTGTTACCACTTCGGGGCAGTGACAATGATGTCTTCAGCTGTAAAGAGCGGGTATCGGGGAAGATCTCTCACTTCCCTAGTGATCAGTACAAGGCCTTCGGGCTGTCGACGGGATCGAGTGCCACTCACTACACTCAAATCTATCATTCCTCACTAAGTGTAAATTACTGACTATACATTTGTCCTGCTATCAGGTTGTTTTGACTTGGTATCTAGTTGAATAGTCTCTTGCTATCAAGAGATTCACTTCTGCTCATAAAGCACATCATCGCTGTAATACCTCCTTTGCTCGAGCGTTCCTTCGGGACGGCGGGTACTGCCGTAGAGGGATTGTGTTGCACGGGTTGTTCGTCGTTTGTTAGACCGAAACCTCTGAGCCGTTGCTCATGTTGGGCGTTCGACTTCATACTCAACGTGACGTTTTCTCTCGCCAGGTCAGAGTACTTCAGCCATTCGACAAAGGTTAGTCTTTATGATATGGAGTAGAGTGAAATGTAATTCATTAGATGCCCCTTCAATGATTGCTCCCATGATAAACGTTGATGAGACAAATGAAATGATTCTCATCTTCCTTTTTCAGTGATTGAAATCTACTAACACACTACCGTATAATCGTCCACTATGGGACAAGACATGATAGAGCCTCCACGCGCTTTGCCCTGGGCAGTCTTCGGACTGGCGAATACTATCATTAAGTTGAATCTGCTATCAGTCAACTTGAACGTTGCGTCGCGTTAGAGGGGTATATAAACCACTGCCTCTCATTTCATTTCATTTCAATCATGCAGACGCCGAACAGTCAAGTCAGCTCTCCTCGCGGACCGCAGTTAAGGCCGCGAAATTTATTTGAGGAGTTTGTCAGGCTAGAGGAGCAAGACAGAGTTTTTAATAATCTTGCTCGGATTGGCAATCCGATGACAGCAACTGCTGTCAATCCAACGGAATGGCGCTACATTCCACTTTTTAGCCATGTGCCAGCTAGTGTGGAAGTCGACAGTGCTACCAAAGAGAGAGTCAAAGACTCTCTCAGCAGAATTGGTAGGGTGTAAGATGACGTTACTCCCGAGAACGAACCATCGGCTCTCTTAAGGGCCACCATGGGGCAAGACATGATAGAACCTCCACGCGGTTTGCCCTGGGCAGTCTTTAGACTGGCGAATACTATCATTAAGTTGAATCTGCTATCAGTCAACTTGAACGTTACATCACATTAGAGGGGTATATAAACCACTACCTCTCATTCCATTTCATTTCAATCATGGAGACGCCAAACGCTGCAGTCAACTCTCCTCGCGGACCACAGTTAAGACCGCGAAATTTATTTGATGAATTTGCTAGAATAGAGGAGCAAGACAGAGTTCACAACAATCTTGCTCAGATTGGTAATGCGATGACAGCAAGTGTTGTCAATCCAACGGAATGGCGCTACATTCCACTTTTTAGTCATGTGCCAGTTAGTGTGGAAGTCGACAGTGCTACCAAAGAGAGAGTCAAAGACTCTCTCAGCAGAATTGGTAGGGTGTAAGATGACGTTACTCCCGAGAACGAACCATCGGCTCTCTTAAGGGCCACCATGGGGCAAGACATGATAGAACCTCCTCGCGGTTTGCCCTGGGCAGTCTTCGGACTGGCGAATACTATCATTAAGTTGAATCTGCTATCAGTCAACTTGAACGTTGCAAATGAAGTTCGGTGTAATACTTCCTTTCGACGGGCGTTCCTGTAAAGGGCGGCGGTGAAACCCGTAGCTATGTATACCGCAGGGGACATTCGGCAATGGTCAATCTTGTTAAACCTCTCTGCGTCATGTTTGCAAGTGATTGCCTCTGTCTCAACGTAGTATGCATTCGCGCCAGGGCGACATTAAGCCAACTGTCGAAGGTTGCCTAAAACTTTCCATTGCATACGTTATGAGAACCATGAGTTCTACCTGTCTCTATCAATGAGACGAATTGATGAATGGAATGAAATGGGAGGACACTCACGCGCCACACGCAACATAACACACTTCTCTCTTCCGTAGTCTAACAAGCTCTTTACACATGGATCGCAGTCGATTGCTATCCCTGTATCAGAAGTGTAAGCTATCTTAATTTATTTGACACTATTTCATCTATTATCATCATCGTCCATATGAAATGTTTTAAGATTTACAAGTTAGACTAAGCGTTCTACTATTTGTAAATGAAAGATATAGTTTCAACAGTTTACAGATTGAAAATAAAGTTTCAATAGTGTGTGTGTGTGTATGTTAAGAATAAAGTTTTATCTGTTTGTATGTTAGAAATAGAATGAAGTTTCACCAGTTTACAAGTTAAGAATAAAGTTCTATCTGTTTATATGTTAGAAATAAAATAAAGTTTCAATAGTTTGCAAGTTAAAAATAAAGTTTCAATAGTTTACAAGTTTTAAAATAAAGTTTAAATAGTGTGCAAGATAAAAAATAAAGTTTGAACAGTTTACAAGCTGAAATAAAGTTTTAATAGTGTACACGTTGGAAATAAAGTTTTAATAGTTTATGTGCTTCAAAATAGAGTTATAACAGTTTATATGTTAGAAATAAAATGAAGTTTCATCAGTTTACAAGTTAAGAATAAAGTTCTATCTGTTTGTCTGATAGAAATAAAACAAAGTTTCAACCGTTTACAAGTTAAAAAATAAAGTTTCAACAGTTTACAAGTTAAAATTAAAGCTTCAACAATTACAAGTTAAAAATAAAACTTCAAAAGTTTACCAGTTAGAAATAAAGTTTCATCAGTTTACAAGTCAAAATAAAGTTTCAACAGATTATAAGTTAAAAGAAAAGTTCCAATAGTATGTGCATTAGAAATAACGTTTCAGCTGTTTGTATGTTAGAAATAAAGTTCTATCTGTTTCTATGATAGAAATAAAACAAAGTTTCAACCGTTAACAAGTTAAAAATAAAGTTTCAAGAGTTTACAAGTTAAAACTAATGTTTCAATAGTGTATGTATGTTAAGAATAAAGTTAGAACAGTTTACAAGCTGAAATAAAGTTTTAATAGTGTACACGTTGGAAATAAAGTTTTAATAGTTTATGTGCTTCAAAATAGAGTTATAACAGTTTATATGTTAGAAATAAAGTTTCAACAGTCTACAAGTTAAAAATAAAATTATAACTGTTTCAAGAGTTTACAAGTTAGAAATTAAGTTTCAATGGTGTATGCGTTAGAAATAAAGTTTTAGCTGTTTGTATATCAAAATAAAGTTTCAAGAGTTTACAAGTTAGAAATAAAATGAAGGTTCACCAGTTTACAAGTTAAGAATGAAGTTCTATCTGTTTGTATGTTAGAAATAAAACAAAGTTTCAACCGTTAACAAGTTAAAAATAAAGTTTTAAGAGTTACAAGTTAAAACTAATGTTTCAATAGTGTGTGTATGTTAAGAATAAAGTTTTATCTGTTTGTATGTTAGAAATAGAATGAAGTTTCACCAGTTTACAAGTTAAGAATAAAGTTCTATCTGTTTATATGTTAGAAATAAAATAAAGTTTCAATAGTTTGCAAGTTAAAAATGAAGTTTCAATAGTTTACAAGTTTTAAAATAAAGTTTAAATAGTGTGCAAGATAAAAAATAAAGTTTGAACAGTTTACAAGCTGAAATAAAGTTTTAATAGTGTACACGTTGGAAATAAAGTTTTAATAGTTTATGTGCTTCAAAATAGAGTTATAACAGTTTATATGTTAGAAATAAAATGAAGTTTCATCAGTTTACAAGTTAAGAATAAAGTTCTATCTGTTTGTCTGATAGAAATAAAACAAAGTTTCAACCGTTTACAAGTTAAAAATAAAGTTTCACCAGTTTACAAGTTAAAATTAAAGCTTCAACAATTACAAGTTAAAAATAAAACTTCAAAAGTTTACCAGTTAGAAATAAAGTTTCATCAGTTTACAAGTCAAAATAAAGTTTCAACAGATTATAAGTTAAAAGAAAAGTTCCAATAGTATGTGCATTAGAAATAACGTTTCAGCTGTTTGTATGTTAGAAATAAGATAAAGTTTCAATTGTGTGTACGTTAGAAATAAAGTTCTATCTGTTTCTATGATAGAAATAAAACAAAGTTTCAACCGTTAACAAGTTAAAAATAAAGTTTCAAGAGTTTACAAGTTAAAACTAATGTTTCAATAGTGTATGTATGTTAAGAATAAAGTTAGAACAGTTTACAAGCTGAAATAAAGTTTTAATAGTGTACACGTTGGAAATAAAGTTTTAATAGTTTATGTGCTTCAAAATAGAGTTATAACAGTTTATATGTTAGAAATAAAATGAAGTTTCATCAGTTTACAAGTTAAGAATAAAGTTCTATCTGTTTGTATGTTAGAAATAAAACAAAGTTTCAACCGTTAACAAGTTAAAAATAAAGTTTTAAGAGTTTACAAGTTTAACTAATGTTTCAATAGTGTGTGTATGTTAAGAATAAAGTTTTATCTGTTTGTATGTTAGAAATAGAATGAAGTTTCACCAGTTTACAAGTTACGAATAAAGTTCTATCTCTTTAAGTTTATAAGTTAAGAATAAAGTTCTATCTGTTTATATGTTAGAAATAGAATGAAGTTTCACCAGTTTACAAGTTAAGAATAAAGTTCTATCTGTTTGTATGTTAGAAATAAAATAAAGTTTCAACAGTCTACAAGTTAAAAATAAAATTATAACTGTTTCAAGAGTTTACAAGTTAGAAATTAAGTTTCAATGGTGTATGCGTTAGAAATAAAGTTTTTTAGCTGTTTGTATATCAAAATAAAGTTTCAAGAGTTTACAAGTTAGAAATAAAATGAAGGTTCACCAGTTTACAAGTTAAGAATGAAGTTCTATCTGTTTGTATATTAGAAATAAAACAAAGTTTCAACCGTTAAGTTAAAAATAAAGTTTTAAGAGTTACAAGTTAAAAGTAATGTTTCAATAGTGTGTGTATGTTAAGAATAAAGTTTTATCTGTTTGTATGTTAGAAATAGAATGAAGTTTCACCAGTTTACAAGTTAAGAATAAAGTTCTATCTGTTTATATGTTAGAAATAAAATAAAGTTTCAATAGTTTGCAAGTTAAAAATAAAGTTTCAATAGTTTACAAGTTTTAAAATAAAGTTTAAATAGTGTGCAAGATAAAAAATAAAGTTTGAACAGTTTACAAGCTGAAATAAAGTTTTAATAGTGTACACGTTGGAAATAAAGTTTTAATAGTTTATGTGCTTCAAAATAGAGTTATAACAGTTTATATGTTAGAAATAAAATGAAGTTTCATCAGTTTACAAGTTAAGAATAAAGTTCTATCTGTTTGTATGATAGAAATAAAACAAAGTTTCAACCGTTTACAAGTTAAAATAAAGTTTCACCAGTGTACAAGTTAGAAATAAAGTTTCAATAGTGTATATGTTAGAAATAAAGTTTTAGCTGTTTGTATATGAAAAAACTAAGTTTCGAGAGTTTACAAGTTAAAAAATAAAGTTTCAATGGTGTATACGTTAGAAATAAAGTTTTAGCTGTTTGTATATCAAAATAAAGTTTCAAGAGTTTACAAGTTAGAAATAAAGTTTCAACAGTGTGCACGTTAAGAATAAAGTTTCAATAGTGTGTATGTTAAGAATAAAGTTCTATCTGTTTATATGTTAGAAATAAAAAAGAAGGTTCATCAGTTTACAAGTTAAGAATAAAGTTTTATCTGTTTGTATGTTAGAAATAAAATAAAGTTTCGACCGTTAACAAGTTAAAAATAAAGTTTCAGATTAAAATAAAGTTTCAATAGTGTGTATGATGGAAATAAAGTTTAAGCGCTTTGTGCGTCAGAAATAAAGTTTCAACCGTTTACAAGTTAAAAATAAAGTTTCAACAGTGTGTACGTTAAGAATAAAGTTCTATCTGTTTATATGTTAGAAATAAAAATAAAGGTTCACCAGTTTACAGGTTAAGAATAAAGTTTTATCTGCTTGTATGTCAGAAATGAAATAAAGTTTCACCAGTTTAAAAGTTAAGAATAAAGTTTCAATAGTGTGTATGTTAGAAATAAAGTTTCAATAGTGTGTATGTTAAGAATAAAGTTCTATCTGTTTATATGTTAGAAATAAAAATGAAGGTTCACCAGTTTGCAAGTTAAGAATAAAGTTTTATCTGCTTGCATGTCAGAAATGAAATAAAGTTTCACCAGTTTAAAAGTTAAGAATAAAGTTTCACCAGTTTAAAAGTTAAGAATAAAGTTTCAATAGTGTGTATGTTAAGAATAAAGTTCTATCTGTTTATATGTTAGAAATAAAATGAAGTTTCAATAGTGTGTATGTTAAGAATAAAGTTCTATCTGTTTATATGTTAGAAATAAAATGAAGGTTCACCAGTTTACAAGTTAAGAATAAATTTTATCTGCTTGTATGTTAGAAATAAAATAAAGTTTCACCGATTTACAAGTTAAAAAATAAAGTTTCAATAGTTAACACGTTAAAAATAAAGTTTCAATAGTGTGTATGTTGAGAATAAAGTTCTATCTGTTTGTATATTAGAAAGAAAATGAAGGTTCATCAGTTTACAAGTTAATAATAAAGTTTTACCTGTTTGTATGTTAGAAATAAAACATAGTTTCAACCGTTGACAAGTTAAAAATAAAGTTTCAATAGTTTGCGAGTTAAAACTAATGTTTCAATAGTGCGTATGTTAAGAATAAAGTTTTATCTGTTTGTATGTTAGAAATAAAATGAAGCTTCGCCAGTTTACAAGTTTAGAATAAAGTTTTATCAGCTTGTATGTTAGAAATAAAATGAAGTTTCACCAGTTTACAAATTAAAAATAAAGTTTCAATAGTGTGTACGTTAGAAATAAAGTTTCAACCGTTTACAAGTTAAAATAAAGTTTCAACAGTGTCTACGTTAGAAATAAAGTTTATCTGTTTGTAAAGTTCGATCGTAGGATTTACTAGTTTGCAAGTTAGACTCAGCATTCTACTAGTTGTAAATGAAAATAACGTTTCAACAGTTTACAGATTAAAATAAAGTTTCAATAGTGTGTATGATGGAAATAAAGTTTAAGCGCTTTGTGCGTTAGAAATAAAGTTTCAGCCGTTGACAAGTTAAAAATAAAGTTTCAACAGTGTGTACGTTAGAAATAAAGTTTCAACAGTTTACAAGTTGAAAAATAAAGTTTCAACAGTGTGTACGTTAGAAATAAATGAAAGTAAGAACTTCATCGTATGAGTATTCAAAGCATGTTTTGTAAATCAAATGTGTGTAGTCCTGACATGATAGAATCGCGTTAGAAATAAAGTTTCAGCCGTTTACAAGTTAAAGATAAAGTTTCAACAGTGTGTACGTTAGAAATAAAGTTTTAGCTGTTTATATGTTAGAAAGAAAATAAAGTTTCACAGTTTACAAGTTGAAAAATAAAGTTTCAACAGTGTGTACGTTAGAAATAAATGAAAGTAAGAACTTCATCGTATGAGTATTCAAAACATGTTTTGTAAATCAAATGTGTGTAGTCCTGACATGATAGAATCAAGCTTGACAAACGCGTTTGTCAAGTTCATTTGATTCTATCATGTCAGCACTACACACATTTGATTTACAAAACATGTTTTGAATACTCATACGATGAAGTTCTTACTTTCATTTATTTCTAACGTACACACTGTTGAAACTTTATTTTTCAACTTGTAAACTGTGAAACTTTATTTTGTTTCTAACATATAAACAGCTAAAACTTTATTTCTAACGTACACACTGTTGAAACTTTATCTTTAACTTGTAAACGGCTGAAACTTTATTTCTAACGCGATTCTATCATGTCAGGACTACACACATTTGATTTACAAAACATGCTTTGAATACTCATACGATGAAGTTCTTACTTTCATTTATTTCTAACGTACACACTGTTGAAACTTTATTTTTCAACTTGTAAACTGTTGAAACTTTATTTCTAACGTACACACTGTTGAAACTTTATTTTTAACTTGTCAACGGCTGAAACTTTATTTCTAACGCACAAAGCGCTTAAACTTTATTTCCATCATACACACTATTGAAACTTTATTTTAATCTGTAAACTGTTGAAACGTTATTTTCATTTACAACTAGTAGAATGCTGAGTCTAACTTGCAAACTAGTAAATCCTACGATCGAACTTTACAAACAGATAAAACTTTATTTCTAACGTAGACACTGTTGAAACTTTATTTTAACTTGTAAACGGTTGAAACTTTATTTCTAACGTACACACTATTGAAACTTTATTTTTAATTTGTAAACTGGTGAAACTTCATTTTATTTCTAACATACAAGCTGATAAAACTTTATTCTAAACTTGTAAACTGGCGAAGCTTCATTTTATTTCTAACATACAAACAGATAAAACTTTATTCTTAACATACGCACTATTGAAACATTAGTTTTAACTCGCAAACTATTGAAACTTTATTTTTAACTTGTCAACGGTTGAAACTATGTTTTATTTCTAACATACAAACAGATAAAACTTTATTATTAACTTGTAAACTGATGAACCTTCATTTTTTTTCTAATATACAAACAGATAGAACTTTATTCTTAACATACACACTATTGAAACTTTATTTTTAACGTGTTAACTATTGAAACTTTATTTTTTAACTTGTAAATCGGTGAAACTTTATTTTATTTCTAACATACAAGCAGATAAAATTTATTCTTAACTTGTAAACTGGTGAACCTTCATTTTATTTCTAACATATAAACAGATAGAACTTTATTCTTAACATACACACTATTGAAACTTCATTTTATTTCTAACATATAAACAGATAGAACTTTATTCTTAACATACACACTATTGAAACTTTATTCTTAACTTTTAAACTGGTGAAACTTTATTCTTAACTTTTAAACTGGTGAAACTTTATTTCATTTCTGACATGCAAGCAGATAAAACTTTATTCTTAACTTGCAAACTGGTGAACCTTCATTTTTATTTCTAACATATAAACAGATAGAACTTTATTCTTAACATACACACTATTGAAACTTTATTTCTAACATACACACTATTGAAACTTTATTCTTAACTTTTAAACTGGTGAAACTTTATTTCATTTCTGACATACAAGCAGATAAAACTTTATTCTTAACCTGTAAACTGGTGAACCTTTATTTTTATTTCTAACATATAAACAGATAGAACTTTATTCTTAACGTACACACTGTTGAAACTTTATTTTTAACTTGTAAACGGTTGAAACTTTATTTCTGACGCACAAAGCGCTTAAACTTTATTTCCATCATACACACTATTGAAACTTTATTTTAATCTGAAACTTTATTTTTAACTTGTTAACGGTCGAAACTTTATTTTATTTCTAACATACAAACAGATAAAACTTTATTCTTAACTTGTAAACTGATGAACCTTCTTTTTTATTTCTAACATATAAACAGATAGAACTTTATTCTTAACATACACACTATTGAAACTTTATTCTTAACGTGCACACTGTTGAAACTTTATTTCTAACTTGTAAACTCTTGAAACTTTATTTTGATATACAAACAGCTAAAACTTTATTTCTAACGTATACACCATTGAAACTTTATTTTTTAACTTGTAAACTCTCGAAACTTAGTTTTTTCATATACAAACAGCTAAAACTTTATTTCTAACATATACACTATTGAAACTTTATTTCTAACTTGTACACTGGTGAAACTTTATTTTAACTTGTAAACGGTTGAAACTTTGTTTTATTTCTATCATACAAACAGATAGAACTTTATTCTTAACTTGTAAACTGATGAAACTTCATTTTATTTCTAACATATAAACTGTTATAACTCTATTTTGAAGCACATAAACTATTAAAACTTTATTTCCAACGTGTACACTATTAAAACTTTATTTCAGCTTGTAAACTGTTCAAACTTTATTTTTTATCTTGCACACTATTTAAACTTTATTTTAAAACTTGTAAACTATTGAAACTTTATTTTTAACTTGCAAACTATTGAAACTTTATTTTATTTCTAACATATAAACAGATAGAACTTTATTCTTAACTTGTAAACTGGTGAAACTTCATTCTATTTCTAACATACAAACAGATAAAACTTTATTCTTAACATACACACACTATTGAAACATTAGTTTTAACTTGTAACTCTTAAAACTTTATTTTTAACTTGTTAACGGTTGAAACTTTGTTTTATTTCTAACATACAAACAGATAGAACTTCATTCTTAACTTGTAAACTGGTGAACCTTCATTTTATTTCTAACTTGTAAACTCTTGAAACTTTATTTTGATATACAAACAGCTAAAACTTTATTTCTAACGCATACACCATTGAAACTTAATTTCTAACTTGTAAACTCTTGAAACAGTTATAATTTTATTTTTAACTTGTAGACTGTTGAAACTTTATTTTATTTCTAACATATAAACAGATAGAACTTTATTCTTAACTTGTAAACTGGTGAAACTTCATTCTATTTCTAACATATAAACAGATAGAACTTTATTCTTAACTTATAAACTTAAAGAGATAGAACTTTATTCGTAACTTGTAAACTGGTGAAACTTCATTCTATTTCTAACATACAAACAGATAAAACTTTATTCTTAACATACACACACTATTGAAACATTAGTTAAACTTGTAAACTCTTAAAACTTTATTTTTAACTTGTTAACGGTTGAAACTTTGTTTTATTTCTAACATACAAACAGATAGAACTTTATTCTTAACTTGTAAACTGATGAAACTTCATTTTATTTCTAACATATAAACTGTTATAACTCTATTTTGAAGCACATAAACTATTAAAACTTTATTTCCAACGTGTACACTATTAAAACTTTATTTCAGCTTGTAAACTGTTCTAACTTTATTCTTAACATACATACACTATTGAAACATTAGTTTTAACTTGTAAACTCTTGAAACTTTATTTTTAACTTGTTAACGGTTGAAACTTTGTTTTATTTCTATCATAGAAACAGATAGAACTTTATTTCTAACGTACACACAATTGAAACTTTATCTTATTTCTAACATACAAACAGCTGAAACGTTATTTCTAATGCACATACTATTGGAACTTTTCTTTTAACTTATAATCTGTTGAAACTTTATTTTGACATGTAAACTGATGAAACTTTATTTCTAACTGGTAAACTTTTGAAGTTTTATTTTTAACTTGTAATTGTTGAAGCTTTAATTTTAACTTGTAAACTGGTGAAACTTTATTTTTAACTTGTAAACGGTTGAAACTTTGTTTTATTTCTATCAGACAAACAGATAGAACTTTATTCTTAACTTGTAAACTGATGAAACTTCATTTTATTTCTAACATATAAACTGTTATAACTCTATTTTGAAGCACATAAACTATTAAAACTTTATTTCCAACGTGTACACTATTAAAACTTTATTTCAGCTTGTAAACTGTTCAAACTTTATTTTTTATCTTGCACACTATTTAAACTTTATTTTAAAACTTGTAAACTATTGAAACTTTATTTTTAACTTGCAAACTATTGAAACTTTATTTTATTTCTAACATATAAACAGATAGAACTTTATTCTTAACTTGTAAACTGGTGAAACTTCATTCTATTTCTAACATACAAACAGATAAAACTTTATTCTTAACATACACACACTATTGAAACATTAGTTTTAACTTGTAACTCTTAAAACTTTATTTTTAACTTGTTAACGGTTGAAACTTTGTTTTATTTCTAACATACAAACAGATAGAACTTCATTCTTAACTTGTAAACTGGTGAACCTTCATTTTATTTCTAACTTGTAAACTCTTGAAACTTTATTTTGATATACAAACAGCTAAAACTTTATTTCTAACGCATACACCATTGAAACTTAATTTCTAACTTGTAAACTCTTGAAACAGTTATAATTTTATTTTTAACTTGTAGACTGTTGAAACTTTATTTCTAACATATAAACTGTTATAACTCTATTTTGAAGCACATAAACTATTAAAACTTTATTTCCAACGTGTACACTATTAAAACTTTATTTCAGCTTGTAAACTGTTCTAACTTTATTCTTAACATACATACACTATTGAAACATTAGTTTTAACTTGTAAACTCTTGAAACTTTATTTTTAACTTGTTAACGGTTGAAACTTTGTTTTATTTCTATCATAGAAACAGATAGAACTTTATTTCTAACGTACACACAATTGAAACTTTATCTTATTTCTAACATACAAACAGCTGAAACGTTATTTCTAATGCACATACTATTGGAACTTTTCTTTTAACTTATAATCTGTTGAAACTTTATTTTGACTTGTAAACTGATGAAACTTTATTTCTAACTGGTAAACTTTTGAAGTTTTATTTTTAACTTGTAATTGTTGAAGCTTTAATTTTAACTTGTAAACTGTTGAAACTTTATTTTTAACTTGTAAACGGTTGAAACTTTGTTTTATTTCTATCAGACAAACAGATAGAACTTTATTCTTAACTTGTAAACTGATGAAACTTCATTTTATTTCTAACATATAAACTGTTATAACTCTATTTTGAAGCACATAAACTATTAAAACTTTATTTCCAACGTGTACACTATTAAAACTTTATTTCAGCTTGTAAACTGTTCAAACTTTATTTTTTATCTTGCACACTATTTAAACTTTATTTTAAAACTTGTAAACTATTGAAACTTTATTTTTAACTTGCAAACTATTGAAACTTTATTTTATTTCTAACATATAAACAGATAGAACTTTATTCTTAACTTGTAAACTGGTGAAACTTCATTCTATTTCTAACATACAAACAGATAAAACTTTATTCTTAACATACACACACACACTATTGAAACTTTATTTTCAATCTGTAAACTGTTGAAACTATATCTTTCATTTACAAATAGTAGAACGCTTAGTCTAACTTGTAAATCTTAAAACATTTCATATGGACGATGATGATAATAGATGAAATAGTGTCAAATAAATTAAGATAGCTTACACTTCTGATACAGGGATAGCAATCGACTGCGATCCATGTGTAAAGAGCTTGTTAGACTACGGAAGAGAGAAGTGTGTTATGTTGCGTGTGGCGCGTGAGTGTCCTCCCATTTCATTCCATTCATCAATTCGTCTCATTGATAGAGACAGGTAGAACTCATGGTTCTCATAACGTATGCAATGGAAAGTTTTAGGCAACCTTCGACAGTTGGCTAAATGTCGCCCTGGCGCGAATGCATACTACGTTGAGACAGAGGCAATCACTTGCAAACATGACGCAGAGAGGTTTAACAAGATTGACCATTGCCGAATGTCCCCTGCGGTATACATAGCTACGGGTTTCACCGCCGCCCTTTACAGGAACGCCCGTCGAAAGGAAGTATTACACCGAACTTCATTTGCAACGTTCAAGTTGACTGATAGCAGATTCAACTTAATGATAGTATTCGCCAGTCCGAAGACTGCCCAGGGCAAACCGCGAGGAGGTTCTATCATGTCTTGCCCCATGGTGGCCCTTAAGAGAGCCGATGGTTCGTTCTCGGGAGTAACGTCATCTTACACCCTACCAATTCTGCTGAGAGAGTCTTTGACTCTCTCTTTGGTAGCACTGTCGACTTCCACACTAACTGGCACATGACTAAAAAGTGGAATGTAGCGCCATTCCGTTGGATTGACAACACTTGCTGTCATCGCATTACCAATCTGAGCAAGATTGTTGTGAACTCTGTCTTGCTCCTCTATTCTAGCAAATTCATCAAATAAATTTCGCGGTCTTAACTGTGGTCCGCGAGGAGAGTTGACTGCAGCGTTTGGCGTCTCCATGATTGAAATGAAATGGAATGAGAGGTAGTGGTTTATATACCCCTCTAATGTGATGTAACGTTCAAGTTGACTGATAGCAGATTCAACTTAATGATAGTATTCGCCAGTCTAAAGACTGCCCAGGGCAAACCGCGTGGAGGTTCTATCATGTCTTGCCCCATGGTGGCCCTTAAGAGAGCCGATGGTTCGTTCTCGGGAGTAACGTCATCTTACACCCTACCAATTCTGCTGAGAGAGTCTTTGACTCTCTCTTTGGTAGCACTGTCGACTTCCACACTAGCTGGCACATGGCTAAAAAGTGGAATGTAGCGCCATTCCGTTGGATTGACAGCAGTTGCTGTCATCGGATTGCCAATCCGAGCAAGATTATTAAAAACTCTGTCTTGCTCCTCTAGCCTGACAAACTCCTCAAATAAATTTCGCGGCCTTAACTGCGGTCCGCGAGGAGAGCTGACTTGACTGTTCGGCGTCTGCATGATTGAAATGAAATGAAATGAGAGGCAGTGGTTTATATACCCCTCTAACGCGACGCAACGTTCAAGTTGACTGATAGCAGATTCAACTTAATGATAGTATTCGCCAGTCCGAAGACTGCCCAGGGCAAAGCGCGTGGAGGCTCTATCATGTCTTGTCCCATAGTGGACGATTATACGGTAGTGTGTTAGTAGATTTCAATCACTGAAAAAGGAAGATGAGAATCATTTCATTTGTCTCATCAACGTTTATCATGGGAGCAATCATTGAAGGGGCATCTAATGAATTACATTTCACTCTACTCCATATCATAAAGACTAACCTTTGTCGAATGGCTGAAGTACTCTGACCTGGCGAGAGAAAACGTCACGTTGAGTATGAAGTCGAACGCCCAACATGAGCAACGGCTCAGAGGTTTCGGTCTAACAAACGACGAACAACCCGTGCAACACAATCCCTCTACGGCAGTACCCGCCGTCCCGAAGGAACGCTCGAGCAAAGGAGGTATTACAGCGATGATGTGCTTTATGAGCAGAAGTGAATCTCTTGATAGCAAGAGACTATTCAACTAGATACCAAGTCAAAACAACCTGATAGCAGGACAAATGTATAGTCAGTAATTTACACTTAGTGAGGAATGATAGATTTGAGTGTAGTGAGTGGCACTCGATCCCGTCGACAGCCCGAAGGCCTTGTACTGATCACTAGGGAAGTGAGAGATCTTCCCCGATACCCGCTCTTTACAGCTGAAGACATCATTGTCACTGCCCCGAAGTGGTAACAGGAACGCCGAGTCAAAGGTAGTGATCAGTAGCTGGGATCTAACCCCTCAAAGCTGCCTTAGACTTAGCTAAATTTGAAATCTGATAGCAGATTTGAACTCAGCATACTTGAAAACCTTGAGGAAACATCATAAGTTATTGCTTTGATCAGCTTGATAGCAAGCCGTAGAGAGCTTGATTCACCAGCGTTTTGCAATGGAGATGTTTAGAGGCCACCCATGACAAGATAGCTAAGACTCAACCGATTGGCGTTCAAAGTGCTACGTTGAGAGCTGTGTCAAATGCCCAACATGAGTTGCCCCAGCGGTTACGGTCTCAAATATGACACATTCCCTTGCCACACTTATCACTACGGCATCGTCCGCCGTCCCGAAGGAACACCCTGTCAGTGGAATATTACAGCAAAACTCTCCGTGTCTTGCTCGCTTTCAGTGAAAAGCCGCTTATAGCATGAGAAGACTGGCTCAGACATCATTAAAAATGCTTTCATTGACTTCAGCAGGGTCGAAAACCCCAGAAAACCTCCAAAAATAGTGAATTTAAATTTTTCAACTTTTTAGCACTACTTATGAAATTTTATAAGTAGTCCATCACTTAGGGCAGGTCAATAGCGACCGAACCTTTTTTGAATCAAGTCAAACGGACTTGTAGAAGCAAAGTTACAAGCCTTTAAAGTTTTGGAGTCTTTTATGGCCTGGAGACGAAGGCCATCTCCTGGCGAACCTCGAAGTCTGACGCCTTAGCTGATATCAGCAATGAAATTTTCTAAGTCGGTTTCTTACAGAAACTCGGGATTTGGAATGTCCGAAGCTATCATCGGAGCTCAGAGAGACGACCTACCTCTGACAATCGTTCTCCTCTAAATGAAAAGTCTCCGTCGGTTCCCAGCTTATATAGTGTGTGGCGATCAGCTGATGACGTAATACCCATCATCCAAACACTAAAAATCCCGTCTATCTCCGGTTCTAGTGCTCCGATTGAGCTGAAAATACACCATTTCCATGTAGAATTTGACGCTGAATCCGAATCTGGCCTCCGTTTTCCCATCCGATGCTTCGTTTTGGCTCTACAGTAGGCAGCCATCGCAAAAATTCTAACTGTCGTTTTTCCGAAAAATGTTGAACATTTTTCTCGCCGATTGACTTGAAACTCTCCGATTGACTTGAAACTCACCATACAGATAAAGAATTTCACGCTGATTCCAAATCTGAAATCCGTTTTCCAATCCGATGCTTCGTTTTGAAGCTAGAGCCCAAAACGTCCCAAATTCTAACTCTGTCGTTTTTCGCCAATGTCCCAAAATCTTAAATGGCGTCTCACATCTAAACGAAGACAGATAGGAACAAGCCGATTCTTTCACTGAATTTGTCTCACTCTTAGCTTTCAAACGAGCTATCGCACGACAAAATCCGTCCACTAGAAGCCAAAATCGAAGCAAGCTGTCCAGAGGGGGGGGACGTCAGTGAAAATTTTTTCTCTCCGATTTCGCTGGAAACATCCTTCCTAACCCAAAATTTCACGTAGATTCCGAATCTGGCCTCCGTTTTCCAATCCGATGCTTCGTTTTGAAGCTAGAGCCCAAAACGTCCCAAATTCTAACTCTGTCGTTTTTCGCCAATGTCCCAAAATCTTAAATGGCGTCTCACATCTAAACGAAGACAGATAGGAACAAGCCGATTCTTTCACTGAATTTGTCTCACTCTTAGCTTTCAAACGAGCTATCGCACGACAAAATCCGTCCACTGGAAGCCAAAATCGAAGCAAGCTGTCCAGAGGGGGGGGGACGTCAGCGAAAATTTTTTCTCTCCGATTGACTTGAAACTCACCCTACCGATGCAGAATTTCACGCTGAATCCGAATCTGGCCTCCGTTTTCTCATCCGATGCTTCGTTTTGGCTCTACAGTAGGCAGCCATCGCAAAAATTCTAACTCTGTCGTTTTTTCGAAAAATTTTGAAAATTTTTTCTCTCCGATTGACTTGAAACTCACCATACAGATAAAGAATTTCACGCTGATTCCAAATCTGAAATCCGTTTTCCAATCCGATGCTTCGTTTTGAAGCTAGAGCCCAAAACGTCCCAAATTCTAACTCTGTCGTTTTTCGCCAATGTCCCAAAATCTTAAATGGCGTCACACATCTAAACGAAGACAGATAGGAACAAGCCGATTCTTTCACTGAATTTGTCTCACTCTTAGCTTTCAAACGAGCTATCGCACGACAAAATCCGTCCACTAGAAGCCAAAATCGAAGCAAGCTGTCCAGAGGGGGGGGGACGTCAGTGAAAATTTTTTCTCTCCGATTTCGCTGGAAACATCCTTCCTAACCCAAAATTTCACGTAGATTCCGAATCTGGCCTCCGTTTTCTCATCCGATGCTTCGTTTGGCGCTACACACCAAAACGTCCCAAATTCTAACTCTGTCGTTTTTTCGAAAAATTTTGAAAATTTTTTTCTCGCCGATTGACTTGAAACTCACCATACAGATAAAGAATTTCACGCTGATTCCAAATCTGAAATCCGTTTTCCAATCCGATGCTTCGTTTTGAAGCTAGAGCCCAAAACGTCCCAAATTCTAACTCTGTCGTTTTTCGCCAATGTCCCAAAATCTTAAATGGCGTCTCACATCTAAACGAAGACAGATAGGAACAAGCCGATTCTTTCACTGAATTTGTCTCACTCTTAGCTTTCAAACGAGCTATCGCACGACAAAATCCGTCCACTGGAAGCCAAAATCGAAGCAAGCTGTCCAGAGGGGGGGGGACGTCAGCGAAAATTTTTTCTCTCCGATGGCGTTCAAATTCACCATACGGATGCAGAATTTGACGCTGAATCCGAATCTGGCCTCCGTTTTCCCATCCGATGGTTCGTTTGGGCGCCACACACCAAAACGTCCCAAATTCTAACTCTGTCGTTTTTCGCCAATGTTCCCAAAATCTTAAATGGCGTCTGACATCCAAACGAAGACAGATAGGAACAAGCCGTTTCTTTCACTGAATTTGTCTCACTCTTAGCTTTCAAACGAGCTATCGCACGACAAAATCCGTCCACTGGAAGCCAAAATCGAAGCAAGCTGTCCAGAGGGGGGGGGACGTCAGCGAAAATTTTTTCACTCCGATTGACTTGAAACTCACCCTACCGATGCAGAATTTCACGCTGAATCCGAATCTGCCCTCCGTTTTCTCATCCGATGCTTCGTTTGGGCGCTACACACCAAAACGTCCCAAATTCTAACTCTGTTAAAATTTTGAAGAAAAATTTTTTCTCGCCGATTGAGCTGGAAATCACACCACAGATGCAGAATTTTACGCTGAATCCGAATCTGGCAGCCATTTCACCATCCACGACAACCTAGACGGTCGCCCACGTCAACCTAGACGGTCGCCCACGTCAACCTAGACGGTCGCCCACGTCAACCTAGACGGTCGCCCACGTCAACCTAGACGGTCGCCCACGTCAACCTGGACGGTCGCCCAAGTCAACCAGGCGGTCGGACCAACTCACTCGAGTCTCACACTCTGTCGTTGCAGAGGGGGGGGGGAGTCAGCGAACATGTTGTGAACCAACCTGGCCGGCACACCACGACAGACTCTGTCGTTCCAGAGGGGGGGACTCAGACCCGAAGCACCACGGCGGCCGACCACGACACTCTGCCGTTCCAGAGGAGGGGGGGGACGCAGCGATGGCGGCCATCTTGCGCTATCTGGTGTTCGCCGTTTTCTTACTACTGAGCCGGTTGGTTCTGATGAATCTGATTGTAGTATTGGTGATGCCGTAGCTGATGATTATGGTGAGAGTGATGACACTGAGCCTCATGAGACTACCGGTACTGCTGTTCGTCGTAGTAGTAGGGCTAGGGAGCGTCCTAAATAGTGGGACGATTTTGTACATTATTAGTTAGGCCTTGGGACCTCTGGGGGAGGGTGGAGAAGTGAGCTGTTCATCATGCATGTTGGTTGGTTTGGTGTTTGAGTGTATAATCGTAGCAGCACTCCATCTGTCATCTCCAGGGCATTTCATCTGACTCTGTTGAAGAGTGACGTCATAGGAGCAAGACTTTGCTGAGACTCTAGCTGTGACGTCATGATCCTCATCTATGTAAGACTGATTAGAATTACGGAGACCGACTGGGAATATAGATACCGGGCTATTGTTGTCGCAATTACAGACATTTGAAAAGAACGAACGCCTTGTTTTCCCTTTCGTCAACAATATCAATACTTTTCTGAAGATTTTTATGTCAACTAGAGTGAGCTCGGGGAACACCGTGAGCCATAAAAGTTTCTCTATTTTTAGGGGAATAATTGCGATTGAAGCTTTTGATTTTGACCCCAACAAGTCCGCTCTTAGCGCTAAATCAAAGGCGAAAACAAATATTTCATTCCTTCAAAGTGAACCATTATCATTTAAAAGGTACTTTGGTCAGACAGCCATAGTAAAATTGGGTTCCGAAGCTTCATTCCGCATCCATTTGGACTTGCAAGCATAGAGTAGTGATATATAGGTATTCGAGTGTCGACTCAAAAAAGTGTGTGTATACAGTGAAAGTTTTTATATGAAAAGATTCAGTTTTTTACGGAGATTGCGTTCCCGTGGTCCAAAAAAAATATTTGAGCGTTTTTAAAAATGTCAAAATTTTGCCAATTTAAATACTATCGAGATGACTCTCCTAAATAAGTAGTATGAAACAAGTTGAATTTCAATGGAATGAATATTTGCTAATAATCATCCCAACTAAGCGGAAATCAAGCTGATTATCAAGGGAATTTCATGCTCCGTATTATAATGGAAGTCTTCATGAAAAAGTCGCGATACTATTCGTGCTTTCTTGGTTGAAATGTCAAGTTTTTAATTCAATTTTCAGCGGCTTGATTTTATGATTCACTAAATTGATGCTTCATTTCTTTTGAATCTGAATAGTGATGTGTACCCATTTACATCTTTCAAAGTTAATTTAAATCATTGTCTTTGAATCTGTGATTTTGCCATGCCATTGGCGGCTGTTGCGTTAAGAAGATTTTCTTAAGGTTCAGCAGGAAAGCAATAGCGGGTCATCGAGTTGCCAATTTAACAAGCATTACCTCAACAAGGCGGTCATGACACGGACTATCTGTAATGTAATATAATTTCCTTCTGCTTTATGCTAACATGCTCAGTCAGATCCGTCGTAATTTCTTCAAAACTGCATAAATGCGCATATCTCACATTCGGAAACAATTCCGACCAAAGACAATGGATAATGGATCTTTCTACTAACGACATTCTGACTCCCTGGAAAGACGTGACCAGCGGCGTTCCTCAGGGATCCATCCTAGGCCCCTTGCTTTTCATCCTCATGATTGATGACCTTCCCCAACTCCCCGACACTCGTTTAGTTGCATACGCTGACGATATTACTTTACTTCATCTATGCGATCCTGACTCTGTTAATAGCTTTCAGTCTGTGGTTGATTCCTTTGTTTCCTGGTCAGAAGCCAAGAAGCTGTCTATTAATGTAAAGAAAACTAAATGCTTAACTGCTTGCCGTCTTTCTCACAGTCCCACACCTGTCCCCGTTTTCATCCATGGTTGTGCTGTTGAACGTGTGAATGTTTTGAAGATTTTGGGAGTGTTTTTCGAAAATGATCTTTCTTGGAATTATCAATTTCCCTTTTTATTTAGAAAATGCTGCCGTGGACTTTCTCTTGTAAAAAGGATAAGGAGTAACTGTAGCGACCCGCAAACCATCTGGCAGGCCTATATGGCCTTTGTTTTCAGTCACGTTGCTTACTGCTGGCCATTGTTGTGCGACATGAAAGTTGCTAATTTACGTAGGTTTGAGAGGCTAGATCGTGTTGCCCGTCGATGGGCTGGTGTCTCGGACAAGCAACCTCTCGGCTGTATGCTTGAGAATATTTGTAGACGCCTCATTGTAAAAATTTCCAAATGTAAATATACTCATCCTCTCTCCCAATTTTTTATTGTACGCAACAATGTTTCGTGTGACATGCGACACCAACGTGTTCTTCTGCCTCAGAGGAGGAATCGAGCTTTCTACCGGAATTCTTTTGTTAAATTTTCTCATTTTTCTTGATGCCTGATGTACATGTTTCCGTTCCCTCCCTGTCATATACCGCTTTCGTATTGACCAATAAAGATTTTCTATTTCTATTTCTATTTCTATTTAATATAAAGACTGTAAACTCCGCGAAAATTTGGAAACTACTCCTCAACAACTCCTCAAAAAAACTACTCGTTGAGGACAAAAAAGCAGTAGCATGCAATAAGTCTATAACTTGCTGCAGTATAGAAGTCGAAGGTACCTCAACCGGAAGCGAATTTATGATGAAACATGGAAACTGGTGGAAGAAGGCATTATAGAGCAATTGAAGGAAACAATCATTTCAAATTGTCCTTAAAGTCGCCACATTATCATGACTCATCCCTCAAATTTTTAATCGCAAAAATTTTATTTATTCACAAAATGCAGATTCAATACTAATTTGTTGAAAGACGTAATTTCCTAGCTTGCTTGTCTCTATACTTATGATATCACTGAAGCGGCAACAGAAATCTAGTACGCGAAATTGAAGCATAATTTTTGTGGAGCTAATGCTCGAATCTAGACTTACAGTTCTGCTTCGAATAGTAGATGCCTTCGTGCTATCTGCTCCCTTTTCTTTAACAATTAGTGATCGATTAATAACTATTGGTAATGTTGGTGGGATTTGCTTAAAAACTGACAGATTACAAGCGAAGCAGCAAATTAATGCTGGCTTTGGCATCTGCCGATACATAACCTAGCATAGTAGATCCACTTTGTGCAAGAAAACAAGCATCAATTATGAGGAAACATGGCTTTTATTTTGTAATAGCATCTTGATTGAAGTCACAAACGATATCTTCCAAGCAGCATGCTGCTGTCATGACTTCTTTTTCATTATCACATCAGTACATACTCTCTCTCTCTCTCTCTCTCTCTCTCTCTCTCTCTCTCTCTCTCTCTCTCTCTGCTTGGTTTTTCGGCAGACTAAAATTGAGAGCAACATTTGCTTTTGTGTGCAGCAAAACATAATTCACAAAAGCATCTAATTCCATCCACGCAGTCAAGAAATTGACGAATGTGTTTATCTGTCATTTATAACAATTGAACTTACTTTGAACTTTTGGAAGAAATCAATTCACCAGGACAGTATTATCGAAAACCGTCCATTATCTTTGAGTGTTGTTGTCTTTGTTGAAGCCAGTTGATCAATGTCAAGAGCCGATACTGAAAATGGAAATCTGATGCTAATAATCTATCAGAATTCCGTCCATTCAAGTAGTTAGCATTGCGGACGCACTGATAGTGGATACGAACATGGATAGGAACATGTTCCGAATTGCCAATGCGAACATGTTCCGAATTGCCAATGCGAACATGGATAGGAACATGTTCCGAATTGCCAATGGATGCGAAAATGGATGGGAACATGTAAATAGGAACCGCGTTCCGATTGATAGCCGAATTGAGATCATACTTAATGATTCGGTACACTTATTTGTGCGTTGGGATCGGAACGGCTTCTTCCGAAATTGAATTAGAGTATGTGAATTAGAATAGGGATGCGAACATCTATTTCGGTACTTAAACAGATGTTTGTTTTGAGACTGCTTGCTCAAATGCGACAATTGTGACCATTGATGACAATTGTATTGATTTTCATAACTAAGTTAAGTTATGAATATGTGAAAGTTGTTTGTTGATGTGAATATTGATGACTAGTTTCCCAATTTCATGGATTGTTGCAAGAAACCTTGATTATTCACTAAAGGCTATAGAAACTGTTACATATCTAAATGAAAATATCAACGCTGGTGATTTAGTTGAACGACTAATGGATCTGGATGAGCATACCATGAATGCTAATTTGGATCGTAGTTGGATAGAAGATTTCTCAATGCTACATTATAGAGACAGTGAAATTAGGAGGATGAAATTGGAACTTTCTGAAACGGAGATAAAAAAGTGAAACCTTCATTGATTTATCGAAATGTTCTATCAATGTAAGTGACTTCAGAAAGAAATTAGAAGCAGAGACGTTTGAATTATTATGTGAACGGAACTGCATTAGATGTTTTGAACGGGAAAAATCCCTTCTCTTGTTACCATGTTCTCATTTTGTCATGTGTTCTACATGCTATATACCCTTGGAAACTACATTTTGTCCCCTTTGTGATGAAGAAATAATTTCAACAGTTACTGTATATCGTTCATGATGAGTCATCATGCGTGTCTGTGATTGGTTGCTATTGTGCAGCTTTTGTATATAAGGTTATCACACTTCTATTACAACCATACTTGTTGAGGATTGTAGACATTAATAAACATGCCATTTACCATCATTACATGCCATCATTCCTGTATAAATTATTCACAATGACAATCTGTTTACTAGCAAAATTTTCTACTCTGCAAATGATGTTATTGGTTACAAAGCTGATCTCATAGATCTGATGGAGGATATTGTCACATTCTACCATTGTGAAGATGATATTGAACTTCAGAAACTCTTAATGAGGACATTGACCAATGCCCTTACGCGAGTACTAAGATTTTGGCTCGATGAATTGTTCAAGCCTCTGAGTTTGACGGAAGCTATTCCACAGAGTTCTCGTTGCTATTGTGAAATGAGAACACGGAAATTGAAGACTTGTTTGCATGATATAATCGTATTTAGCCACTATGAGGAAAATGGTGGCAAATTCAAGGTGGACATGTTTACCGGACCCCCGTCGATGAGCGTCAATGTGGCAGTGCAAGATGACCGGGACATAATCGAGTTTAGAGCATACTATGCTAATCTTTTAAAAGTCTTCGCTTCAAAACCATGCTGTTCATGCTGTCCTCTATCAAAGGATTTAATGTGTAATATAGAACAGCTTATAACTGCAACGACTCAGACCTTGAATGATGTTGATGACTACGACCTACCATCTGTTACCGTTTGACTTTGTTGCATGGAACTAAGCAAAAATGTATATTTTTATAAATGCTTTGCTTTTAACACAATAAAAATGACTGCAAAACGAAAGGCATCTTTTTCTCGGAAGAATGGTTCTTTTAGACCTTCAAGTCAGTTTAAGAAGGCGTTGCGAAAGTTAAACAGCATGTGAAACAATAAAGTTAAGTGCAAATTAATTCAAAACTCAAGTGATGATTTCATCCGTGATTTGGCTTTTGCAATACAAAAATGCCTCCCAATATACAAGCCTTTATTGAGTACTGATTCTCTAAACAGCATTAGAAAATTTTCAAATCCAAGAAGCAGTGATATGAATAGGCGGAACTTAGTTCAGCGTGGAGGTGGTGGGTTTTTGAATATGTTGAATGATATTGGAAACAGCATTTACAATGTACTCAACAGTCCACTAGGGAAAGTTGTGGCAGGTGCTGCAGTGTTGCTGTAGACGACGAATCATGGATTGACACGTCATCATTGATTGATGACTCATGTGAATATGTATATAAGAGAGACGCGCTTGTACTCTTTAATCACTTTCAAGCTATCATTCATCGCTGACGGTTGAAAAGCTGCGAATAAGTACAACACTGAATTATGTCGCAAAAAATGTTTATAGTTAGAGAGGAGAGCGACTCATTTGAACGTGATCTCTTTAAATTCCGGCCGACAAGGAAGGTTCAAGGGATTGGAAATACCTTTTACTTCCAAACGTTGAGCTATGGTGACGATGGTTTCTACCTTCAAGTTCCATTTTTCCACAGTAATGGTATATCTTCATCTGTATATAGCAACATGAGACAAATGCGAGTAACCTTTCCGAAATGGCAGCAGATGATACTCAAAACCATCGACTCTTTGGCGAAGGAATGCGTTGCGTTGCCCGAAAGTGCTCCTACACATTGGAGGAAGGCGTTAGAGGAAGGAAGTGGCTATAAGGAATTACCCGAGTTCGATACGCTATTCTTGAAATTGTCCGATCACTTTCAAGCATTCGATCTACTTGGAAATACAATGGAGTGTGATGATCTGAAGCGCGGACGATACATGTGTTTAATACACGTCAACGAACTATACATTGGTGCTCACGGCTCAACCGGAAAAGTGGCATCGTTACAAATGAAAGTTCTACAGTTGGTTTATGAGCCAATGCCGATTGATAAGTGTCTAATCACCATCGATAAACCTACTTCAAAAGATGGGAAGGATGTTGAAGAATGCAAAAAGCGGGGACGGAAATCCAAGGAAGGGTGTGTTAAGTTGAAATTGAAACGCCAAGATGCTCAAATTGACGCGAGAAGTTATTTTAATGCTGACATTGATGAGGAAACACAAATGCTGTGAATGTGAAATGAAAGTTTCTAAATGCAAATAAAGTTGTCATGAAACATGACTTGTTTTATTCCAAGCAATCTGGTGGGTGTTGGTCGTTAAAGCTTTTGAAATTTCAGGATGACAGATTTTCGTCTATTCACTGATCGCACAATGTGTGTGGCCGGACCAAGTCAGTCCGGTAAAACTACTTTTGTAACTCAATTACTACAATTTACAAATGAGATGTTTAATAAAGAAATTAAAAGAGTTAAATGGTATTATGGCATATTTCAACCGCAACTACATTCTGCACTTCGCCAGAAAGGTTATGATGTGAAGCAAGGGTTACCGACAACTGAAGACATCAAAGCAGGTGACTTAATTGTGCTAGATGATCTATTGCGTGAAAGCAAATCATCGAAAGATGTAACTGAAATGTTTATTCAGAGAGCACATCATAGGGAAGCCTTCATAATCTATATCACTCAAAACATTTTTGATGGAGGGAAAGAGCAAATAACTGGGAGTTTGAATACACATTATTTGGCAATATTTAAAAATCCAAGAGACAGCAGTCAGATACATCATCTCAGTAGACAGATATTACCTCAACAACCTAAAGTTCTTTCAAAAATATATGAAGATGTAACTAAGAAACCACATGGCTATCTATTTATTGATCTAACCCAGGAATGTCCGGAACGACTTCGATTTCGGACTAATATCATACCTAATTCCGTTGAACCAATGACAGTTTTCTCGGTTCACAGCTAGTTTTAAGCAATGTACTTTGTTGCCTTATTATTATTATAAACATGTCGTATTCAAAGATGGTAGTCATTCCTCAAGAGGAGTATATACAATTGACTACATTACAAAGTGCACAAGAAGTCAAAAAAATAGATCAACCTATTACGAATCAACTTAAGGAACTAACACAAAAGGATATGGAAATTCAGAAGATTAAGGATCCCTATCGACGAATGCAGTTAGCAGCTGAAAACACTGATGAGAGGCGACAGATTCATGATAAGTTGCGACGATTTATAACCTTGTCAACACCTCGACCATATCGCGTGCGCGCTGAGCAATTATTTGACTTCATTGATCCACATGTGAAGTTCAATGTGAGAGGGGAGATAATAGATGAAACAACTGGTGATGTTATTAGAAATAGTCACATAGATGACCTTCTGCAATATGCTGTCAGAGATGTAAGGCGAAAACTAGGTGCACCACAAGGGTGGTCATATTTTCAGAAAATTTTATCTGATCAAAATGTACCACACAATATCATTGGAGGACCGACTGTGAATGAGTTGGACAAGGGTCACTTACAAGATGAAACAAAAAGTAAAACACCCACGATGGCGGTCAAGCGAGAGCTTCATGATCCCGATGATCTGCAACCAAAAAGAGCTACTAGGCGCTCAATGCGTGTTGGAAAGGATTATAGTAAATATTAAGCAAATATAAATTAAGCTTTGCTTCTCTCATATCATGTCGCTACAAAATTTTTGCTGCTGTTTGAAATCTGCGCTCGAAGGTAAAGGAGAAGAGGGCATAGAGGTTGATATCAATTGTGTTAGCAGTTGCTGTGGGAGTAATACGCGTGCAAATCAGAACAAAGACGATGAGTACAGCAGTGAAACTCAGAAAGATTTATTACGACTTAAATCACCCCGCAAGTTTCAGCCGTCCGGAGGTTCTAGCTCGTGCAGCAGGTGTGGGGATAGAGAAAGTCAAGAAGTGGTTGAGGAGTCAACCGACTTACACTCTTCACAAAAATGCGAGAAAGCGGTTTCCAACGAGAAAATATGTTGTTAACAATATAGATAGTCAATGGCAAGCGGACTTGGCTGACATGCAACAGATATCACAGTACAATGATGGCTATAAATACATCTTAACCGTAATAGATATTTTATCTCGCTATGCTTGGGCACGTGCGCTGAAATCTAAACGAGGACCAGAAGTTGAAGCGGTTTTTCAGAGTATTTTCGATGAGGGACGTGTTCCGCAAAGAATACAGACCGATCAAGGGAAGGAATTCGAAAACTCTCATGTTCGAAGTCTCCTTAAAAGTCATAATGTGGAATTGTTTAGTGTCAAAAGTGCTTATAAAGCTGCCATGGTTGAGAGGTTCAATCGCACACTGAAGACAAAAATATGGCGCTATTTCACTGCAAAAAATACACATGTTTGGATAGGTGAGCTGCAGAAATTTGTTAAGAATTACAATGAAAGCTACCATCGAATCATTAAGATGAAACCTGTTGATGTTACCCCAGATAATGCGATGGATGTATGGCTTCGATTGTAAAACGTTTCCAATGAAAAACATTTCCAATGAAAAACAGCGAAAAACATTTCCAATGAAAAGAAAATTAATGTTGGTGATAAAGTTCGGATATTAAAGGTTAAGTCTACATTTGAGAAGGGGTATCTACCTAATTGGACTGAAGAAGAGTTTTTTGTAGATGAAGTAAATACAAAATTTAGGCCCACCATGTATAAATTAATAGATTACCATGGCAATCCAATTGAAGGAAAATTTTACTCTTATGAATTGCAAGTAGTAGACAGAAGTAAAGAGGTGTATATGATTGACAAAATAATTAGGAGGAAAGGTCACGGAAATCAAAGGAAATATCTAGTTAAATGGAAAGGATATCCTGATTCATTCAATAGCTGGATAACGCACCAGGATCTACAAAATGTGGAGGTGGGGGACACTCGTAACTTTTAAGCTAATATAGCATGTGACTTCTTACATATATGAGGTCAACATGTCTACTAACTTCAACATCATTCTTCCAAGCAATAGCAACCCCAAGATATTCCCAAGTAACAAACCATCTCTATACTCTGATGAATTCGCTAATCCAAATACTCTGCATGGACCCCATGAAGTTGCTCTGACTGAAATTACTTATTACAACGATATCAGTTTGCTAAAAAACAATTATTTTGAATTACATAAAGAAGTGCGAGAGAAGGATGATTGTTTTCGCATATTTCACAATAGTCTACATGGTACATGGGCTTTTCATCATCTAACTTTACATCCTTTTTCAACATCTTTACCATCTGTCCAAAACATGATTAAAATTCAAAAGGCATTTGCAACGTCAACTTTTGATTCTAAGGTTCCCACAATGAGCTTGCAAGATACAGAAAAGGAAATCGGTAGAATGTTTGAACGAATAAATGATCTCTTCAAGCTGACTTTGAATAAATTCTACAAACCAGTCATAAAGGGGTCAACAAAATTGATGAAGGAAGGGAAGCATGTTCTTCTTGTGTAAGGTAAGGATTTGATTCATACTTTTGGGTATTCCAGAACAACTTTCTCATCAAGGTATTGGTACAATGGACGTGGGTGGAATTCGGAGAGGAAAGTCACTGATTTTCAATGTAGAATTGTGCCATTGTATGCATTACAAAAAAGGAGCATCCGAGTAAAAAATAAATTTGAGGTCATTAGAAGTGTTGAAGACTTTGTAAGAAAGTTTCAAGGATCAGTGCCAGAAACGTTAATGACTTGTGAATATAAGAAAGAGAAAGTAACTTTATTTACTGTTGAAACGGAGGCAGAATTTATTGTTTTTACTAAAAAGACACCATTGGAAAAGTGTGAGTCCGCTGTTATTGAATTCGGATCTGAAATGATTGGAATGTTTAAGGGCCTTGAAAGCGCACCTCGGTTGACAGAGTTAAATGATACATTCAAGGTTCAATTGTCCTCTTCTAAACTCAAAGCATCAACAAATGCTTCATGGAATATCCACGTATACAGCGAAGACATATTGGGTGATGAATTGTCTACTTCCAGTGAACTTGTAAAAAGAGTTAATTTGAACATTGAAAGCTTGAAAACGCCATCTGAATTGTGTACAAAGTTAAATGAATTTGGTGTAGATTACCTTGATGCAGATGAATATCACTTTTCTTATGATCCACATAAGAAACGCATGATTCTAAAGGTAGGGAAGAACTCTCTTATCAAGCTGGATAGCGTGTTAACGTCCACATTGGGATTCTCAAAATCAACTATTTATGAAGGCACATCAATAGGCGATACAGCCCCATCACTAGAGCGTGATATAAGTAACTTATACGTCTATTGTGACATTATTGAATATACAAGGGTTGGCGACATTGAGGCCCCACTTCTCCGCACATTTCCTCTCTCATCCGCAAGGAAGCAACTAACCAATCGAGAATTTATTAACACGATGTATGTACCAATGAGCAGAAATGTTATCAATAGAATTGACATATCAATTCATGATGATACAGGTGAAGTAGTACCATTCTGTGGTGGTGTTACTGTTTTAACACTACACATCAGGACACGAGATTAAGGCTTTACGCTATTGTGGGATCTATAATTATCTACAGGACATAATGTCAGGCATTTACAGTGGTCCATCCTATCAGAGCGGCTATCCCGTGTTTGCTGGAGGTAGACGACAAGTCGGAGGAGGCATATTCGGTGCACTAAGACGTATGGTTCTCCCAACACTCAAAAAGTATGGCGTACCATTCATGAAACGGGTTGGAAACAGAGCTTTAGACTTTGGTGCAAATGTTGCAGCTGATGCACTTCAAGGGGAGAATATCGGTGAATCCATGAAATTGCGTGCACAGCAATCTGCCATAGACGCATTAGATGATTTAACAAAGACGAGGCGTACAGTTCGGAAGAAACGTAGGAAGTCAAGACAAGTTGGATCAGGCCGAGTTACTAAGCAAAGGCGTAGGAGAAGTAAAAAGCCCACCAGAGCAGCACGTTCTAAATCAAGACGTCGTGTGAAAGCAGGAAAGCGCAAACGAAATTCCACAGCGACTGGAAACAAGTCAAAACGAAGGAAGACAACATATTTGTAAAGCTAATACGATGCAGAGTATCAATTCGGCTTTGTGTTTCTTTGATTCACCCCCTCATCAAACTGACATTATTTCCTCAACTATTGTTGATATAGTCCCCACAACAAATATCGATGGTAACCAACAGCCTATTCAGTTTGATATACCTGCTAATCCACAAGATTATATTGACTGTCAATCCATTGATTTAGAATTGTGTATACAAATTAAGAAGACTGATGGTAGCAATATTGATTCAACTAAGGATAAAGTGGGATTGATAAATCTTCCTATTGCCAGTCTATTCTCAGATGTGTATTTAATATTGAATGACAAACAGATTGAGGGAGGGGATCGAGCATATCCCTATGGAGCATACATAAATACAATGACGCAATTTCAGAAGCAAGCTAAAGAGTCACACTTGCAAGTTGCCGGCTGGGATGATGATCAGCAAGGGAAATTTGATGAGGTTTCAAATGGAGGTTTAAAAAAACGAATGGAATTGACAGCAGATTCAAAGGAATTATACTTGAAAGGACCTGTCTATCTTGATTTTCTTCGTCAATCTAGATATCTACTATCACAGATTGAAATGCAAATAAAATTTATTCGTGCAAATCCTGAGTTCGCGTTAATGGCTTTTGGAGCTACAAACTATCAAATCAACATAAGTAGTGCCGTGCTCAATGTAAGGAGAGTAACAATGAACCCGTCAGTCATCAACGAGCATGCGACAGGATTGAGGAAAAGCAATGCAATATATCCAGTTAATCACAGTCTGTTAACAAACTTCACAATTGGTGCGGGATCATCCTCTCATGCCTACCCAAATCTTTTTCCCACTGCGATGCCGAAGGCGGTGTATATCACATTTGTGGAAAATGAGTCATTTATTGGTGCTTTTGAAAAGAATCAACACTTTAACGTTAGTAAACTAGCACTCTATCAGGATGGAAAATTTGTTGCTTGCAAAGCTTATGAGCCTAATTTTAAAGAGGGTAAATTTGCACGTGAATATGGTTCTACTTTCACTGCAGTGAGCATGTTTAACACAGATGATTCAAATGGAATTACAATGGATATGTATAAAAATGGTTACTTCTTCATTATATACAATCTCACAGCAGATGCAGATCTAGGCGGTGAAAGCGTAGGAGTTACAAAGCCTGGTAAACTACGACTAGAGGTGTCATTTGAGTCACCTTTGAAGAAAACGATTACTTGCCTCATTTATGCTATCTATGATAGCAAAGTTGAAATAACGAGAATGCGAGACGTAACTGTCAGCTATCAGAGATGAGTAACCTAAGCAACACCGAAATCTTGAGGAAAATGGGAAATGCTCATCCCTACTCCAAGTCAATATTTCTTGATGTCTTTTCTAGAGATAATTTACCTAATTTAATTCCTTTCTATCCTTGTTCGCTTATCATCAATACGGACAGCAACAATCTTCCTGGTAAACATTGGATTGCAGTGTACATCAATCGCTATAAAGTGGCTGAATATTTTGACTCTCTTAATCAAACTCGTTTACATGACATTGAACTATGGATGAATAGGTTCTCCTGGACGATTAAGAAAGTTACATCGTTTCCACTCCAAAGCAATGTATCTCTCATGTGCGGCGGTTATGTGCTATATTTCGTCAACGAGAGACCATTGAAAAATAACTGTAAAAGTGTTTTACAACTTTTTTCGAAAGACTGCTATAAAAATGATGTAATTCTTACAAAGTATATTGAAACTGTTTTGTAATAAAGTTTTATTTTATATGTAAATATCCTTGTTTTATGTTCCAAATCGTTGGGTTTAGAGGGAAAGCAAAACATGTTTACATTTCAATATGTATTTACAAATGTAGTTCTTTTCTAAATATTTACATAGCTACAATGTAGATTTCACAAATATTTTTCTCAAATCACATAGGATGAGAGGAACATCATTTATGTCTTTAATGCCAGTTATCACAATCTTTCCATTATGGAATACATGAACATGATATGGGTGCCAGTTAGTCATCTTTGCTGCTGGAAATAGTTCCACTTCATAAGTGAGATTATTTGATGATGTGACTTTAGGAAAGTCATAATGATAGTTCAATTCACATAGCACAGTCATTGTCTTCACTTCCCATTCAGATAATGAGTCTCTAAGTAAATTTTCCAACGTAGAATGCAGATATGGTAGATCACCATCAGTGAAGCCACCAACACATTGGATTGTTCCATTTGGAAAGAATAGGATGGTCACGTATTTATCCTTCCTCTGTATCCTCCATGTTATCATTGAGGGTCTTCCCAGATGTAGATTCGTTGTCGGCTTCATCTTGTGTTTTATTAATAACCATTGCTTTCGATTGGGAATGTTGCGCTCGATTTCTTGAAGATTGAGTTTTGAGTTTACTTTTGTAGTTAACATGCGATTCACAACTTCCATCCGCTTGATGTCCTCCATCCTTAATGAATGAAATCATATGTGGTAGTATCTCTTTTGTAAAGTTTCTCCATGTGACGTCACTGAAACGGAAAAATCGATAGTCAATATCTTCTCTCTTTGGTGAACAGACGTATAGCTTGACGGTAGAGTCACACTTTATCCATACCTTTTGATCGAGGGGAATCTTCATCCGTGTCTTATGGTTGCCAATCAGCGAAGTCTTTCAGTGAAGATAATGCGTCAAGGCTAATGCAAACGCCACGATGTTTTCCACCACTATTTGTTATTAAGTGACGAAAGACTACTTTCTTAGAATTTGTTATGTGAATGCTTTGTGAGTCATTTAATTTCCATGTTCTCATGTAATGAGGCATGTTTTCAAATATAAACCTAAATTTATTTGTTTGCATAAAGCTTGCTCTTTTACATCTCAACATATCGGAATGATGTTGAGTGCTACGTCTTCAATTCATAGTAGGACTACCTATGTTTTAGTAATTATTTCTACACATCGGAAAAATGTAGAAATTTCATTTTATATTTAATCTACCTATATATTATTAAGCATAACTACGCAGAAATGTAGTGATTGGTTAGGTTACTTTGTTAAATTTCTTAAACTTCTACGTCACCTGTAGCAGGAAGGCATCTCCTTCTCTTTGAAGGTGGAGGAAGACCTAAACTATAGTGTCCATATGGTAGAGATTGATTTTTATTTAACCAACAGCGCTTATCCTCCCAAAGTGAAAGTCCTCGCTTTCTAAATGATTTTGTAGTGACTACGTGATTTTTTGAATTTATAATTGTCATTTCCTCATTTGTATCTTTCTCACTGTAGTACACAGTCCTATAATCATTATGATGTAATTTTTTAACTGCAGCTCTCTGCACTCCTTTTGCCCGCTTGATGCTATCACAAGTTGAATCTAGATATTTCATTGAATACATTTTTGGTTTTAACAAGATCATTTCCTCAAGCAACTTTCCCGCACACTCATCCTTAAAACAACCTAATCTGGCTCTGTTTGTAGTTGAGTATAGTCGGTGATGACTGTCATAGTTTGAAAAGTCAAATTTTTCACCAAAATATAGCAGTACATCCTCCAGGCTGACAGATGGTGAGGTGTACAAACATAGGAAAAAACTATCAGTATCACCTCCACAAAGCGGCGTTCTATTTATCAGTGGACATCTTTTCAAATCATTGTAGTATAACTGGTACATTTCCAATTTGCTATAGTCAAGTACCGCCTGACCAACATAAATCAATTTATTCAACATTATTGAAGGTTTATACATTTCCATACCAACTAAATCTTCATCAAATATCTTATGCTGTACATAGAGAGGATGATTTGATAGTTTTCGACATTGTTCCACGCTGTTTACTAATTTGAATTTTCTCCTTCGTCTTACATTTTCCATTGTTTTACCATATAAAGAAATATTTTTCAACTTATAAAATGACTTTTCAAAGTTGGTACTTGATTGAGCTCTCTTTTATGAATTCATATCAATGTACGTTCTCAACCATGGCTTTTGTGTGAACTTTATACCGTTGTGAATTTCTGTGATTTTCATACCCATGGATAAATAAAATTTTAATATTGAATAGTGTACAACATAATTTTCCCTATTGAATTGATGAAGCAAGAGTTTTTTAGTTGAACTGAATTTAGTGTCTGGTCTTATTGTCCTATGTAAATCCTTCACATAAGTTGAGAACATATTTTGCTCTACGGTCTGCATCTCTGGCGCTAATGGGAAATCGGCAGTGTCATCATGTATGTTTGCAGGATATTCCAAGTTCAAATCAAAAATATCGCCAATTTCACCATCATCATCGATAGCTTGTATATTTTCTTCGTTTAGAAAATAGCTTACTTCACTATCACTCAACCATTTAAAATTTGAATGTGGTAGACTCTTACTGAGCGAAGAACCGTAAAGGTTATTGACATCAATGTAAGATAAGTGACGACTTTCATTTGTATTATTCTGTAATTCCGAAATGCGTGCACGTGCTCTGTGAATGTTCGTAAAAGTCATTCCACCCCTTATTCCCCTTTCGAAGAGATTATACATACTTTCATCTTGTATGTAGTGTGGAGGATCATTAGATGTCAAATTTAAAGCTGAAGTAAAGCTAAGATGTGGAAGGCTAACGAAATGGACAGGATCTACTTCATCTTCACTTTGACTTAGTGAACTAAAATCTTGAAAAATATCTGCCAGTAATAATGCATCCAGTTTCAAATATGCAAGCATGTAATCACCAAAATTGTTACAATTGAAAGCAAACCACGCATTACTAGCGTGCTCATATTCTTCATCTGAACAATGTTCACGAGTGAGATCATTATAAAATTCACATTGTGGTGGCAGACATTTTTCTAACAATGTATTTAGGCTTTTGAAATAACAGTAGGGAAACACCCCCTTTATATAAAGAATATCATCTGTTAACAAGGGAAATTCATTTCTTAGTTTTTCTACATGTTCATAAACTTGCAATCCTCTTGCTAACTCACTCAATAATGCACTTAAAAATTGATAAGAATCTAAGAATTTTAACTTGAAGTAGATTGTTTTTCCTTTGTATTCGTTCACAGGGACGCTGGCGGATAGAGTTATATACTTTTCAGATGTTGCTGCTACTACTTCCAATTTCCATGACTTCTTCTTTCCAATTGCTTTATAGCAAACGATATGACTATCATAATTCTTAAAGATATGGAAGAAGATGGGTAGTTCCCGCCTATTTAGTTTTAATCGAAGATTGTATTTACCGCATATTGTTTGTCTATATCTTTCTGTTAAATGGTCGTGATCTCTTACTTTTATGCAATCATCACTAAATGCAGCTTTACATTTATTACAATTTTTTACATTTTTATGTTTTTCTTCTTCATCAGAAGAAAGAGACATTGGTTGCCGGCTTATTGCACGCTGATTATCATATAAGTTTTGAGCTATATTTTCTAGGTGATCCAAGAAGTCCATAATACAATTCTCTCCTTTGAAGACATAATATTTGTTTTCGAATCTGGACTGGAGAGCTTTATGCCGAACATGATAAACACCAACTGCTGCCGGTTTGTGTACTTTATTATGAATGTAGCACTCTATATCTGCATAAACAACTAAAGGACGACTTAATTGATATTCCATGCTACTTGTGCTTACCTCTAGTTGTTTAGGCATTCTTTCTATTTGTGCCTTTCCACGAACACAAAATTGATAATGTCGCTCCAAAGTTGTCTTGTATGTAAACGATTGGGTACATCGATCGCAGAAATGTTTGTATCTTCTATTTATTTTTCTATATAATCTTGATAGTTTTCTGATTCCACAATAGTGTGCACGTTCATTGTTTATAATTAGTAGTATATTCACAGTTCGTTTACCAATAAAGTTGCTGCTATATCGAACACCTTTTAGTCCTTTTTCGTAAAGGTGAATGTTGATTTTAATGTCATTATTTTTCTCAAACTTATGAATATCTTTAATTGATACGGGTGTAGAGATGTCATTCATATTTAGTTCAGATGTCCATTTACTATATGATTTTATCTCATTCCTAGAATGTGATACATCATTGTAATGTAGCATTGATGGAACTGAATACAAGAAACAGTCATTTGCATTTGAATGTACATTAATTACAGCCTTTGAATCTTTCAGACTCTTTGGTAGATTAAATACTTCTCCATCAGAAAGTAATGGACTAGTAATAACATTGAAATCTATATTTAGTATTTCATCTATAACCCAATTGCTACCCTTATTTGCAAAAGCTTCAATATGACTTGAGAGACTATTTATGTTATCTTGGAACCATGTATCATAGTCATAAATATAGTTTGTGGATGATGAAGTAAAGTGTGCGAGAAACGTTTCATCTTCCTGAGGATTTGATCGCACATAACGAATTTGTGCTACCAGACGACCACGTAGTTGAAAATTTTCTAGAAGGTTTGACACTAAGTTCTCTAATATAGATCGCATACTTAATAAAAAGGAAGTTATATCTACTGTGTGTGATGATGGTGTGATGTCGTATACACGAGCATGACCGTTGAGCGCGCTTTCGCTGAGACTTACAGTTCCATGATTATTTTGTATATTCATCTCACTATTTGTATTATGCATATTCATATGCTGACGGAATTTGCTTATAGAATTATACGTTTTACCACAGCGGGATCAGCATTGCATAAAGATCAAACCATTATTTGAAGCGCTGATTGGTATATGTCTAGACGTTTGTTCAACAGTACTAGATTCAGGTATTTGACTATCATTAGCTGAGATACTTCGAAGATTTAAATTTAAATTACAATTACTTGGTTGCTTATCACAAACTAAATTGTGTCGCTTTAGATTATCCTGTCGCTTCGTTTCATATGGACACTTCCTACACTGATAAGTTTTTCCCAACTTACAAAACTTTTCATGACGTTGCAAATTGCCATTAAGAGTAAACGTTTTTCCACATTTAGAACAGACAACCATGTTTATTAAACTGGTGAGGATTGTAATTTTTGTAGACTATATATATTTTTCATCGTCCGATGACGTCACAACTATTACTAACCAATGATATTTGTTCCAATCTACGATGAAATAAGAAGACAGGACTTGTAACAATTTCTTTTTCCATTTAAAGTCAAAACAAAAAGTAAAAGTAAAAAGTTTACATTTTCTGACACTTGACCCTGTCGCTGTGCGATAGTTTGACATGGTGGCACTGCTCACAGCAGTCGGTCGTGTCCTCCATGCGAGACAGCCTCACTCTTGTGATGTCCCCATCACGAAACACCAAATGCATCAGCGTCTCACGCTCGAACTGACGACTACCTCTGGCTACAGAGGAGGACAATAGTAGGTTTGACTGTGTTAAATTTCTAACGGACACAACCAAACCCCTATTCTCCTCCCTGAGCTTACTTTCTCTCTCCTCAGCCATCTTCAGGCGTTGCTGGCACAGTTTCAACTTTTCCTCTAGCCGCTCATCATTCTCGGACGTATCATCTAGTACGGCATTATATTGTAAAGGAGCAGGAACAGAGACTGGAGCAGGAACAGGGATCGGTGCAGGAGCAGGAACAGGGACTGGAGCAGGAACGGGAGCAGTAACAGGGACTGTAGCAGAAGCAGGATCAGGAAAGGGGACCGGAGTAGGAGCAGGAGTTCGATATTGAAGGATCGGTGAAGGGGGCAGCCGAACGCTGCAATTTGGCGACGCACGGATCCGGGAGAATGAGATTTCTTGTGATGCGAAATCATACATATCCTGAAATGAGAAGAAATAATTGTTTACTATCTATATATCCTTGAAAATAGATACCACTGTTATAATTTTAGAACAGCATTTATCAAGAGAAATCATTGGATTTAGTTATTAATTGTTAAGTTCGGTACTTACAAGGGAATGCTTTGCTTCATCCTCATCAGAAGATGTGGTCGATGATGAAGAGGACGAGTCACTACTCTCTTCTGAATCCTCCCTCTCATCGGATGAGGACTCCCGTATCGTGTACGGACGCTCCTCATTATCCTCAATGGAAGTGGTAGTCGCAGGTGTTGAGGCGACGCTATTAACCCTGGACTTTTTCAGGGATAAGGATCTCATTACCTGAAACGGTAGAAAAAGATAGAAGGATAATTGAGCAAATGGATTATGTATGATACACTAAGAAGTGGTGAGAGGAACTTATAATAACGACTATAACAACTGTACTCACGGGACGTAGGCTACTTGTTTCTTCTACCGCACTCATCTTGGGTACCGGTGGCAGAATTTTAAACAGCTGTAAAGAGAAATAACATATTATTTTACATCAAAGGTGATTAATTTTTATCAACATGACTTACAGTTCTCACTTGAGGCAACTTTTTGTCAATCTTTGTCTTTTTCTTCGCTTGAGACCTCTGAAACTGAAATGTTTTTAAAAGTTAAATTTACTTCTTAACATTATTCATTTTTTATTTTAAATTTAGCATGTGCAGTTATCAGTACTCACCTCTAAATCACTGGATGAGGAGTCACTGTCCAGGAATTCTTTTGATTTGAATTTTCTTTTTGTGGTGGGTTTTGTAGGGGGTTTTGAGGGTTCGGCGCATTGGCTAAGAACTCCTTCTGCAGCCCTATCCTCCTTCGCGAAAAGTCTAGCCAATTTGTTTCTTTCAGCTTTCGATGTTAGGTTAAGTCCACCCCTGCCATTCTCCTGCGCACAGGATGCATGCCGGATGATGAAGGCTTTAGACTTTTCATCGTTACCCATTTCTGTGCTGCGCACGTAGGCTCTGCAGGTGAGGCAGTAGACATAAGTGCAGCCCTCCTTGAATTTACAGTCTTTATGGCCACTCTTGTTGGCATGTCGCACCGGTTGTTTGCAAGTTTCACAGTAGTGGAAAATTAATCGTTGGCGTGCAATGCTTGCATGACGAACCATTTCTGTAAGTCATGGAAAACGTTTGTCATTACATTGTCTGTTAGCAAATATGAACTCATTTAAGTAACTATTGTATAAATATTGGAAAGTAATTCTACAGTCATTAATTTTCTGACAGAGATATATATTTTTCGAGATAGAAACCGAAAGTCGAAATGTTGAATTTATCTTGAAAAGAGTTGTTTACATATGAACATGAAATTGAAATCAGCTGATGTATTATTATTTTATTTCGAAATGAAATCATAGAAACGAAACTAATGTTTTAAAACAGATAAACATTTCTGACTTTGATTAAGCAACTTTAAAATTTGTAAATGGTCCACAGACTATCACTTTGAAAACAAAATTAGCATTTGAAATTTTTACAATTTTGAAGCACACTTTGGAAATGTTTATCTTTATTTAAGCACTTCATCATATAAGCTTGTATGCTTTATAGGTTTTGACAATGCTATAATTGTTTATGAAAATTGATAATTCTGTTTAATAATATAACATATAGTGTTCGTAACTTAAGATCCAGCCACATGTTTTAAACTATCTGGTTATAAGAACTTAGTAATGTTCCTACTCCCAAACTATATAAAGTAGTGAATAGAAGAATGTAGAACTCACTTCAGAATTGCAGTTATAAATCGATGAAACGGAGAGACGGAGAACGAGTTCTGCTATGCACACAGAATAATTCAAAAATGAGTGAAGAACGGAGCTCTACAACTTCTTTATATATGATTCTAACAAAGGAACCATGAACAAAGACCGGATGTCATCATAACATCACATTGGTATAGAAAAACAAACTGTTGAATTCAAACAAAACTAAACAGCTGATATATTTTAATGATGAAATAGAAAAGTGCCATCAAAGTCTTTGATGCTAGAGTGGTACATGCAACCGTGAAGTTAAACCAATTAACATGTGATGAAGATTGATTCCCTGCAGTTCTAAGCACTTAACAATTCTACTAAAGTTAGGGATTTCATATAATTTGAATTATCATCTAAATTCAAATAGTCAGGAAAAAGTCATTAACTTTTAAGGAGTTAAATCCAGACTGCATCATAAAACGCGCAAAAATCGAAATTCAAATTTCGCGCCAAATTTCGAAAAGATCAAATTTCGCGCCAAATTTAAATTTAAAGGCACCTAGGGTTAGGGTTAAGGTTAGGGTTAGGGTTAGGGTTAGGTTTTAGTTATGCAAAAAAAGAATAGCTATGGCACCCGGAGCCCATGGGTAAATAAATTTTCGAGTGTGCGAAGCGCACGAGAAAATTTATTTACCCTATAATCCGAAAAATTTCGAGGGCGCGAAGCGCCCGAGAAATTTTAGGCCCCCCCGCCGTGTATGAAGTGGATGAAGGTCAAAGGTCAAGGTAAAGTTCATGTGGAGGTTTATGCATTATGGTCATTTCGAGTGATCAAACTTTAACTTTGAAAATTTTAAAAAAACTTGAAAACTTAGTTATTTTTGAGAAAAAACTTAGAATTTTTCCAGTTGCATACACCTGCATACAACAAGGATTTGTTAATTGAATAGGTACATATGCTACATCATTCGAAAGCTCTTTTCATTCTGATTCCAATGATGTATTGTATGCAATATGTATGACACCATCCGAAGCAGCTATAGCCCTTTGAAAGATAGGTAGAATTTAGTAGGGAAACTTAGAAATTTGAAATCATAATTTTTTCTTCCTGCATACACTTGCATACAACAGGGATTTCTTCATCGAATGGGTACATACCTTATATCATTAGAAAGGTCTTTTCATTCTCTAGCTGATGATGTATTGTATGCAATATGTATGATATCATCCTAAGGTGAAAAAAGCATTCAAAAAACACTGTAAATCTATTCAAACTTTCATCCAATTTGACTATCATTTGAATTACACATTAATATTCATTTCAAATTTGTTCTAGTATGTTCGGTGCTGTTTCAAAGTCTCAAACAAGTGATTTGAAATATATATCTTCCAAATATTAAACTTAGAAATACTTATAGGTAGCTATTTCAGAGATGAATATATCTATCCCCAGTTCCCATTCAAATCCTATCAGAAATTCGATTTGTGAAATTATAAAAAGAAGATTGTTCATTTATGTAAGTGTTATTAAAGATAAAAAATTACATATTGTCAATATTGGGGAAAGGAATCAGTCTCTTCAGGTCAACTCGAACACATACTCTTGTCTTTTTGGGTGCACCAGGGCAGCGGCGAGTCGTGGCAGGATCCATTATGCTGAACTCCAGCGCAGTTGTTGAATTCTTTTCTTCAGGCTCTAATCGCACACATATCCGCTTCATGTTTGTTTTTCGTTGAGCATTTCGAACCTGACTTCCACTACGTGTCCTGACTGTTATAAGAGCTTCCACCGGTGTTTCGATAATACTCCTCTGTAGTACCAAACTTTCATCTTCTGATGATTCATGATCAGGAGTTACAGGTCCTCTTACGAACACTCTGGGTTCGCATGGCGATTCCGTCCTTTCAACAGGAGAAGTGGGAGGTGCTGTGATACGTTCCATTTTCAATGTGATTAGAATAATATAGATAAGATAGCTGATAATATGGTACTTGAGGATTAGAACCTTTGATAAGAATTGGTACACAACTAGGACTTATATACTTTTCGAACAAAGGAATTCCCAACAGCCAATCAGAGAGGTTCCGATTTTCCCTAAAGGGATATATAAGGATGTAATTGTTCCAATTAAGCAAGTTCTAATCCTCGTGACTTGAGTAGACATTAGGAATCGATTACGAATCTATTTCATGATGAGTACCCAGAAACAACTGTTCTGTTACCAAAATGAAAGCCAAGTAATTATGGGTGTAGCGTTGGATACGAATGTTAATTTTTGTTGCGGATGCAAGGTGGAACTCTGGAAGACGCTGATAGTGACAGCACTCCAAAGGAGAAAAGGACTGTCGGCGAACTGTCCTATACACGAGTGTGAACACGACTTCACAAACAATGCAACATTCCTCGAATGGGCCGAGGACTTCTTGAAGTTAACGGAGTCCCCCGAGGGACGTGACTTACCTTCTTTCATTTTTTATGCTTAATTACACTTACATTGTAAACCTCTTGTTTTTATTTCACAAATTCTGTAAATGGGATTCTGATTAGCAAATAATAGAACATTCATAACATAATTTCTAATCTGTAAACGCATTATGAAAATAAATAAAATTGTCATCATAGTCACAATGGTCACAATTGTCGCATTTGAGCAAGCAGTCTCAAAACAAACATCTGTTTAAGTACCGAAATAGATGTTCGCATCCCTATTCTAATTCACATACTCTAATTCAATTTCGGAAGAAGCCGTTCCGATCCCAACGCACAAATAAGTGTACCGAATCATTAAGTATGATCTCAATTCGGCTATCAATCGGAACGCGGTTCCTATTTACATGTTCCCATCCATTTTCGCATCCATTGGCAATTCGGAGATGTTCCTATCCATGTTCGCATTGGCAATTCGGAACATGTTCCTATCCATGTTCGTATCCACTATCAGTGCGTCCGCAATACTAACTACTCACTCAGTCGAGGCAGTGACGAATGTGGGCTTGGTCTATCATGTTACAATACCATTTGTTAGATGGCAAATCTGAAAGATATTCGATATCAATATAATGAAGGTCGCAACAATGAGAATATATTCACAGCCGTTGATCATGAAGTGTATAATTATAGTATAGTATCAATAGTGCTTTGGCTCTACTAAGACACACTAGATTCATTTTTCCACGCACATCTGTAAGTCGATAATTAGGGACGCTGACACTGAGAAGTAAATAGTGAAAGCTGGCTGTTCCTACTAAATGCCGAATTTAAAGAGAATCAATATTCTAACTGCTAAAAATCTAACTGTATCGTGCAATCAGGACAATTGAGTTAAATTCTATGACGTCACAATCAGTCTACGAGAATATATTTTGCCAAACTAATTGCTTGAGCAGCAATTTCTGTTTCTCAGATGAATATTCAGAAATTCCCTCTGGTTATGACTTCACTAATGAGTGGTTATTCCAATATCCAGAATAGAAATTGCTTTGCCACTTTTCCACTAACAACTCCCGGCGGTTCAATATAAAGATATATTTAGCCTCTTGAGGACAGGTTACCCTATCAACCAGAGAGGTCGCCGCGACCGCCATGGTCAGTCGCCTTCGGAGTCGCCCTCAGCGTCGCCGGGGATTCCTATTTGTCCACCGCCCTGACTGCCTGGGGCGGTCGCCTTAAGAGCCGGGGCGCAGTCGCCCGGAGGTCTAACAGCGGTCGCCTAGCAGATGAGGTGCGGTCGCCTGTAGGTAGCTGCGGTCGCCGATTCTACCGATTTACCCCTACCCTTCAGTTGAAATTTCCCATTGCGCTATTAATTAGTAAAACACTAGCTATCTCCCTAAGATGCAGGTGCTTCAGTATTGCTCCACTGAAAACCAATAAGCTTCCTAGCTATGAGGAGTAGTAGAAATAAAACGAAATTACACAGAATACGATATTTTGCAATACACCTGCACCGATTCAATGAAAATTTAATGTGCACACATGAAAATTGTATTTATAAGCACTGAAGATACAAAAGTACAACTTAACGATCGAAAAATACAATTGTTCTATGGAGGTTACAAAATGTTCTATGAAAGGCATCGAAAGACGTAGTACAATTTAAATAACAGGAACTTTCTTAATAACATTGAAATTTGATGACTCCAAATTGTCAGAAAAAAGCATCGATTTTCCAGTTAAAATTTCAACAGAAACATGCGGGTTTGATGTTGTTAATAATGTTCCTGCTATTTAGATTATATGCACAATAACAGCTACACAGATAACCAGGATATAACACCAAATACAAGAGATGAAAAATTGAGTCACCTATTGAGAAAAGGGGCATCAGGCACAATTACTCAGCTGCAGGGGAGCGTTGGTGGCTCCTTCCATCAGATCTATCTTTTGCGTGCTTTAGTACGCTCTGCAGAGAGGCCTCTATTTCCTTCTCAGTCACATGAGATCTAGAAAGTTTGATACCGCACGATAAATTCGGGAATTCTTGAATGGAAATTTGTTGTTCCTGCCGTGAAATGAATACTTCTTCGAAATATCCGCAGCCAAAATCCTTCAAAATATTCGACGGCATAAATTGTTTAGTCCGCTGCCGCCGATCAGTGAGAACTGCTTTGCCTGAAAAATAAAGCTGCTTTTAAAATGGTGAAGCTTCTCCACGTACGTCAGTACATTTCCACTTCATTGTGGTGTACCTAAATCAAACAGAGCAAATAATTTCAAAACGATGTGAGTGGCTTTGTGATTCCAGTAAATCATTTGTGTCTGCGAAAGTCATTTAAATGATTCAGTTAATAATCAGGTCGTGGGTAGTACCGCTCTTTTAATGCCGACAATCATTGAGTGATGCAAATGACAGTGACAGCTTCTGCCTTCATTTTGAATTGAAAATCTCACGTGTGCCTAATATTGAAAGTAGTCAACTAGTCATCCAGGTCAATATAAACCTTAATTATGCATTAAAGCAAGTCTACATAAAGTTCGACGTAGAAACACTGTTTAGACCCCAGGTCAATATAAACCTTAATTATGCATAAAAGCAAGTCTGCATCAAGTTCGATGTAGAAACACTGTTTAGACCGGCTCTATCTGCTGAGCCACAGGAATTACGACCAATTTCAATAACCAGACAGAAAGCAGTCACTGCCAAATTCTGAACGTTATAGCGAGCTAGTGAGTGAGCGAAATGCCATTTCGGTGCTCTGGCTCAGATTTGCGCGACTCATCTTTCTCTCTATTCATGCAACGAAACCGTTGAATAACAGTCGTAAGTCAAGGAATAAGTGGACCGGTCTCTTAAAAGAATTAGTCAATATCATGCGCTCCTGCAGGATAGGAATAAAAAACATCACTATAGGCTGTGAAGTTTATCAGTTTATCAGATAGAATTGGAGGTCTGAAACAACTCATCCAATATTTTCGAAAATCACCCGGTAATTTCTTCAATTTCCTGGTGATAGAATATGTTATGAAGATTGATACGCAACCGGAAATACATTCATTCTCTGGACTGTGATCAATTGTAGCGCTCGCATCTTGAAACAACTATCAGATTATTTGTTAGAAAATGTTAACATGCAAAAAGTTTAATACAGCTCTTCTATTTCTTCTGAGATCTATCTAATAGAATTGATGACATGGCCACAGAAGAAATTTTGACGAGACATGGTCAAAGGCGAGCGAACGGTTTATGGCTAGACGAGGCTTCAGATAGAAAATATCAGCTCAGCTAAAATTCTGGACGTTGTAGCCGATAAGATATGTGAAACAAGAATTTTGAAGATTTCTGCCACGATTGAAAAATCCAATTAACTGTGCATAGCTCTCATTATTTATCTGTTTAAATTTGCATTCTGAAGGCTACACATTCGCACATAAAACTTGAACAGATTCAAAACGATTAAACCTAATAGTGTGGCACTCTGTGTTAGTATATGGCCCTTTTATATTCGCAGTTCAAGGAATGGGATATTCACGAGCCTGGATGAAGTACTTCCGAAGATTAGACACTTTTTATAAACCGGCATAGACGCTTTAATTCCAATCGACTTAAGACAGGCTTTCTCGATCTGACGAAATCATTTGCTTCAAGCAACAATATCAATTAATCTATATTGACAAGCTATCGACTCATCAATTACACAGATATCCCTGAAAATTGCAAAATATTTTTTGTAAAACATTAAAATCTTCTTTCAAAGAGAAAGAAGTTCGAATGAGACTCATTAAGCTTACTAAAAATAATTAAGACTAATTTGCCGATGAAGTTGAGCACGTAAAGCACGCGAATTTAAGAAAATTCAGCTATAGCTTCGTCTATGTTCAGCTATACAGAGGTACGCCTATCGCGATGATGCATAAATGTAGTGGTAACATGTAAAAATGAGATAACTTAGTGAAATCTCTGTGGGAATGAGGTTGGTTAAATGAAATATTTTAAACGTTGCAGCTTACTCGAAAATGTTTACCCCTCATGTCTAATGTCCGTCTAATTCACGCCCGTCTAATGTCACGTTACCAGAATTGACTTTATCTCATTGCAGCGAACCATCAATTAGCGCCAACGCTGTGCAAAGTATCTTGCAGTCAAAGCTCGATAATTAAGAGTATAAATACCAAGTTTACTATCTCTTAATTATTGAAAGTCTGAATTCAAAAACAACTTATATAAGCCGCCAAATATACAAAAAATGCCGCGGCCGTATGATCTTAATTGACCGAAGTCTTAATTGTCCGTGTCCGAATTAACGAGCTTCGACTGGATTTACTGTATTCATGCGAAGCGATTCGTTAACGATGTCATTCTGTCCGCACGATTCTATTTGAATGGTCGTGAAAAATTGGCTTGCTTTACCTATAGTCAAATATTTATAACCAGAGGAACACTTTTTACATCACATCTAATTCAAAAGTTATCTGTTGAAATATTTCAGTCAATTCAGTGCTTGGTATAATGTGTAGTGCGCAGGTAAACCGCTATTAATTACTTAATTTATCTATCATCACTTCATTCGACTTACCTGATACGAATTTCGTTTGATAAGTAATCCGTTCTATCAATATTTTCGGCTCAAGATATTCCTCGCATTTTCTATATTGTAATTTGGTTGATAATCCATTAATAAGATCAATCAATTTACATACGATGTCCACAGGTGTCAGTCAGGCAACTCCAAAAGTATACTTGTACATTGTAATGCAGCACAGTATGGTTACACATGGTTCACTCAACTTTTTAAGTAGCCACTGCTTTGAATTGTCTTACATTGAAAAACGTAATTTACTTAAATTACAGGTGCTCTATATACAAGGTTGCAAGAGGTATCCAAGGAGACATGATAAAAGCTAAGGGTTAATAGGTTGATTAATTTAATAGGTCTGATTTACTTCACACTTCAATTACCAATACGATTGTCATAAAACGAGGAAGTATACTTACCCGATCAGCATCACGGCTTATGGAATAATCTTTGAATCTGGGGCAATAACTGGTCGATAGACTTTCCACGTCGCTCTCTTTATCAGTGTCCGTTTCCATTGATTCAGTTTCAGGAAGATCTGTGGTTGATGACATGCTGGATAACAGAAATAGGACACCGTTTATCATTGTATACTGTAAACAATAAATAGGCGGCTTACCACTTATTAACGTTGACTTGCACTGCGTTATGGAACTCATCTATACTTGCTTTCCGTTTCCTTCCAAATTTTTGTCGCATAAATAACAATTTCTCATTTGGGGCCAAAGACGCCCCAAATTCTTTCAGGCGCCGTATGAGTCAGATTCTCCAAAACTTCTGTAATTCATAATTTGCATTCATGAGTGATCGATGCACGTATGAGAATTATCCATTTTTCCCAATGTGGGATCAGGACAATTTTTTAATTTTTCGTCAAGATAATCTAAGTTATGAATCCACCATACAAATTTAAGTCTGCAAGTATGACATAAGCACAGATTCATAATCCCCGTATTGACGTATCTAATTTTAGCATTGCACTTGAAACGTAGATCACTTGGTTATTAAAACTCAAAATGTAGGCGTGGACAGCAACTGATTGATCTGCATTTAGACATGAAGTCAGATATTTCTTTGTTTCAAGGGCCATTAATTCGAAAATTAAGTATACTTAAATGACTACGGATCAATCTTGTAAGCTTATTGTAATGCTTGTAAGCATTAGGTGGAAAATTCTCATAGATGGATGGATGTCTGAAATGAAGCTTACCTTTGCATCTTCATTATTATTGTCTGTTAAGACGGGATGTTCATCAGAGATTGCTTCGCAAATGAAGTATAACTGCGTTGAATCCAAATACCTATCGGGAATAAAAAGAAAAATTCGTTTATTTATATGAACTTTATATGAACCACTATCACAATTTAGCTCATCTTGAATATTCTGACTAAGCACAGCTTTCTTTTACGCAAATGCTGACAATTACTTTATTAACCTTATTCAAACTTTTTGCACATATGGCTTTTATCAAGTTAATTTCCGAAATACACAGTACACAGATTTTTTCCGATCGCGAGGTTTCGGCTAACAGCTTGATCATATAGAATGAAAGCAATGAAAAACACACGGGTCAGACAGGAGTCGTAATTTCAACGCGAAATTAACTAACTTCTTTCTAATTACTTTATTATATAACCGGATATGAGGAGACCTGCTGTCCTTAAAATAGCTAGGTCAATTTTTGGGGTACCCACACATTAATTAACATAAGGAAAATGGTAAGATGTTGAACGTGAGCTATTTGACTCACTTTTTGTTCGATGGATGAAGTCCGAAATGATTAAATAAATTAGTTTCCTTTACGGTTCTATATCTGCAACCGTTTATGCCACATTCGAAGACCATTCAATTCAACAAATAAATTGGGAAATTATTTCAGGGAATTCAGGGGATTTCAGGGGGACTACACTCGAAATGTACTAGTAAATAGTTTGATCATAACCATCATCGATTATCAAAAAAAATCTGTGGATGACATTGATACTGTACTAACGGATCGCAAATTTCAAAATTTTCATATATTATGCCTACTGCACACGCACACATTTTCTCTCATTTATTCTTCTTTGCCTACAGCAGGAGCGATAATTTTCAATGCTACTGACATCGAATTTACTCAATTATAACGTCAACAGACTCTCGTCTAAGCATTTGCAAGCATATTTGCGTCATGCATTCAATGTCTGTAAAGTCTGGACATCTCATCACGTCTTTTACACATTTACAAACATGTGTTAGCATATAATTATTGGTCAACATGACACATTCTTATGATAATCTGGTCTTCGACATCGTGGACAACGTGCAGAGTAACTCATTTGACATCCGAATCATGTTAAGCAAGTCTGGGGAGGTCCTCCAAGAAAGTGCTTTTGCCTGAATTAGTGACCAGAACGGAATTTGCCATAAAAACGTGTCTCTTTCACTTAGCGAAATTGTGAAATGATAGAAATAGTGCACAATTCTTGTGATAATCTGGTCTTCGACATCGTGGACAACGTGCAGAGTAATTCATTTGACATCCGAATCATGTTAAGCAAGTCTGGGGAGGTCCTCCAAGAAAGTGCTTTTGCCTGAATTAGTGACCAGAACGGAATTTGCCATAAAAACGTGTCTCTTTCACTTAGCGAAATTGTGAAATGATAGAAATAGTGCACAATTCTTGTGATAATCTGGTCTTCGACATCGTCGACAACGTGCAGAGTAACTCATTTGACATCCGAATCATGTTAAGCAAGTCTGGGGAGGTCCTCCAAGAAAGTGCTTTTGCCTGAATTAGTGACCAGAACGGAATTTGCCATAAAAACGTGTCTCTTTCACTTAGCGAAATTGTGAAATGATAGAAATAGTGCACAATTCTTGTGATAATCTGGTCTTCGACATCGTGGACAACGTGCAGAGTAATTCATTTGACATCCGAATCATGTTAAGCAAGTCTGGGGAGGTCCTCCAAGAAAGTGCTTTTGCCTGAATTAGTGACCAGAACGGAATTTGCCATAAAAACGTGTCTCTTTCACTTAGCGAAATTGTGAAATGATAGAAATAGTGCACAATTCTTGTGATAATCTGGTCTTCGACATCGTGGACAACGTGCAGAGTAACTCATTTGACATCCGAATCATGTTAAGCAAGTCTGGGGAGGTCCTCCAAGAAAGTGCTTTTGCCTGAATTAGTGACCAGAACGGAATTTGCCATAAAAACGTGTCTCTTTCACTTAGCGAAATTGTGAAATGATAGAAATAGTGCACAATTCTTGTGATAATCTGGTCTTCGACATCGTGGACAACGTGCAGAGTAATTCATTTGACATCCGAATCATGTTAAGCAAGTCTGGGGAGGTCCTCCAAGAAAGTGCTTTTGCCTGAATTAGTGACCAGAACGGAATTTGCCATAAAAACGTGTCTCTTTCACTTAGCGAAATTGTGAAATGATAGAAATAGTGCACAATTCTTGTGATAATCTGGTCTTCGACATCGTGGACAACGTGCAGAGTAACTCATTTGTATCCTCCTATTTTTGTATCATGTCATTTAAGTTCTAACTCTTATTTCATAATACCGGGTAGCCCAAGTAGCTACAAGGGATCGAATTGTAAGATAGCCTAATAGCCCTACTATAAGCACAGTAGAAAAATGTGTAGGAGACACGATAATTGCGAATGGTTTAGGGTTATTTGGGTAGTTTACATAATTCAAGTTAACCTGTATGCGGGATGTAATGGACTAAGCTGAAGGCCTAAGGTATCTTATAATTTTTTCCTCTTGTCGTAGGCTTTTACATGTGATAGGCACAAATGCAGCATTTCAGTAGGCCTACATATTCAAAGTACGTTTTAATAACCTAAACAAGCTAGTAAATAATTTCTGTATAAATAGTAGCTCCAAGAACAAACCCGCTTTTTACGAAGCATCTAGGCTTACATGTAGAGCGTATCAAGTTAGGTAGGCCCTTATACCTTCTAGAGAAAATACAGGTACCTAACTTCTCGTAGACTCGTTTACTGATTCGTCCAACTGATGTTGAGTGAGACATAAAGGTAGACATAATTACATATGTGATAGGCCCTGGGAAAGTTACATCCCTCGAGCATGGGTGGTACGCCGGTACGTAGTTGATTCGCTGAGATTGTCTATTCTTACCTATGTGTAATAGGAAATGAATGCTAAGGAATACAGTTTTTAACTTCTTTTCGCCGTGCGTGAGTCGAATAAACCTTCAAGATAACTTTCTAATAACTCTCGTCTACCGAACTCGAGTTTTGATTTTGATGGACATGGCGAGCGACATGTCGAGGCCACGAGGTCTTCACTTTTCTCCTCCCTAAACATATTCTTACCTATCCAATGCAATTTATAATATGAATAATACAGGTTATCAAAATGCGACCCTTACTGTTTCGAGTCTCAATTCAAAAATAATTATTAACCATAATTCTACATTCTAAAGGTACAACATAACATTCTCATAATTCAAGGGTATTCCGGGGTATTCAAAGAAATATGTTACATAAATAATTATCAATGGTTTAAATTTATGCGAACGTTGAATATTATTTATGTATTATTCACATACTATTTCACTCAATGGCTAATCACATAAAAAACGATGCGACAGACGTGTAGTTCATTTGAAAGAACAGGAGCGTAAGTTTTGCAGTTCTCACTCGTCGAAGACAGCAAATTCTAATTTCATTATCCATTGAAAGCAGTCGGCGTATTCTCATTGGTCTATCATCAAATTTAAGCCAATTAAAAAGGAGCGCTGACTCTTTCGTATGATTAAGTTTGTCACTTGTGTTGAATGTTTCATTCCATTTCTGATCTGAAGATCATTTCAAATGTCCCTTAATCCACAAATTATATCTAGATCCTTGATTTACGCTTCAAGCATAACTTTTCATTGCTCTAGAACTCAAAACCAAATATATATATATTTATTTTCTTCTCAGTGAAATCAATCACATGTACAGAAATGTTAAAGTTTTACAAGTTAAAATCAACGAATGATGATTGAGATGGAGCACGTGATTCTCAAATCAACGCTCTGCTTTTCCATATGCTAATGTTAATGAAAGTGAATGAGAAATGAAGACATTGATGGGGTGGGTGATGGAGAATAATTGATGAATCTTAATTGCTGAAGAAGTGGATGGATGGAGCACCCGCTGAATGTCACTCATTGTCAACTTGCTTACGTCATTAAGCTGACATTGAGATGTGACAACTGCATTGCAATGAATTCCAAAAGACGTTGAGTGATACAGTCATTTTAAGTCAGTAAGAGCCTCTCGAAATGTTATGCGTCTTATAATACGGGCGTAAAATAATAAGTCACCGCACCTACAGACAATCTGATTCATACATTCTAACCATATTGATCTTGATCTCTTTGAGCGCCCTCTACAATACTTTTCATAATTTGCATTTCATATGATTTTATTGCAATATATATATAACTTTCAGAAACTGCAATTTTTCAGTTTATATATAAATCGTAATAGTTTTATATCATCAAATTATAAATTGCACTATTTCTGTATTATCGGATATATATTGCAATTTTTCCGCAATTTTGTCAACCAGTGTGGCCTACGGACCCTATGAAATATTGCAGACCATATTTCGGACCTTCACATATATTGTGAATACGGACCCTCTAAAGATTTCATGCAATATTGGATAAAATCAACTTTGCTTTTTTCTTTAAACTTTATTGTTAGCAATTTTTCAGGTATGCAAGCATTAATCAGTAATAAATAACACACGTGACAGAATTTTTCTCAAAATAATTTCGGACCATCGTAATACGGACCCTTTCCTACCTGTAATACGGACCATTTTGCCTAACAGTGTAGAGACACGAATGAAACTTCCAGATTATTCTGCGCTATTTCTTTTTGTGAAATGAAGCGATGACCTCTATTTCACCCCTCGAGTTGAAATGTGATCTTCCGATTGCGCTGCGCTATCGAAGGCGCACGAGAAAGTTATCTGCTATCGGGCTGGACTGGACAAAGCGCTCTTCTATTAATAGAATTCTCTCTCTCCATTCTCTCCCTCACTGTATCACAGGCTTGAAGCGACCGAGATATTATGCAACACTCATTGAGGATTCTTCCATTCATTCACAATTTAATGAATGAACAATAATACAACTTGCAACCTTGATTGACCAAAAAATTGACAAGCGGTGAAATTCAGGCATAGTCAGAATCATGGTCAGAATGATATAAAGTTCACGGTCAAGTCAAGAATTTTGAGCAATTTTTTTCATTGTCATCGATGCGTCCTGCAAATATATATGAAGCATTGCAACCAAAGATGTTTGACGCAACATTTCACGATTGAATGCATCATCATCATGTAGCGAAAATCACTGAGAGAAATGAGCTAAGGTTATTTATTCCAAGGAAAAACTTGCCTAGATGTGCCAGACAGCCGATCGATGACAGTTTCGGGCCAGTCCACTAACATTGGAGATACGTTTTTCTTAGAAATCACAACAAATTCGCTGCTCAATGTGTGTGACAACTCTGGGGTCGTTCTATTTCAAAATTAGCTCGTGTGAATTTAAGGACTGACTCACGACCACTCCCTGTCAAAAAAATAAACGTGAAAATTGGGGGGACCAAACCTCGACTTCAAGACATCACATTTCACGTCATTTTTCGATGAGAGCGGTCACAAATTGATATGATCATGCATTTTTACTTCCAAATAAGCCATTTTCGAAAAATTTGTTGGTCCCAATTTTTTCATGTGGCCCAAGACTTTTTGACGAGGGACCCACGACTCATTTTCTCGCGGGAAATGCATCGATCTAGTTTGATTAAATGCGTTCGAATTTCTGCATCAGAAGCATCTTTTTCCACAAGCATTCTACATTTGAGTCTTAATTAGAAACTCTGAAGCTGATTGCCGAAATTTTTGCAATTTATCAGTTTTGCGAAGCCGGAATATTGCCTTTCTGACATCATGGAGGCTAGTTAAATGCTAAAACCAGACATATGATGAAGGTCGCCGTTGACACTCGAGGCAACTGCTGACAGCGGTCGCCGGGCAACGGTCGCCCACATACAGTCGAGGCGACCGCCACCAGGAGTCGCCGGGCGGCGGCGACTTCGGCGACGCCGAGGGCTGTCGCGGCGACCACTGGGCGACTTTTGTGGTTGATAGGGTAGCTCATCTCGTCCTATTTTTAAATGCCAAATCTGCCCAGGTGGCGCACCTCGTCCTCGGCACTTATAGACTGATTTTCTCATGTGCTCAACTCGGCACTCCTAGAGCATGACTGAAAAATGAAATTTGTAGCGCTAAATTTGAAACCCGTTTATGACTGTTGAGACTACCTACGCAATACCATAGAAAACTACTGTATATTCTCTTATTTTCGAAGTGGAAGTATTCCACTACATGCTATCTAGTCACCATCATTAATTATTTCAATCTGATTATGACATTAAATATAGTTTTATGGATAATAGAACGGTTGTTTGTTCAAGGCAACGATATTATAAAACCAACCGATGTCTAATGAAATTCAGTGCAATTAGCTTCTTCGTTGAACAAAGTTTGAGGGAAGCACTAGTCGACACATCGCGCTAATTCGCGCGCGAATCGGCTAGCGCGATTTAAGCGCGATCGCGCTTAAATTCGCACGCGAATCGCGTGCGAAAAAATGCGAACTTATGTTGTCCCCGTGCGATTTGGTGCGAATGTTAATAAATCGCATGCGAAATTGTGCGAACTTAACGATTTCGTGTTCACGCTACTATTTGATCAGAACTATTTTCCTAGCAGCTTTCTTATCACCTTATCAGTAGAGGCAAACTATATGGAGGATTTTTTCGCCATCTAGATCCCGATCGTTTATCTAAAACGTATCAATCAAGGATTACAAAGGCATCATGTGACAAAAAAATTTATTCTCATAGCAACGCATAGAAAATCGAACAAATATCTTGGAGTACAAACAGACATGATAAGTGTAACGTTAAGATAAATAATACATAACAACAGGACTGCGAAGTTCGGAAATTGTACAAAATTAAAAGTTCATGGTTATCAGTATAACAAAGGTGGCATGAGTCCGCCTACAGTAATAGCTAGGGAGTCGTTTTAACAATAGGCGTAATACAAAAGTAAGAAAATATGATTCTGAAAAAAAATCAGGTAAGCTTGAAACCATAAAAATCTGTTACAAGAAAAATGTAATGACAATCTAAAGATCTAAGCAAACAAATTACATGTACATGCATCAAGTAAATGTAAAACTCACATTAATTGACAATACTAAGATCTTACGAAAACTGGTGAGTGCGGAAATTGTACAAAATCAAAAGTCCATGGTTATCAGTACAACAATGGTGGCCTGAGTATGTCCACAGTGAATAGCTAGCGACTATAAGCTAGGGGGTCGTTTTAATAATAGGCGTAATACAAAAATAAGATAAATCTGCAAAAATCAGGTAAGCTTATAAAAAAAAACAATCTGTTACTAGAAAAATGTGATGGCAATCTAAAGATCGCATCTAACGACAAACAATTTACATGTTTTAAGTAAATGCAAAGCTGATAAGTTAAGTAATAATTCTAAAATCTCGCAAAAGCTGTCGAGAAACCAAACATAGCAATGGATTTCTTAGAGTCTCAGTTGACTTAGAATTAAAGAGATATGATTAGCAATAGGAATGGAGGTCAGTCTGACTTTGAATTTATGCAAATAGATAGTAAATATGCATTATCAACAATTTTAATAAAATTGACAAGTGATTCACTCATACTTGCAACGAAATATCTGGCTACTCATACAAATGTAAATTTTACGCGATTTTGAGGCTAATCAACTTTGGTTACAAAAAGCTACTTGGATCTTTACACCATTAGCGGTTTAGATCATACGAAGATTATAGTAAATCAATGATTCTATTTTCTGAAACACATCAGCAATCATATCAGTCACTGTGTTTTCGTAAAAAACTTCAATAATTTGACACTATCGTAAAATTATGAAATGTGTTCGAATAATTTGATAAGCTTTCGTGATCATTCTACAAATATTCCAAATTATATCAAGCTATACTATAGAATATTATGACCATAATTTACACATACACCAAAATTTATAATCCAGGAGTTTCCCTAATGATGAGTGGGCTTTCAAACTTTTGCGGTTACATGGTTTTTCCCGTAGAGGGGTTTTTCCTTTCGGCGGCAGAGCTCTCGAAATACATCAAAGAAAAGAGGAGTTTACCTATAATCGATTTTGATAGTTGACTTTCAAGATACATGTATTTTAGAGCATAAAATCTCGATTTTCACAGCTTCATGCAATTATCAAATTACTATTACATTTACCAAAATCAGAAAAATATCGTCTTTGCATTAACTTATCAAATCATCAGAAAGGGAAAATGAAGGGGTTATGTGATAGCAAAAATGATACAAATCTAAAAAAATCTGAATATGCAAGTCGAAATTTTTGTATGAATTTGCTATGAACATGAAATTTATTACAAAATAGGAAACTATACAAACTTCTAAAGATCTACCTTACACGGAACTAAAATATAACAAAATGTTACGGGTAGGCCTACTTGTTGTCAAGCGGGTCACTCAAGTTTTGCTCCTGCCGATGTTTGTCGTCCCTTCCCGCACGGTTCAGACTCTCCTTCACTTTGATCCATGAATACCGATCGAATTTGGCTTTCAGTGCAACTGAAATGGAAGCAAATTATTCAACTTTTTGTTTGATATGTGTACAAATTGATGTTAGTTAATTAAGCGAAAGTTTATAAATTAAGCAGAAAACGTCTACAGGAAAAATGTTTTTATCTGTTACGGTTAATAGATAATAGGGTTCCCTCCAATTTAATGCGGTATAACGAAACAAGCCCTCTCATACCTCTACGAAAAGTTATAGGCCCAATAACAAAAGGCTACCATATTCACTATTCTAAGTTCAACATCATGATATCAACATTCGTCCATTTACTTTTATTGTGTAAGTACAGGCCTACGATCCATCATGTTTTAATTGAGGAAGGCAATTATTTGAACACTATATTATTATTTTGGGACAGATTTTGTCTTACTTTTTAAACTGTCGATTGTGTCTGCGTCCATTGCTGCCTCATCTGAGCGGCATTCTCTTGCAGGCTCGCACAGGTGTTGTCGCAAGTAATCGGGACCCTTCGTTGTTCTTATATAGTCAATCGCGAACTTCTGTGGGTCGGCTGATTTGAGTCGGCGAATGGACATAGTTGAACCTTCATGAGATTGAAATTCAAACTGAAATTCAAACGAATTGTGCGAAAGGAACTGCCAGGTCAAATATATTTATGTTGTAGGCCTACCTCTTCTTCCGTGTCTTTTCTGATAAATTCAGTATCTTCTTTGAGCAGACGCCGGAGGTAGTGCGTCTGTTTTTTTTCCTCTAGTAATTGACTTTCTGTGAAAAAGGAAACAGCAATTAAGACATGTATAACTGACTCATAAATGTATTATAATTATAAAAGAGCGTCAATGCAATAAGCGAGCTGTCGAGGTCAATAGAGTCTACTGGCTGGACTCTGTCCTTCTTTCAAATGCCTGAGGTACATTTCAGTCAATAGTGACTCTATTTTTTTTTATAGATGCTAATCTTTCTCTATTATAAATTTAATTTTTGAGGCTGTGCATCTAAAATGTACAGGACCGCGCTTGGTCGGGTTTGAGCGTCCAGGATTAAGCGGTCGAAACGCGATCGTCCTGACCAAGTTCCTGTTGATGACCTCATTAAAAATAGTCAAATAATTTGTATGCATATTTTGTACAAGTCTATTTCACGTTTTAGCTTAAGGAACTAATATTAATTCTCTTACACACTTGGTAGATTTTAGATAGCGTAATCCCGCTGTTGTTAGCTAGATCTGGTATTTTGATTGGAAACAGACCTGTCCTCTTATCATCTGAATGGGCAGACTGTTAAATAGGATCTTTTCAATATATAAGTGATAAACATAATTTTGAACAGAACAACTTACTCGCCAATTCATTACACATGAGGAGAAGCGTTGTTTGTCCTTCTACTAAGTATTTTTAAAATTTTTAGACATTTTAGGATATAAAAATTTTCTTTTAAATCATACTTTGTACCTATTGAAAAGTAACTAGTCATTAGCTTGTTTTTTTTTAACTTTGTTACCTTGACGCACTTTGCTACGTTGAATTATATTATGAACAGCAGGCCAGCGGCAATTGACAATCATGATCTTTAGCTGAGATAGACAGCGGCAACTACTGTGCTTGTGCAACACATACTATCAAATTTTCTATTACAGGAACTTTTAACTTACGCGAGATCGCCGTTTGCTTCCCTGACTCTTCCGTCATGAGAGCCATTTCTTTTCGTAATAATTTTAATTCAAGGGCAATGTTCAATTGATCCCGAAGTTCCTCACCTGAAAATAATAGTTTTATTAACCTGATTCCATCATGATTGCTTGATAAATGATAACCATAATTTCGTGTAGGACTAAATACGCCCATGTGAATCTCTTCAAGGGACAATTGAGTACATCTTGGAGAAATTCTTAGACGACAGTGCTTGTATAGTGCAGCTGATGTTGACAGCAGACTCAACTTTAAATGCCGATTGCTAAGTACTTAGACTCCTGACCTAGGAAAACGTCACAGTTGTCACATAAACGCACGCACCCGACCGAACGGGGTTTAGAAACAAGACTTAACACATCGAATGAGTTTTATGCCAATCTGGATGTCATTCTATATTTACCAGGATGGTCGTCCGTAATATCACGTTCACTGGAGCAACTTTCAAGTTCCGTCGCGATTGAACTTGTCTGGAGCTTTAATTGGTCACTGGCCACCTTCTCCTTCACCCTCTCCACATCCACTGGTTGCAGGCCAACGTTAGGTTCCTTGTAGTCAGCAGCTACCCGTGCTTTTGCCGCAGAGTTTTTGTGGCAGAGCCTTTTCCTCTTCTCCTGCAAACAATTTACGGTAAATGTTTTCACTATCTTAGAAAGTAAAAAAGTACAAACATGTAAATTCAATTTAACACTAGAAGGACGGGACCGGTCATTTTGACCGCACACCACTATCATAAGTTCTCCAGAAACGCCATATGGAAACGCATAATTCTGGTTCCTTCCTTCTGCAAAACTAACTCATTAGGGCCTAGCGGTCAAAATGACCGCTGCCGTCCTTAACACTAGAAAGACCGTTGGGTCAATTGACCCAGAAATGATAATATTTGAATCCGTACACCTCTAAAAATTTGCAGTAGTTGACTTATCTCCCTCGACTTTTCCTAAAACTGTAATGTGTTGAATATAAGCATAAAATAAATTTCACGGATTTGTTAGTTTCGATTTCTATTACCAATTATGCATGAAAGACCGTTGGGTCAATTGACCCACTTCATTCCTACACTCTAACGAAGCCATGCCTGGGCGTTCATTCACTGGTCGTGCATGCGCTTTTTGTTACAGTCAATGAACAATGCGCCTACACTCTAACGAAGCCACGCCTGGGCGTTCATTCACTGGTCGTGCACGCGCTTTTTGTTACAGTCAATGAACAATGCGCCTACACTCTAACGAAGCCACGCCTGGGCGTTCATTCACTGGTCGTGCACGCGCTTTTTGTTACAGTCAATGAACAATGCGCCTACACTCTAACGAAGCCACGCCTGGGCGTTCATTCACTGGTCGTGCACGCGCTTTTTGTTACAGTCAATGAACAATGGGTCAGCACTCCATACTTTCTTGCTCTATGATATTGAAGGTGACATTATTGATTGGCTATTTTCGTGAACGGAGTGTGGAGTAGCGTTCACTGCTATCGGAGGAAGTGTCAATGTTCATTTTCTGTCAGGATGGCTGCACGATCACGGCGCACGGCAGCTGAAATCGCGCAACTGCTTATAGCTAATGTGGATTCCGACGAGAGTGGAAGTGACGATGAAACTGAAAATGGACTTGCCTACGATCCATCTCCTGCAGTGAGCGATGAAGAGGAAAGTACTGACGAAAGTGAAGACCCTATTGAAAGAGAAAGCGTCAGAAGAAGTGCTGAAGCGAGAGAAATGCAGTTTACATCCTCTGATGGAACTCATTGGACTCGGGTGGATATTGGAAGCGTCACTGACAGAGGAAGAGCACCGGCACGAAACATTATACGACAAAGACCTGGTGCAACTCGTTTCATTTTGAACAGAGTTGATAACGAAGAAGATATTTTTATCGAACTTCTTGGTCATGACAGCATTCTTCGAATCCTTGACTTCACTAGAGCTGAAGCAAACCGACAAGGAAATCATGAGTTTGAAATTTCTGAAAACGATTTGTTCGCCTTCTTCGGACTGTGCATAATTAGAGGCGTTCTACAAGGGAAGAACGAGCCGCTATCATCATTCTGGAGTCAAGAATTTGAAATAAATGTGTTCAAGGAGACAATGAGCAGAAATCGATTCAAGGACATAAAACGCTATATACGCTTTGATGATAAAACAACCAGGTCAGAAAGAAGAGAAGCCAACAAGTTTGCAGCAATTCAAGAGCTATGGGAATCAGCAATGAAAAGGTGCGGTGATGCTTTTTTTCCTGGACAACACACAACTGTCGATGAACAGCTATTCCCCTGCAAGTGTCGGTGCCCTTTCTTGCAATATATTAGCGCAAAACCCGATAAGTTTGGAATCAAATTTTGGTTCATTTGCGATGTTGATAGCAAGTATGTTTTGAACGCGGTTCCTTACACAGGGAAGGATGAACAACGTGATCCACGCGTTTCTGTTCCTGAATCAGTTGTCATGAACTTGACCAAGGCTTACACCAACAGTGGCATTTCAGTGACGACTGATAACTTTTTCACCTCCAGCTCCTTGGCCAAAAATCTTTCTCAGAGGAACATAACTCTGTTGGGAACGATTCGACAAAATAGAAGTGAAATTCCAAGGGAAGTTGCACAGTGCCTTGCTTCAAAGCATATTCCGGTTCACTCATCTGCATTCTTCAAGTCTGAAAACCAAATGCTTGCGGCTTACAAAGTCAAAACAAACAAAACTGTGCTGGTTTTATCAACTGAGCACAGATCCGCGAAAGTCGATGAGAACCATCCAAAGAAAAAACCGGAAATTATCACGAAATACAACAACACGAAATACGGCGTTGACATTTCCGACCAAATGTTGAGGTTGTATTCTACAAAGTGCGCATCAAGGCGATGGCCGCTTGCGGTTTTCTTCAACCTTTTGGACATCTTATGCCTCAATTCGTGGATCTTGGCGAAGGAAATGAACATGAGAAGTGCAAGAACACGCAGAGAATTTTTGTTACACATCGGAAAGTTGTTCTGCAGCAAGGCACCGTCCCGAAAGCGTCCACCTCATTTCAATATTTCTACACTTCGTTCTCAAGCCCTGCAGAGCGGATCATCTGAAGAACGGACGAGATGTCAAACGTGCAAGTCCAATAAGACAAAGGTAACATGCTGCTCCTGTCACAAGTTTGTTTGTGGCAAGTGTTCCTCTCCCCTGTGCAATTCGTGCAGTTCCTCTTAGACAGTCAGATGAGAGAGAATTCTTATCTCAACACTTTCAGCTTTTGTTATTACATATTTCAATAAAAATTGTTCACCGACATTATGTATTTTTTTTTGTTGTGGGTCAATTGACCCAACGGTCCTTAATGGTTAAAAAATTTTTGGTCTTTCTAGTGTTAATAGAATAACAAAATTGCCGTCCTTCTAGTGTTAATAAACATTTCAAAAGCGTATACCAATTACTGCACCTACCACCAAGAAAATAAAACATTCGAAACCCTAATTTAGAAAAAATTATCACACACCTACGTTTGAGACAGTAAAAATCAAATATTTGAATACTTTGTAACAAACAAGTAGCAGCATTTTAAATAGTTAACTCACTTCCGTTGCAGTGTTCTCAATGAAGCGTTCAGTGCCTTTTCGCTTCAGTCGAGCTTTCGACTTCGCTCTCAGCTACGTACATGGCTTCATAATGGCGAGCCATTATGAAGTGTTCGACTGGAAGTAAAAGGGTTATATATAGAACTTTCGAACAACTTATATAATTACTCTGTACGATTACAACATGATCAAGTATTATTATCAAAGTGGTTTGATTACAGTGGTGTATTTAGTGTTATTATCATGATTGATCACAGAATGTTGATACATGTTTTGCAAATTTTCGTTTACATGTCTTTCATTCCGGTCGATTTAAATCGCCGTATCCTATTTTTGTCGGTTTAACATTTGTTGGACTTACTGTTTTGTCTTTTGATGCGGCAGGGGAACATGCTCCAGTCTTTCGTTGGCGGGACAGAGTTTTGTATCAGTTTGGTAGCATCTCCTTCCGGAGGCCAGAAGGAGAAGCTTTGCTCCACTACCCAATGCGATGGCACAGCGCTGATGGAGCCCTCCTCAATGAATTCCACAATTGTGTACATCTCTGGAGAAGAATGAAAAGGGGAAAGCATGAATTATGGATTGCATTGAAATGATCATGTTGATTATGTTTTGGCGAAAGTAAGAAAAATGATGTACAGTAGAATGCGCCTATAGCGATAGTCAAAAGGAAATATAAATTAGTGTCGTTATTCGAGCATTGTCATTACATAAACAAATGTCTAATTTCAAATATTCTGCAGGGAAATATGAAAAGCGTCGTTATTTGCACACTGACGTAATAAACGCAGTCGCAATACAAGCATTATACTGTATATGCAGTTTGAAGTAGGTGAAAACACCGGAAAATGTCCTTTGGATGATATACTGTTCAATGTTCAGGTCTGTGATGAGCTATTCCTATCCAGCATGATGCAATGTCAGCAAATCCCATTTCCAATTATTGCTAAATTACGAACGTCGCTTTTGCAAATTGTTTGGTTTTACGTGCAATGTATGGTTTTCTGAATTTTGTCTATCGATGTGTCAACGTCTTGCGGAAAAAGAACGTGATCCTGCTCTTCCCTTACATTCTATTTATGACTCAACTTCCAAAAGGTATTCTGTAAGATTTGGCTAGTCTCATAGAAAGCTGATAACCAAAGCTAAGCGTTTTAAGGACTCTTGCGTCAAGTTTGCTTGACTTTTATCTGAATTTTTATACTGTCCATACTTTATTATATTGTCTCGATTGTATTGACACTTTTGATTCACCATTTGAGTTGCAGATAAAGCAATATTATTGTTATAATTAATTAATCTATTCGATATCTACAGTGCTCCTAGCGCTTAAATTCTCATAATTCGGGCTTGACAAAAATTCTCGGGCTTACCAATAACGACGAAATAGAGTCAAAATGTACAGTTTCAGAGGTACATAATACTGGTATAAGATAGGCAAATAGATAGAATCCTATCTATTGACTAGATAGAACATTATTAGATATCGGGAAACGAAAACGATAGTAACGAATAGTATTCGTTGCTTATTGTCAGGTACATTCTTCTTTATAGAGGAAGGAAGCAGACGTACATTGTACTTCCGAAACGTCGTGATTTTAAATTTTTAATCGGACTGTTGTGGCCTTTTCTCATACATCTACACAAAGGAGGACATTTCCTTGATATCATCATAATTATTAGATATCACTTAGTAATCGTAACGATGAAAGAATTGCGGATGATTGATTAGATAATTAACAAGATAAATCCTACTCCAGAATTAATCATTATATCTCCGACTAAGTAGGTTGAAATTGTCATTCATTGATTGCCTATATGACGCGTATAGGATAATTTATGCCTGTGTTAACACGCGAGCATGATGCTTTTATGCTTTAGTGAAGCGTGACATGGTGGAGGAAGATTAGTGTACCGAGAGGCATAGGATCGAAGCGAACGGAGAAGGAGAACCCAGGCCCAAATGACGCGGGAAAGAGAGGAAGAAGATCAATCAGTCCTTGCCGCCGATGCCGTTACTAGTGCCAGCAAGTTCTTGACGCTTTTTCTGCACGAAATCTACGTCAAACATATGTAAATCAACAACTATAAATGACAATTGCCGTCCATGCAAAACGTCTTACAGACTAAAACAGAATTCGGAGATAAATACATGCAATCATGTAATATTTCTAGAAAAAGGATAATGCTTTTGTAATCAAGAATCCAGAGACACATATCCATGTAAGGCTGTTGTTTTTGCAATGATCAAAAGATAAGGTAGCTTAAAAAGTGGTCACTCACTACTCTTCATGAATAACTAGTGATTTTATCAGTACTAAACTGCTACCTAATTACAAATAAAATTGAAATTTTTCGGGCATTTTTCACATATATTTTCGAGCCTGATGCCTCAGATTCGAGTATTCGGGCCTAATTCGGGCTGAAATCGGAGCACTGTATCTACTTACGTCTTACATTATAGCAATGTTAACATGATGTCTATACGACATTGAAAATGTAGAACGAGCGCAGCGAGTTCTCCATTTTAAATGAGTATAGACAGAGTGTTAACATTGCTATTGTTGAATATGAGATAGCTATAGCCTTTGACTTATAAATCCATGTATTACTATGTACTGTCTCTATGGATGAAGCATAGGGTAATGTTCAAAAAGTAATGTTGAACGCTTTTATGTTTATTCATTGTAAAAATCTATGTCAATCAATTTACATCGAAAAATGTTAAATTTTTGACTGCATGAAAATCATGGAATCATGTATTATAGGATCAAAGCAAGTATGATATCAATTAGCGGAATATCGCTGCAGGCAGTACATGATGAAAGAGAGAAAAAATAAATCTGTGAGATCATGTATTTCAAATCAAATATCGTATATCACACATGTCAATCGCTGAAATTCTACAATCTCTAAGTAAATCGAGCAATCTCCATATACTTCACTAGTAAATACATATTTTAGTCAAACCAATGTACATATGGTAGGCTATATGAAATTATCGTAACATCACACTTGAAGCGTTGTATCATGGACCGATCTTCAACTCTACTTCGTATATAGGAGATATCATGGATGACTTAGATCAGGGATTTTTCGTTTACCCGCCAAACGGGAAGAAGCAAAAAACATTTAGGTTATATGGCTCCTAGATCGCCGAAGGCGAGATCTCCAGTCTGAGGGGGTGAGTTAACAACATTTTCATAATTTCTTTCACAATAATAGGAACTTCGATGCATCCTCTTTCACATGAAATTTTACCCGCTCAAATCGGGTGCGTAAAACGCCTTAAAAAATTCCTGACTTAGATATTCAATTTGCTAAATCGGTTATCATCCGTCACTCATGCTCTCCTGTTAAGAAAATCGGAGTAACAATTACAACATCAGAATCTAATATGAGGCATCGCATGCGCAAGGCTTTACAAAGCAATTTGTCAACTGTAATTGTTTTTGACTGAGAAACTGTAGTATCAATAACATTGAAATAGCTTATCGAAGCCAAAGAATCGGCTCTCTTTAAGCAATCATACAATTCAATGTTCAAATTACGCAAGTTGTCACGAAAATAGTCCAGAAATGAGACCGTTTTGTAAATATTCACAAAAGCTTTTTTCTGCCTGTCTTCAAAATAAAATCTCACAATCTCACAGAATTCACCGGAAGCTAAAAAACCAATGTAACTCACACTTCTCTTTCTAAATTTGTATTCTAAAGAATGGAACAACACTCCATCAGCTAAATGGCGCTGATCTCCAACATGTTTGTAATTAAAAAAATTTACAAAATCGAAAAATTTAGAAAACTGACTATAGCGCTCTATATTACCGCTAATTTCATAATACAATTCTTTATACAGCATAAAACTCTCTACAATTTGCTTTCCATAACTGACAGTTCCATGGCAGAATCCCTTCATTTTCTTCATACCAGCTTCGAAAGGGAACATTGAATAATTATGTAGAGGTCCGGATGCTCGAAGCTGATCACACAAATGGCTAATTAAATGAAAATTCATTGTAAAAAAGACTGAGGTAAAATGTTCAGCGCGGTTTCTGAAAAATTGTGTACAAGCAAACCAATACAGTCACATATGTCGTTGGTCATTTGTTCACTATAAGAAAGTCGTACTACATATGTCAGTGCCATAACATGAAGAACACATGCTGCCGGCGTCACAGAAAAATATATGGGCACGAACAAATAGAGAAGATAGCTTTGAAATTCAGAAGCTTTGAACATACGGATGTCATTCAATGACCGAAAACGTTGAAAGTCATGAGGAACAGTGATGCGATTTACAAAATCATTCACGTATGTCAGTTTAGTAGGATTGAATTTCAAGTCATGCCTGTCTTGAGAAGAAGCAACGGCAAAGGTTAAGTACTGTTTCGTGACCCCCTCAAAGAATGCGTGCATGGAGTCGAATACAATATCTTCCGGAAATTTAAGAACATCAAAGAGAGGGGACTTGCCCTTAATACCAAATATCTTAGGAATTCCACTACGTAGACACAATCTATAATGCTCGTCACTTCTTAATTCAAAATTAAGATTAGGGATAATGGGGTATTTCCTCGCGGTTCCCCTTCCCGCAGCCATTTGAACACCAGGGTGTAGACAAAAAGGGCACCCGTATTCGCCATTAAACTGTGTGACATTTGCAATGGAAGAGAGTCCGGGTAAATCGAAAATACAAGCATAAAGTCTTATTTTGAAGTTATAAACACTATTCCCGCGACGTAACTCGAATGCACCCGATAATTCTGATTCAATGTTTGAAAGTGTGGCATTCCATTGAGGCTTCGTTGTGTATAACATGTACATAACACTATTGTGAAACTTTTGTCTTTGTTGCAATGGTAGGTCTAGGATTTGAATTTGTAATGGCCAATAACTGACTCCCTTGGTTCGGAAAACACTGGTTCCGTCGGCACATAGTAATAAATGAATATAGACCGGATCCCTTGACAACAAATATGGAGAAGAGCAGATTAAGTCTGTATTACCACGATCGACAAGCTGTTGGCGACGCAGAAACAGGGACTCAAGGTTATTATCCACCACCAACTTGACCTGAGCAGATACATTCAGCCGATAGCACTGACTAGTAGCTTCGATATTCCTATGAATTGGAAACATATGGAGAACCCTCCTCAAACATTCTTTGTAGGATTTGGGATGAGGAGTGGCGCACTTCATTCCATCCAAGAACATGATGAAAGTGTTAACCGCCTCCGAACTCAGACACTTAGCCAATTTCATAAAAATTAGAATGAAACTCGACAGCATGATTGCCTGATCTGGATGATGATGATGATGATGATCTTCTCCGGACACGGATGGAGACGATGACGATATTCTCGAGGTAGCTGTGCTTGCAGATGACGGGACTCTCGACTCCTCAGAGGCCATCGTGTCACTAGCACGCCCTTCTTCATCACTTGATTGATCCTCGGCGAATGCAGGCAAGTCCAGCTCGTTGGATGGGCAGTCATAGTCACTTCTCCAGATTTCTAAAAGAAAAATAGGCGTTATGAACGGATAAGACTAGAGGTACTAGAGGAAATCATATGAAAGTTTAAACAAGGGATGCAAAAAAATGTTATCGGTCATATTTTTAAGAAGTGGGCTTTGACCCCTACGAGCCACACATTTCAACATTTTTGGATCGAACACAATTTGAAATATCTAGTGGAAAATATCTTGGTAAATACCCAGTTCATTGCTATTCAATCTATTCACCCGTTTTCTAGGAGATGTTAATTGAAACAATGCTTAAATATGAATGTCCCAATTAACATGATCGCTACCGCTACCGATAAAGATACTAAGTTATGGCTCTCAGATCATGTGGATACTAGTTCCAAACACTTTCTCACCATAAAAATAGTGTAATCGTGTTGCTAGACTATATCCCAAGTGCATTAGACAGTAGTTGAAAATGTTCAGGTCTCACAGACTTGACATATGAGAGCATTTTCAGTGAATTTTGCCAGATTTCGTAGAATGTTGATAAAGATACTAAGTTATGGCTCTCAGATCATATGGATACTAATTCAACATTTTCTAACCATAAAAATAGTGTAATCGTGTTGCTAGACTATATCCCAAGTGCATTAGACAGTAGTTGAAAATTTTCAGGTCTCACAGACTTGTCATATGACAGCATTTTCAGTGAATTTTGCCAGATTTCGTAGAATGTTGACGAGATATAAAGTTATGGCTCTCAGATCATATGGATACTAATTCCAAACACTTTCTCACCATAAAAATAGTGTAATCGTGTTGCTAGACTATATCCCAAGTGCATTAGACAGTAGTTGAAAATTTTCAGGTCTCACAGACTTGTCATATGACAGCATTTTCAGTGAATTTTGCCAGATTTCGTAGAATGTTGACGAGATACTAAGTTATGGCTCTCAGATCATATGGATACTAATTCCAAACACTTTCTCACCATAAAAATAGTGTAATCGTGTTGCTAGACTATATCCCAAGTGCATTAGACAGTAGTTGAAAATTTTCAGGTCTCACAGACTTGACATATGAGAGCATTTTCAGTGTCTTTTGCCAGATTTCGTAGAATGTTGATAAAGGTACTAAGTTATGGCTCTCAGATCATATGGATACTAATTCAACATTTTCTCACCATAAAAATAGTGTAATCGTGTTGCTAGACTATATCCCAAGTGCATTAGACAGTAGTTGAAAATGTTCAGGTCTCACAGACTTGACATATGAGAGCATTTTCAGTGAATTTTGCCAGATTTCGTAGAATGTTGATAAAGATACTAAGTTATGGCTCTCAGATCATATGGATACTAATTCAACATTTTCTAACCATAAAAATAGTGTAATCGTGTTGCTAGACTATATCCCAAGTGCATTAGACAGTAGTTGAAAATTTTCAGGTCTCACAGACTTGTCATATGACAGCATTTTCAGTGAATTTTGCCAGATTTCGTAGAATGTTGACGAGATATAAAGTTATGGCTCTCAGATCATATGGATACTAATTCCAAACACTTTCTCACCATAAAAATAGTGTAATCGTGTTGCTAGACTATATCCCAAGTGCATTAGACAGTAGTTGAAAATTTTCAGGTCTCACAGACTTGTCATATGACAGCATTTTCAGTGAATTTTGCCAGATTTCGTAGAATGTTGACGAGATACTAAGTTATGGCTCTCAGATCATATGGATACTAATTCCAAACACTTTCTCACCATAAAAATAGTGTAATCGTGTTGCTAGACTATATCCCAAGTGCATTAGACAGTAGTTGAAAATTTTCAGGTCTCACAGACTTGACATATGAGAGCATTTTCAGTGTCTTTTGCCAGATTTCGTAGAATGTTGATAAAGGTACTAAGTTATGGCTCTCAGATCATATGGATACTAATTCAACATTTTCTCACCATAAAAATAGTGTAATCGTGTTGCTAGACTATATCCCAAGTGCATTAGACAGTAGTTGAAAATGTTCAGGTCTCACAGACTTGACATATGAGAGCATTTTCAGTGAATTTTGCCAGATTTCGTAGAATGTTGATAAAGATACTAAGTTATGGCTCTCAGATCATATGGATACTAATTCAACATTTTCTAACCATAAAAATAGTGTAATCGTGTTGCTAGACTATATCCCAAGTGCATTAGACAGTAGTTGAAAATTTTCAGGTCTCACAGACTTGTCATATGACAGCATTTTCAGTGAATTTTGCCAGATTTCGTAGAATGTTGACGAGATATAAAGTTATGGCTCTCAGATCATATGGATACTAATTCCAAACACTTTCTCACCATAAAAATAGTGTAATCGTGTTGCTAGACTATATCCCAAGTGCATTAGACAGTAGTTGAAAATTTTCAGGTCTCACAGACTTGTCATATGACAGCATTTTCAGTGAATTTTGCCAGATTTCGTAGAATGTTGACGAGATACTAAGTTATGGCTCTCAGATCATGTGGATACTAATTCCAAACACTTTCTCACCATAAAAATAGTGTAATCGTGTTGCTAGACTATATCCCAAGTGCATTAGACAGTAGTTGAAAATTTTCAGGTCTCACAGACTTGACATATGAGAGCATTTTCAGTGTCTTTTGCCAGATTTCGTAGAATGTTGATAAAGGTACTAAGTTATGGCTCTCAGATCATATGTATACTAATTCAACATTTTCTAACCATAAAAATAGTGTAATCGTGTTGCTAGACTATATCCCAAGTGCATTAGACAGTAGTTGAAAATTTTCAGGTCTCACAGACTTGTCATATGACAGCATTTTCAGTGGAGGCTTACTTTGCAAGATTTTGTAGAATGTTGATAAAGATACCAAGTTATGGCTCTCAGATCATGTGGATACTAATTCCAAACACTTTCTCACCATATAAATAGTGTAATCGTGTTGCTAGACTATATCCCAAGTGCATTAGACAGTAGTTGAAAATTTTCAGGTCTCACAGACTTGACATATGAGAGCATTTTCAGTGAATTTTGCCAGATTTCGTAGAATGTTGACGAGATATAAAGTTATGGCTCTCAGATCATGTGGATACTAATTCCAAACACTTTCTCACCATAAAAATAGTGTAATCGTGTTGCTAGACTATATCCCAAGTGCATTAGACAGTAGTTGAAAATTTTCAGGACTCACAGACTTGTCATATGAGAGCATTTTCAGTGTATTTTGCCAGATTTCGTAGAATGTTGACGAGATATAAAGTTATGGCTCTCAGATCATATGGATACTAATTCCAAACACTTTCTCACCATAAAAATAGTGTAATCGTGTTGCTAGACTATATCCCAAGTGCATTAGACAGTAGTTGAAAATTTTCAGGTCTCACAGACTTGTCATATGAGAGCATTTTCAGTGAATTTTGCCAGATTTCGTAGAATGTTGACGAGATACTAAGTTATGGCTCTCAGATCATATGGATACTAATTCCAAACACTTTCTCACCATAAAAATAGTGTAATCGTGTTGCTAGACTATATCCCAAGTGCATTAGACAGTAGTTGAAAATTTTCAGGTCTCACAGACTTGACATATGAGAGCATTTTCAGTGTATTTTGCCAGATTTCGTAGAATATTGATAAAGATACTAAGTTATGGCTCTCAGATCATATGGATACTAATTCAACATTTTCTAACCATAAAAATAGTGTAATCGTGTTGCTAGACTATATCCCAAGTGCATTAGACAGTAGTTGAAAATTTTCAGGTCTCACAGACTTGTCATATGAGAGCATTTTCAGTGTATTTTGCCAGATTTCGTAGAATGTTGATAAAGATACCAAGTTATGGCTCTCAGATCATGTGGATACTAATTCCAAACACTTTCTCACCATATAAATAGTGTAATCGTGTTGCTAGACTATATCCCAAGTGCATTAGACAGTAGTTGAAAATTTTCAGGTCTCACAGACTTGACATATGAGAGCATTTTCAGTGTCTTTTGCCAGATTTCGTAGAATGTTGATAAAGGTACTAAGTTATGGCTCTCAGATCATATGGATACTAATTCAACATTTTCTCACCATAAAAATAGTGTAATCGTGTTGCTAGACTATATCCCAAGTGCATTAGACAGTAGTTGAAAATTTTCAGGTCTCACAGACTTGTCATATGACAGCATTTTCAGTGGAGGCTTACTTTGCAAGATTTTGTAGAATGTTGATAAAGATACCAAGTTATGGCTCTCAGATCATGTGGATACTAATTCCAAACACTTTCTCACCATATAAATAGTGTAATCGTGTTGCTAGACTATATCCCAAGTGCATTAGACAGTAGTTGAAAATTTTCAGGTCTCACAGACTTGACATATGAGAGCATTTTCAGTGAATTTTGCCAGATTTCGTAGAATGTTGACGAGATATAAAGTTATGGCTCTCAGATCATGTGGATACTAATTCCAAACACTTTCTCACCATAAAAATAGTGTAATCGTGTTGCTAGACTATATCCCAAGTGCATTAGACAGTAGTTGAAAATTTTCAGGTCTCACAGACTTGACATATGAGAGCATTTTCAGTGTATTTTGCCAGATTTCGTAGAATGTTGATAAAGATACTAAGTTATGGCTCTCAGATCATATGGATACTAATTCAACATTTTCTAACCATAAAAATAGTGTAATCGTGTTGCTAGACTATATCCCAAGTGCATTAGACAGTAGTTGAAAATTTTCAGGTCTCACAGACTTGACATATGAGAGCATTTTCAGTGTCTTTTGCCAGATTTCGTAGAATGTTGATAAAGGTACTAAGTTATGGCTCTCAGATCATATGTATACTAATTCAACATTTTCTCACCATAAAAATAGTGTAATCGTGTTGCTAGACTATATCCCAAGTGCATTAGACAGTAGTTGAAAATTTTCAGGTCTCACAGACTTGCCATATGACAGCATTTTCAGTGTATTTTGCAAGATTTTGTAGAATGTTGATAAAGATACCAAGTTATGGCTCTCAGATCATGTGGATACTAATTCCAAACACTTTCTCACCATATAAATAGTGTAATCGTGTTGCTAGACTATATCCCAAGTGCATTAGACAGTAGTTGAAAATTTTCAGGTCTCACAGACTTGACATATGAGAGCATTTTCAGTGAATTTTGCCAGATTTCGTAGAATGTTGACGAGATATAAAGTTATGGCTCTCAGATCATGTGGATACTAATTCCAAACACTTTCTCACCATAAAAATAGTGTAATCGTGTTGCTAGACTATATCCCAAGTGCATTAGACAGTAGTTGAAAATTTTCAGGTCTCACAGACTTGTCATATGAGAGCATTTTCAGTGAATTTTGCCAGATTTCGTAGAATGTTGACGAGATATAAAGTTATGGCTCTCAGATCATATGGATACTAATTCCAAACACTTTCTCACCATATAAATAGTGTAATCGTGTTGCTAGACTATATCCCAAGTGCATTAGACAGTAGTTGAAAATTTTCAGGTCTCACAGACTTGTCATATGAGAGCATTTTCAGTGAATTTTGCCAGATTTCGTAGAATGTTGACGAGATACTAAGTTATGGCTCTCAGATCATATGGATACTAATTCCAAACACTTTCTCACCATAAAAATAGTGTAATCGTGTTGCTAGACTATATCCCAAGTGCATTAGACAGTAGTTGAAAATTTTCAGGTCTCACAGACTTGACATATGAGAGCATTTTCAGTGTATTTTGCCAGATTTCGTAGAATGTTGATAAAGATACTAAGTTATGGCTCTCAGATCATATGGATACTAATTCAACATTTTCTAACCATAAAAATAGTGTAATCGTGTTGCTAGACTATATCCCAAGTGCATTAGACAGTAGTTGAAAATTTTCAGGTCTCACAGACTTGTCATATGAGAGCATTTTCAGTGTATTTTGCCAGATTTCGTAGAATGTTGATAAAGATACCAAGTTATGGCTCTCAGATCATGTGGATACTAATTCCAAACACTTTCTCACCATATAAATAGTGTAATCGTGTTGCTAGACTATATCCCAAGTGCATTAGACAGTAGTTGAAAATTTTCAGGTCTCACAGACTTGACATATGAGAGCATTTTCAGTGTCTTTTGCCAGATTTCGTAGAATGTTGATAAAGGTACTAAGTTATGGCTCTCAGATCATATGGATACTAATTCAACATTTTCTCACCATAAAAATAGTGTAATCGTGTTGCTAGACTATATCCCAAGTGCATTAGACAGTAGTTGAAAATTTTCAGGTCTCACAGACTTGTCATATGACAGCATTTTCAGTGGAGGCTTACTTTGCAAGATTTTGTAGAATGTTGATAAAGATACCAAGTTATGGCTCTCAGATCATGTGGATACTAATTCCAAACACTTTCTCACCATATAAATAGTGTAATCGTGTTGCTAGACTATATCCCAAGTGCATTAGACAGTAGTTGAAAATTTTCAGGTCTCACAGACTTGACATATGAGAGCATTTTCAGTGAATTTTGCCAGATTTCGTAGAATGTTGACGAGATATAAAGTTATGGCTCTCAGATCATGTGGATACTAATTCCAAACACTTTCTCACCATAAAAATAGTGTAATCGTGTTGCTAGACTATATCCCAAGTGCATTAGACAGTAGTTGAAAATTTTCAGGACTCACAGACTTGTCATATGAGAGCATTTTCAGTGTATTTTGCCAGATTTCGTAGAATGTTGACGAGATATAAAGTTATGGCTCTCAGATCATATGGATACTAATTCCAAACACTTTCTCACCATAAAAATAGTGTAATCGTGTTGCTAGACTATATCCCAAGTGCATTAGACAGTAGTTGAAAATTTTCAGGTCTCACAGACTTGTCATATGAGAGCATTTTCAGTGAATTTTGCCAGATTTCGTAGAATGTTGACGAGATACTAAGTTATGGCTCTCAGATCATATGGATACTAATTCCAAACACTTTCTCACCATAAAAATAGTGTAATCGTGTTGCTAGACTATATCCCAAGTGCATTAGACAGTAGTTGAAAATTTTCAGGTCTCACAGACTTGACATATGAGAGCATTTTCAGTGTCTTTTGCCAGATTTCGTAGAATGTTGATAAAGATACTAAGTTATGGCTCTCAGATCATATGGATACTAATTCAACATTTTCTAACCATAAAAATAGTGTAATCGTGTTGCTAGACTATATCCCAAGTGCATTAGACAGTAGTTGAAAATTTTCAGGTCTCACAGACTTGTCATATGAGAGCATTTTCAGTGTATTTTGCCAGATTTCGTAGAATGTTGATAAAGATACCAAGTTATGGCTCTCAGATCATGTGGATACTAATTCCAAACACTTTCTCACCATATAAATAGTGTAATCGTGTTGCTAGACTATATCCCAAGTGCATTAGACAGTAGTTGACAATTTTCAGGTCTCACAGACTTGACATATGAGAGCATTTTCAGTGAATTTTGCCAGATTTCGTAGAATGTTGACGAGATATAAAGTTATGACTCTCAGATCATATGGATACTAGTTCCAAACACTTTCTCACCATAAAAATAGTGTAATCGTGTTGCTAGACTATATCCCAAGTGCATTAGACAGTAGTTGAAAATTTTCAGGACTCACAGACTTGTCATATGACAGCATTTTCAGTGAATTTTGCCAGATTTCGTAGAATGTTGACGAGATATAAAGTTATGGCTCTCAGATCATATGGATACTAATTCCAAACACTTTCTCACCATAAAAATAGTGTAATCGTGTTGCTAGACTATATCCCAAGTGCATTAGACAGTAGTTGAAAATTTTCAGGTCTCACAGACTTGCCATATGACAGCATTTTCAGTGTATTTTGCCAGATTTCGTAGAATGTTGACGAGATATAAAGTTATGGCTATCAGATCATATGGTTACTAATTCAACATTTTCTCACCATAAAAATAGTGTAATCGTGTTGCTAGACTATATCCCAAGTGCATTAGACAGTAGTTGAAAATTTTCAGGTCTCACAGACTTGTCATATGACAGCATTTTCAGTGGAGGCTTACTTTGCAAGATTTTGTAGAATGTTGATAAAGATACTAAGTTATGGCTCTCAGATCATGTGGATACTAATTCCAAACACTTTCTCACCATAAAAATAGTGTAATCGTGTTGCTAGACTATATCCCAAGTGCATTAGACAGTAGTTGAAAATTTTCAGGTCTCACAGACTTGTCATATGAGAGCATTTTCAGTGAATTTTGCCAGATTTCGTAGAATGTTGACGAGATACTAAGTTATGGCTCTCAGATCATATGGATACTAATTCCAAACACTTTCTCACCATAAAAATAGTGTAATCGTGTTGCTAGACTATATCCCAAGTGCATTAGACAGTAGTTGAAAATTTTCAGGTCTCACAGACTTGTCATATGAGAGCATTTTCAGTGAATTTTGCCAGATTTCGTAGAATGTTGACGAGATATAAAGTTATGGCTCTCAGATCATGTGGATACTAGTTCCAAACACTTTCTCACCATAAAAATAGTGTAATCGTGTTGCTAGACTATATCCCAAGTGCATTAGACAGTAGAAAATTTTCAGGTCTCACAGACTTGCCATATGACAGCATTTTCAGTGTATTTTGCCAGATTTCGTAGAATGTTGACGAGATATAAAGTTATGGCTCTCAGATCATATGGTTACTAATTCAACATTTTCTCACCATAAAAATAGTGTAATCGTGTTGCTAGACTATATCCCAAGTGCATTAGACAGTAGTTGAAAATTTTCAGGTCTCACAGACTTGTCATATGAGAGCATTTTCAGTGAATTTTGCCAGATTTCGTAGAATGTTGACGAGATACTAAGTTATGGCTCTCAGATCATATGGATACTAATTCCAAACACTTTCTCACCATAAAAATAGTGTAATCGTGTTGCTAGACTATATCCCAAGTGCATTAGACAGTAGTTGAAAATTTTCAGGTCTCACAGACTTGACATATGAGAGCATTTTCAGTGAATTTTGCCAGATTTCGTAGAATGTTGACGAGATATAAAGTTATGGCTCTCAGATCATATGGATACTAATTCAACATTTTCTCACCATAAAAATAGTGTAATCGTGTTGCTAGACTATATCCCAAGTGCATTAGACAGTAGTTGAAAATTTTCAGGTCTCACAGACTTGTCATATGACAGCATTTTCAGTGGAGGCTTACTTTGCAAGATTTTGTAGAATGTTGATAAAGATACCAAGTTATGGCTCTCAGATCATGTGGATACTAATTCCAAACACTTTCTCACCATAAAAATAGTGTAATCGTGTTGCTAGACTATATCCCAAGTGCATTAGACAGTAGTTGAAAATGTTCAGGTCTCACAGACTTGACATATGAGAGCATTTTCAGTGAATTTTGCCAGATTTCGTAGAATGTTGATAAAGATACTAAGTTATGGCTCTCAGATCATATGGATACTAATTCAACATTTTCTAACCATAAAAATAGTGTAATCGTGTTGCTAGACTATATCCCAAGTGCATTAGACAGTAGTTGAAAATTTTCAGGTCTCACAGACTTGTCATATGACAGCATTTTCAGTGAATTTTGCCAGATTTCGTAGAATGTTGACGAGATATAAAGTTATGGCTCTCAGATCATATGGATACTAATTCCAAACACTTTCTCACCATAAAAATAGTGTAATCGTGTTGCTAGACTATATCCCAAGTGCATTAGACAGTAGTTGAAAATTTTCAGGTCTCACAGACTTGCCATATGACAGCATTTTCAGTGTATTTTGCCAGATTTCGTAGAATGTTGACGAGATATAAAGTTATGGCTCTCAGATCATATGGTTACTAATTCAACATTTTCTCACCATAAAAATAGTGTAATCGTGTTGCTAGACTATATCCCAAGTGCATTAGACAGTAGTTGAAAATTTTCAGGTCTCACAGACTTGTCATATGACAGCATTTTCAGTGGAGGCTTACTTTGCAAGATTTTGTAGAATGTTGATAAAGATACTAAGTTATGGCTCTCAGATCATGTGGATACTAATTCGAAACACTTTCTCACCATAAAAATAGTGTAATCGTGTTGCTAGACTATATCCCAAGTGCATTAGACAGTAGTTGAAAATTTTCAGGACTCACAGACTTGTCATATGACAGCATTTTCAGTGAATTTTGCCAGATTTCGTAGAATGTTGACGAGATATAAAGTTATGGCTCTCAGATCATATGGATACTAATTCCAAACACTTTCTCACCATAAAAATAGTGTAATCGTGTTGCTAGACTATATCCCAAGTGCATTAGACAGTAGTTGAAAATTTTCAGGTCTCACAGACTTGCCATATGACAGCATTTTCAGTGTATTTTTGCCAGATTTCGTAGAATGTTGACGAGATATAAAGTTATGGCTCTCAGATCATATGGTTACTAATTCAACATTTTCTCACCATAAAAATAGTGTAATCGTGTTGCTAGACTATATCCCAAGTGCATTAGACAGTAGTTGAAAATTTTCAGGTCTCACAGACTTGTCATATGACAGCATTTTCAGTGGAGGCTTACTTTGCCAGATTTTGTAGAATGTTGATAAAGATACTAAGTTATGGCTCTCAGATCATGTGGATACTAATTCCAAACACTTTCTCACCATAAAAATAGTGTAATCGTGTTGCTAGACTATATCCCAAGTGCATTAGACAGTAGTTGAAAATTTTCAGGACTCACAGACTTGTCATATGAGAGCATTTTCAGTGAATTTTGCCAGATTTCGTAGAATGTTGACGAGATATAAAGTTATGGCTCTCAGATCATATGGATACTAATTCCAAACACTTTCTCACCATAAAAATAGTGTAATCGTGTTGCTAGACTATATCCCAAGTGCATTAGACAGTAGTTGAAAATTTTCAGGTCTCACAGACTTGCCATATGACAGCATTTTCAGTGTATTTTGCCAGATTTCGTAGAATGTTGACGAGATATAAAGTTATGGCTCTCAGATCATATGGTTACTAATTCAACATTTTCTCACCATAAAAATAGTGTAATCGTGTTGCTAGACTATATCCCAAGTGCATTAGACAGTAGTTGAAAATTTTCAGGTCTCACAGACTTGTCATATGACAGCATTTTCAGTGGAGGCTTACTTTGCAAGATTTTGTAGAATGTTGATAAAGATACTAAGTTATGGCTCTCAGATCATGTGGATACTAATTCCAAACACTTTCTCACCATAAAAATAGTGTAATCGTGTTGCTAGACTATATCCCAAGTGCATTAGACAGTAGTTGAAAATTTTCAGGACTCACAGACTTGTCATATCAGAGCATTTTCAGTGAATTTTGCCAGATTTCGTAGAATGTTGACGAGATACTAAGTTATGGCTCTCAGATCATATGGATACTAATTCCAAACACTTTCTCACCATAAAAATAGTGTAATCGTGTTGCTAGACTATATCCCAAGTGCATTAGACAGTAGTTGAAAATTTTCAGGTCTCACAGACTTGTCATATGAGAGCATTTTCAGTGAATTTTGCCAGATTTCGTAGAATGTTGACGAGATATAAAGTTATGGCTCTCAGATCATGTGGATACTAGTTCCAAACACTTTCTCACCATAAAAATAGTGTAATCGTGTTGCTAGACTATATCCCAAGTGCATTAGACAGTAGAAAATTTTCAGGTCTCACAGACTTGCCATATGACAGCATTTTCAGTGTATTTTGCCAGATTTCGTAGAATGTTGACGAGATATAAAGTTATGGCTCTCAGATCATATGGTTACTAATTCAACATTTTCTCACCATAAAAATAGTGTAATCGTGTTGCTAGACTATATCCCAAGTGCATTAGACAGTAGTTGAAAATTTTCAGGTCTCACAGACTTGTCATATGAGAGCATTTTCAGTGAATTTTGCCAGATTTCGTAGAATGTTGACGAGATACTAAGTTATGGCTCTCAGATCATATGGATACTAATTCCAAACACTTTCTCACCATAAAAATAGTGTAATCGTGTTGCTAGACTATATCCCAAGTGCATTAGACAGTAGTTGAAAATGTTCAGGTCTCACAGACTTGACATATGAGAGCATTTTCAGTGAATTTTGCCAGATTTCGTAGAATGTTGACGAGATATAAAGTTATGGCTCTCAGATCATATGGATACTAATTCAACATTTTCTCACCATAAAAATAGTGTAATCGTGTTGCTAGACTATATCCCAAGTGCATTAGACAGTAGTTGAAAATTTTCAGGTCTCACAGACTTGTCATATGACAGCATTTTCAGTGGAGGCTTACTTTGCAAGATTTTGTAGAATGTTGATAAAGATACCAAGTTATGGCTCTCAGATCATGTGGATACTAATTCCAAACACTTTCTCACCATAAAAATAGTGTAATCGTGTTGCTAGACTATATCCCAAGTGCATTAGACAGTAGTTGAAAATGTTCAGGTCTCACAGACTTGACATATGAGAGCATTTTCAGTGAATTTTGCCAGATTTCGTAGAATGTTGATAAAGATACTAAGTTATGGCTCTCAGATCATATGGATACTAATTCAACATTTTCTAACCATAAAAATAGTGTAATCGTGTTGCTAGACTATATCCCAAGTGCATTAGACAGTAGTTGAAAATTTTCAGGTCTCACAGACTTGTCATATGACAGCATTTTCAGTGAATTTTGCCAGATTTCGTAGAATGTTGACGAGATATAAAGTTATGGCTCTCAGATCATATGGATACTAATTCCAAACACTTTCTCACCATAAAAATAGTGTAATCGTGTTGCTAGACTATATCCCAAGTGCATTAGACAGTAGTTGAAAATTTTCAGGTCTCACAGACTTGCCATATGACAGCATTTTCAGTGTATTTTGCCAGATTTCGTAGAATGTTGACGAGATATAAAGTTATGGCTCTCAGATCATATGGTTACTAATTCAACATTTTCTCACCATAAAAATAGTGTAATCGTGTTGCTAGACTATATCCCAAGTGCATTAGACAGTAGTTGAAAATTTTCAGGTCTCACAGACTTGTCATATGACAGCATTTTCAGTGGAGGCTTACTTTGCAAGATTTTGTAGAATGTTGATAAAGATACTAAGTTATGGCTCTCAGATCATGTGGATACTAATTCGAAACACTTTCTCACCATAAAAATAGTGTAATCGTGTTGCTAGACTATATCCCAAGTGCATTAGACAGTAGTTGAAAATTTTCAGGACTCACAGACTTGTCATATGACAGCATTTTCAGTGAATTTTGCCAGATTTCGTAGAATGTTGACGAGATATAAAGTTATGGCTCTCAGATCATATGGATACTAATTCCAAACACTTTCTCACCATAAAAATAGTGTAATCGTGTTGCTAGACTATATCCCAAGTGCATTAGACAGTAGTTGAAAATTTTCAGGTCTCACAGACTTGCCATATGACAGCATTTTCAGTGTATTTTGCCAGATTTCGTAGAATGTTGACGAGATATAAAGTTATGGCTCTCAGATCATATGGTTACTAATTCAACATTTTCTCACCATAAAAATAGTGTAATCGTGTTGCTAGACTATATCCCAAGTGCATTAGACAGTAGTTGAAAATTTTCAGGTCTCACAGACTTGTCATATGACAGCATTTTCAGTGGAGGCTTACTTTGCCAGATTTTGTAGAATGTTGATAAAGATACTAAGTTATGGCTCTCAGATCATGTGGATACTAATTCCAAACACTTTCTCACCATAAAAATAGTGTAATCGTGTTGCTAGACTATATCCCAAGTGCATTAGACAGTAGTTGAAAATTTTCAGGACTCACAGACTTGTCATATGAGAGCATTTTCAGTGAATTTTGCCAGATTTCGTAGAATGTTGACGAGATATAAAGTTATGGCTCTCAGATCATATGGATACTAATTCCAAACACTTTCTCACCATAAAAATAGTGTAATCGTGTTGCTAGACTATATCCCAAGTGCATTAGACAGTAGTTGAAAATTTTCAGGTCTCACAGACTTGCCATATGACAGCATTTTCAGTGTATTTTGCCAGATTTCGTAGAATGTTGACGAGATATAAAGTTATGGCTCTCAGATCATATGGTTACTAATTCAACATTTTCTCACCATAAAAATAGTGTAATCGTGTTGCTAGACTATATCCCAAGTGCATTAGACAGTAGTTGAAAATTTTCAGGTCTCACAGACTTGTCATATGACAGCATTTTCAGTGGAGGCTTACTTTGCAAGATTTTGTAGAATGTTGATAAAGATACTAAGTTATGGCTCTCAGATCATGTGGATACTAATTCCAAACACTTTCTCACCATAAAAATAGTGTAATCGTGTTGCTAGACTATATCCCAAGTGCATTAGACAGTAGTTGAAAATTTTCAGGTCTCACAGACTTGTCATATGAGAGCATTTTCAGTGAATTTTGCCAGATTTCGTAGAATGTTGACGAGATATAAAGTTATGGCTCTCAGATCATATGGTTACTAATTCAACATTTTCTCACCATAAAAATAGTGTAATCGTGTTGCTAGACTATATCCCAAGTGCATTAGACAGTAGTTGAAAATTTTCAGGTCTCACAGACTTGTCATATGACAGCATTTTCAGTGAATTTTGCCAGATTTCGTAGAATGTTGACGAGATACTAAGTTATGGCTCTCAGATCATATGGATACTAATTCCAAACACTTTCTCACCATAAAAATAGTGTAATCGTGTTGCTAGACTATATCCCAAGTGCATTAGACAGTAGTTGAAAATTTTCAGGTCTCACAGACTTGACATATGAGAGCATTTTCAGTGAATTTTGCCAGATTTCGTAGAATGTTGACGAGATACTAAGTTATGGCTCTCAGATCATATGGATACTAATTCAACATTTTCTCACCATAAAAATAGTGTAATCGTGTTGCTAGACTATATCCCAAGTGCATTAGACAGTAGTTGAAAATTTTCAGGTCTCACAGACTTGTCATATGACAGCATTTTCAGTGGAGGCTTACTTTGCAAGATTTTGTAGAATGTTGATAAAGATACCAAGTTATGGCTCTCAGATCATGTGGATACTAATTCCAAACACTTTCTCACCATATAAATAGTGTAATCGTGTTGCTAGACTATATCCCAAGTGCATTAGACAGTAGTTGAAAATGTTCAGGACTCACAGACTTGTCATATGACAGCATTTTCAGTGAATTTTGCCAGATTTCGTAGAATGTTGACGAGATATAAAGTTATGGCTCTCAGATCATATGGATACTAATTCCAAACACTTTCTCACCATAAAAATAGTGTAATCGTGTTGCTAGACTATATCCCAAGTGCATTAGACAGTAGTTGAAAATTTTCAGGTCTCACAGACTTGCCATATGACAGCATTTTCAGTGTATTTTGCCAGATTTCGTAGAATGTTGACGAGATATAAAGTTATGGCTCTCAGATCATATGGATACTAATTCCAAACACTTTCTCACCATAAAAATAGTGTAATCGTGTTGCTAGACTATATCCCAAGTGCATTAGACAGTAGTTGAAAATTTTCAGGTCTCACAGACTTGCCATATGACAGCATTTTCAGTGAATTTTGCCAGATTTCGTAGAATGTTGACGAGATATAAAGTTATGGCTCTCAGATCATATGGTTACTAATTCAACATTTTCTCACCATAAAAATAGTGTAATCGTGTTGCTAGACTATATCCCAAGTGCATTAGACAGTAGTTGAAAATTTTCAGGACTCACAGACTTGTCATATGAGAGCATTTTCAGTGAATTTTGCCAGATTTCGTAGAATGTTGACGAGATATAAAGTTATGGCTCTCAGATCATATGGATACTAATTCCAAACACTTTCTCACCATAAAAATAGTGTAATCGTGTTGCTAGACTATATCCCAAGTGCATTAGACAGTAGTTGAAAATTTTCAGGTATCACAGACTTGCCATATGACAGCATTTTCAGTGGAGGCTTACTTTGCAAGATTTTGTAGAATGTTGATAAAGATACTAAGTTATGGCTCAGATCATGTGGATACTAATTCCAAACACTTTCTCACCATAAAAATAGTGTAATCGTGTTGCTAGACTATATCCCAAGTGCATTAGACAGTAGTTGAAAATTTTCAGGTCTCACAGACTTGTCATATGAGAGCATTTTCAGTGAATTTTGCCAGATTTCGTAGAATGTTGACGAGATATAAAGTTATGGCTCTCAGATCATGTGGATACTAGTTCCAAACACTTTCTCACCATAAAATAGTGTAATCGTGTTGCTAGACTATATCCCAAGTGCATTAGACAGTAGTTGAAAATTTTCAGGTCTCACAGACTTGCCATATGACAGCATTTTCAGTGTATTTTGCCAGATTTCGTAGAATGTTGACGAGATATAAAGTTATGGCTCTCAGATCATATGGTTACTAATTCAACATTTTCTCACCATAAAAATAGTGTAATCGTGTTGCTAGACTATATCCCAAGTGCATTAGACAGTAGTTGAAAATTTTCAGGTTTCACAGACTTGTCATATGACAGCATTTTCAGTGGAGGCTTACTTTGCAAGATTTTGTAGAATGTTGATAAAGATACTAAGTTATGGCTCTCAGATCATGTGGATACTAATTCCAAACACTTTCTCACCATAAAAATAGTGTAATCGTGTTGCTAGACTATATCCCAAGTGCATTAGACAGTAGTTGAAAATTTTCAGGTCTCACAGACTTGTCATATGACAGCATTTTCAGTGAATTTTGCCAGATTTCGTAGAATGTTGACGAGATATAAAGTTATGGCTCTCAGATCATGTGGATACTAGTTCCAAACACTTTCTCACCATAAAAATAGTGTAATCGTGTTGCTAGACTATATCCCAAGTGCATTAGACAGTAGTTGAAAATTTTCAGGTCTCACAGACTTGCCATATGAGAGCATTTTCAGTGTATTTTGCCAGATTTTGTAGAATGTTGACGAGATATAAAGTTATGGCTCTCAGATCATATGGTTACTAATTCAACATTTTCTCACCATAAAAATAGTGTAATCGTGTTGCTAGACTATATCCCAAGTGCATTAGACAGTAGTTGAAAATTTTCAGGTCTCACAGACTTGTCATATGAGAGCATTTTCAGTGAATTTTGCCAGATTTCGTAGAATGTTGACGAGATATAAAGTTATGGCTCTCAGATCATATGGATACTAATTCCAAACACTTTCTCACCATAAAAATAGTGTAATCGTGTTGCTAGACTATATCCCAAGTGCATTAGACAGTAGTTGAAAATTTTCAGGTCTCACAGACTTGACATATGAGAGCATTTTCAGTGAATTTTGCCAGATTTCGTAGAATGTTGATAAAGATACCAAGTTATGGCTCTCAGATCATGTGGATACTAATTCCAAACACTTTCTCACCATATAAATAGTGTAATCGTGTTGCTAGACTATATCCCAAGTGCATTAGACAGTAGTTGAAAATGTTCAGGACTCACAGACTTGTCATATGACAGCATTTTCAGTGAATTTTGCCAGATTTCGTAGAATGTTGACGAGATATAAAGTTATGGCTCTCAGATCATATGGATACTAATTCCAAACACTTTCTCACCATAAAAATAGTGTAATCGTGTTGCTAGACTATATCCCAAGTGCATTAGACAGTAGTTGAAAATTTTCAGGTCTCACAGACTTGCCATATGACAGCATTTTCAGTGTATTTTGCCAGATTTCGTAGAATGTTGACGAGATATAAAGTTATGGCTCTCAGATCATATGGATACTAATTCCAAACACTTTCTCACCATAAAAATAGTGTAATCGTGTTGCTAGACTATATCCCAAGTGCATTAGACAGTAGTTGAAAATTTTCAGGTCTCACAGACTTGACATATGAGAGCATTTTCAGTGAATTTTGCCAGATTTCGTAGAATGTTGATAAAGATACCAAGTTATGGCTCTCAGATCATATGGATACTAATTCAACATTTTCTCACCATAAAAATAGTGTAATCGTGTTGCTAGACTATATCCCAAGTGCATTAGACAGTAGTTGAAAATTTTCAGGTCTCACAGACTTGCCATATGACAGCATTTTCAGTGTATTTTGCCAGATTTCGTAGAATGTTGACGAGATATAAAGTTATGGCTCTCAGATCATATGGTCACTAATTCAACATTTTCTCACCATAAAAATAGTGTAATCGTGTTGCTAGACTATATCCCAAGTGCATTAGACAGTAGTTGAAAATTTTCAGGACTCACATGACTTGTCATATGAGAGCATTTTCAGTGAATTTTGCCAGATTTCGTAGAATGTTGACGAGATATAAAGTTATGGCTCTCAGATCATATGGATACTAATTCCAAACACTTTCTCACCATAAAAATAGTGTAATCGTGTTGCTAGACTATATCCCAAGTGCATTAGACAGTAGTTGAAAATTTTCAGGTCTCACAGACTTGCCATATGACAGCATTTTCAGTGGAGGCTTACTTTGCAAGATTTTGTAGAATGTTGATAAAGATACTAAGTTATGGCTCAGATCATATGGATACTAATTCCAAACACTTTCTCACCATAAAAATAGTGTAATCGTGTTGCTAGACTATATCCCAAGTGCATTAGACAGTAGTTGAAAATTTTCAGGTCTCACAGACTTGTCATATGAGAGCATTTTCAGTGAATTTTGCCAGATTTCGTAGAATGTTGACGAGATATAAAGTTATGGCTCTCAGATCATGTGGATACTAGTTCCAAACACTTTCTCACCATAAAAATAGTGTAATCGTGTTGCTAGACTATATCCCAAGTGCATTAGACAGTAGTTGAAAATTTTCAGGTCTCACAGACTTGCCATATGACAGCATTTTCAGTGTATTTTGCCAGATTTCGTAGAATGTTGACGAGATATAAAGTTATGGCTCTCAGATCATATGGTTACTAATTCAACATTTTCTCACCATAAAAATAGTGTAATCGTGTTGCTAGACTATATCCCAAGTGCATTAGACAGTAGTTGAAAATTTTCAGGTCTCACAGACTTGTCATATGACAGCATTTTCAGTGGAGGCTTACTTTGCAAGATTTTGTAGAATGTTGATAAAGATACTAAGTTATGGCTCTCAGATCATGTGGATACTAATTCCAAACACTTTCTCACCATAAAAATAGTGTAATCGTGTTGCTAGACTATATCCCAAGTGCATTAGACAGTAGTTGAAAATTTTCAGGTCTCACAGACTTGTCATATGAGAGCATTTTCAGTGAATTTTGCCAGATTTCGTAGAATGTTGACGAGATATAAAGTTATGGCTCTCAGATCATGTGGATACTAGTTCCAAACACTTTCTCACCATAAAAATAGTGTAATCGTGTTGCTAGACTATATCCCAAGTGCATTAGACAGTAGTTGAAAATTTTCAGGTCTCACAGACTTGCCATATGACAGCATTTTCAGTGTATTTTGCCAGATTTCGTAGAATGTTGACGAGATATAAAGTTATGGCTCTCAGATCATATGGTTACTAATTCAACATTTTCTCACCATAAAAATAGTGTAATCGTGTTGCTAGACTATATCCCAAGTGCATTAGACAGTAGTTGAAAATTTTCAGGTCTCACAGACTTGTCATATGAGAGCATTTTCAGTGAATTTTGCCAGATTTCGTAGAATGTTGACGAGATACTAAGTTATGGCTCTCAGATCATATGGATACTAATTCCAAACACTTTCTCACCATAAAAATAGTGTAATCGTGTTGCTAGACTATATCCCAAGTGCATTAGACAGTAGTTGAAAATTTTCAGGTCTCACAGACTTGACATATGAGAGCATTTTCAGTGAATTTTGCCAGATTTCGTAGAATGTTGATAAAGATACTAAGTTATGGCTCTCAGATCATATGGATACTAATTCAACATTTTCTCACCATAAAAATAGTGTAATCGTGTTGCTAGACTATATCCCAAGTGCATTAGACAGTAGTTGAAAATTTTCAGGTCTCACAGACTTGTCATATGACAGCATTTTCAGTGGAGGCTTACTTTGCAAGATTTTGTAGAATGTTGATAAAGATACCAAGTTATGGCTCTCAGATCATGTGGATACTAATTCCAAACACTTTCTCACCATAAAAATAGTGTAATCGTGTTGCTAGACTATATCCCAAGTGCATTAGACAGTAGTTGAAAATGTTCAGGACTCACAGACTTGTCATATGACAGCATTTTCAGTGAATTTTGCCAGATTTCGTAGAATGTTGACGAGATATAAAGTTATGGCTCTCAGATCATATGGATACTAATTCCAAACACTTTCTCACCATAAAAATAGTGTAATCGTGTTGCTAGACTATATCCCAAGTGCATTAGACAGTAGTTGAAAATTTTCAGGTCTCACAGACTTGCCATATGACAGCATTTTCAGTGTATTTTGCCAGATTTCGTAGAATGTTGACGAGATATAAAGTTATGGCTCTCAGATCATGTGGATACTAATTACAAACACTTTCTCACCATAAAAATAGTGTAATCGTGTTGCTAGACTATATCCCAAGTGCATTAGACAGTAGTTGAAAATTTTCAGGTCTCACAGACTTGACATATGAGAGCATTTTCAGTGAATTTTGCCAGATTTCGTAGAATGTTGATAAAGATACTAAGTTATGGCTCTCAGATCATATGGATACTAATTCAACATTTTCTCACCATAAAAATAGTGTAATCGTGTTGCTAGACTATATCCCAAGTGCATTAGACAGTAGTTGAAAATTTTCAGGTCTCACAGACTTGTCATATGACAGCATTTTCAGTGGAGCTTACTTTGCAAGATTTTGTAGAATGTTGATAAAGATACCAAGTTATGGCTCTCAGATCATATGGATACTAATTCCAAACACTTTCTCACCATAAAAATAGTGTAATCGTGTTGCTAGACTATATCCCAAGTGCATTAGACAGTAGTTGAAAATTTTCAGGACTCACAGACTTGTCATATGACAGCATTTTCAGTGAATTTTGCCAGATTTCGTAGAATGTTGACGAGATATAAAGTTATGGCTCTCAGATCATATGGATACTAATTCCAAACACTTTCTCACCATAAAAATAGTGTAATCGTGTTGCTAGACTATATCCCAAGTGCATTAGACAGTAGTTGAAAATTTTCAGGTCTCACAGACTTGCCATATGACAGCATTTTCAGTGTATTTTGCCAGATTTCGTAGAATGTTGACGAGATATAAAGTTATGGCTCTCAGATCATGTGGATACTAATTCCAAACACTTTCTCACCATAAAAATAGTGTAATCGTGTTGCTAGACTATATCCCAAGTGCATTAGACAGTAGTTAAAAATTTTCAGGTCTCACAGACTTGCCATATGACAGCATTTTCAGTGTATTTTGCCAGATTTCGTAGAATGTTGACGAGATATAAAGTTATGGCTCTCAGATCATATGGTTACTAATTCAACATTTTCTCACCATAAAAATAGTGTAATCGTGTTGCTAGACTATATCCCAAGTGCATTAGACAGTAGTTGAAAATTTTCAGGACTCACAGACTTGTCATATGAGAGCATTTTCAGTGAATTTTGCCAGATTTCGTAGAATGTTGACGAGATATAAAGTTATGGCTCTCAGATCATATGGATACTAATTCCAAACACTTTCTCACCATAAAAATAGTGTAATCGTGTTGCTAGACTATATCCCAAGTGCATTAGACAGTAGTTGAAAATTTTCAGGTCTCACAGACTTGCCATATGACAGCATTTTCAGTGGAGGCTTACTTTGCAAGATTTTGTAGAATGTTGATAAAGATACTAAGTTATGGCTCAGATCATGTGGATACTAATTCCAAACACTTTCTCACCATAAAAATAGTGTAATCGTGTTGCTAGACTATATCCCAAGTGCATTAGACAGTAGTTGAAAATTTTCAGGTCTCACAGACTTGTCATATGAGAGCATTTTCAGTGAATTTTGCCAGATTTCGTAGAATGTTGACGAGATATAAAGTTATGGCTCTCAGATCATGTGGATACTAGTTCCAAACACTTTCTCACCATAAAAATAGTGTAATCGTGTTGCTAGACTATATCCCAAGTGCATTAGACAGTAGTTGAAAATTTTCAGGTCTCACAGACTTGCCATATGACAGCATTTTCAGTGTATTTTGCCAGATTTCGTAGAATGTTGACGAGATATAAAGTTATGGCTCTCAGATCATATGGTTACTAATTCAACATTTTCTCACCATAAAAATAGTGTAATCGTGTTGCTAGACTATATCCAAGTGCATTAGACAGTAGTTGAAAATTTTCAGGTCTCACAGACTTGTCATATGAGAGCATTTTCAGTGAATTTTGCCAGATTTCGTAGAATGTTGACGAGATACTAAGTTATGGCTCTCAGATCATATGGATACTAATTCCAAACACTTTCTCACCATAAAAATAGTGTAATCGTGTTGCTAGACTATATCCCAAGTGCATTAGACAGTAGTTGAAAATTTTCAGGTCTCACAGACTTGACATATGAGAGCATTTTCAGTGAATTTTGCCAGATTTCGTAGAATGTTGATAAAGATACTAAGTTATGGCTCTCAGATCATATGGATACTAATTCAACATTTTCTCACCATAAAAATAGTGTAATCGTGTTGCTAGACTATATCCCAAGTGCATTAGACAGTAGTTGAAAATTTTCAGGTCTCACAGACTTGTCATATGACAGCATTTTCAGTGGAGGCTTACTTTGCAAGATTTTGTAGAATGTTGATAAAGATACCAAGTTATGGCTCTCAGATCATGTGGATACTAATTCCAAACACTTTCTCACCATAAAAATAGTGTAATCGTGTTGCTAGACTATATCCCAAGTGCATTAGACAGTAGTTGAAAATGTTCAGGACTCACAGACTTGTCATATGACAGCATTTTCAGTGAATTTTGCCAGATTTCGTAGAATGTTGACGAGATATAAAGTTATGGCTCTCAGATCATATGGATACTAATTCAACATTTTCTCACCATAAAAATAGTGTAATCGTGTTGCTAGACTATATCCCAAGTGCATTAGACAGTAGTTGAAAATTTTCAGGTCTCACAGACTTGCCATATGACAGCATTTTCAGTGTATTTTGCCAGATTTCGTAGAATGTTGACGAGATATAAAGTTATGGCTCTCAGATCATATGGATACTAATTCCAAACACTTTCTCACCATAAAAATAGTGTAATCGTGTTGCTAGACTATATCCCAAGTGCATTAGACAGTAGTTGAAAATTTTCAGGGTCTCACAGACTTGCCATATGACAGCATTTTCAGTGTATTTTGCCAGATTTCGTAGAATGTTGACGAGATATAAAGTTATGGCTCTCAGATCATATGGTTACTAATTCAACATTTTCTCACCATAAAAATAGTGTAATCGTGTTGCTAGACTATATCCCAAGTGCATTAGACAGTAGTTGAAAATTTTCAGGTCTCACAGACTTGCCATATGACAGCATTTTCAGTGTATTTTGCCAGATTTCGTAGATGTTGACGAGATATAAAGTTATGGCTCTCAGATCATATGGTTACTAATTCAACATTTTCTCACCATAAAAATAGTGTAATCGTGTTGCTAGACTATATCCCAAGTGCATTAGACAGTAGTTGAAAATTTTCAGGTCTCACAGACTTGCCATATGACAGCATTTTCAGTGTATTTTGCCAGATTTCGTAGAATGTTGACGAGATATAAAGTTATGGCTCTCAGATCATATGGTTACTAATTCAACATTTTCTCACCATAAAAATAGTGTAATCGTGTTGCTAGACTATATCCCAAGTGCATTAGACAGTAGTTGAAAATTTTCAGGTCTCACAGACTTGTCATATGACAGCATTTTCAGTGGAGGCTTACTTTGCAAGATTTTGTAGAATGTTGATAAAGATACTAAGTTATGGCTCTCAGATCATGTGGATACTAATTCCAAACACTTTCTCACCATAAAAATAGTGTAATCGTGTTGCTAGACTATATCCCAAGTGCATTAGACAGTAGTTGAAAAATTTTCAGGTCTCACAGACTTGTCATATGAGAGCATTTTCAGTGAATTTTGCCAGATTTCGTAGAATGTTGACGAGATATAAAGTTATGGCTCTCAGATCATGTGGATACTAGTTCCAAACACTTTCTCACCATAAAAATAGTGTAATCGTGTTGCTAGACTATATCCCAAGTGCATTAGACAGTAGTTGAAAATTTTCAGGTCTCACAGACTTGCCATATGACAGCATTTTCAGTGTATTTTGCCAGATTTCGTAGAATGTTGACGAGATATAAAGTTATGGCTCTCAGATCATATGGTTACTAATTCAACATTTTCTCACCATAAAAATAGTGTAATCGTGTTGCTAGACTATATCCCAAGTGCATTAGACAGTAGTTGAAAATTTTCAGGTCTCACAGACTGTCATATGAGAGCATTTTCAGTGAATTTTGCCAGATTTCGTAGAATGTTGACGAGATACTAAGTTATGGCTCTCAGATCATATGGATACTAATTCCAAACACTTTCTCACCATAAAATAGTGTAATCGTGTTGCTAGACTATATCCCAAGTGCATTAGACAGTAGTTGAAAATTTTCAGGTCTCACAGACTTGACATATGAGAGCATTTTCAGTGAATTTTGCCAGATTTCGTAGAATGTTGATAAAGATACTAAGTTATGGCTCTCAGATCATATGGATACTAATTCAACATTTTCTCACCATAAAAATAGTGTAATCGTGTTGCTAGACTATATCCCAAGTGCATTAGACAGTAGTTGAAAATTTTCAGGTCTCACAGACTTGTCATATGACAGCATTTTCAGTGGAGGCTTACTTTGCAAGATTTTGTAGAATGTTGATAAAGATACCAAGTTATGGCTCTCAGATCATGTGGATACTAATTCCAAACACTTTCTCACCATAAAAATAGTGTAATCGTGTTGCTAGACTATATCCCAAGTGCATTAGACAGTAGTTGAAAATGTTCAGGACTCACAGACTTGTCATATGACAGCATTTTCAGTGAATTTTGCCAGATTTCGTAGAATGTTGACGAGATATAAAGTTATGGCTCTCAGATCATATGGATACTAATTCAACATTTTCTCACCATAAAAATAGTGTAATCGTGTTGCTAGACTATATCCCAAGTGCATTAGACAGTAGTTGAAAATTTTCAGGTCTCACAGACTTGCCATATGACAGCATTTTCAGTGTATTTTGCCAGATTTCGTAGAATGTTGACGAGATATAAAGTTATGGCTCTCAGATCATATGGATACTAATTCCAAACACTTTCTCACCATAAAAATAGTGTAATCGTGTTGCTAGACTATATCCCAAGTGCATTAGACAGTAGTTGAAAATTTTCAGGTCTCACAGACTTGCCATATGACAGCATTTTCAGTGTATTTTGCCAGATTTCGTAGAATGTTGACGAGATATAAAGTTATGGCTCTCAGATCATATGGTTACTAATTCAACATTTTCTCACCATAAAAATAGTGTAATCGTGTTGCTAGACTATATCCCAAGTGCATTAGACAGTAGTTGAAAATTTTCAGGTCTCACAGACTTGCCATATGACAGCATTTTCAGTGTATTTTGCCAGATTTCGTAGAATGTTGACGAGATATAAAGTTATGGCTCTCAGATCATATGGTTACTAATTCAACATTTTCTCACCATAAAAATAGTGTAATCGTGTTGCTAGACTATATCCCAAGTGCATTAGACAGTAGTTGAAAATTTTCAGGTCTCACAGACTTGCCATATGACAGCATTTTCAGTGTATTTTGCCAGATTTCGTAGATAGAATGTTGACGAGATATAAAGTTATGGCTCTCAGATCATATGGTTACTAATTCAACATTTTCTCACCATAAAAATAGTGTAATCGTGTTGCTAGACTATATCCCAAGTGCATTAGACAGTAGTTGAAAATTTTCAGGTCTCACAGACTTGTCATATGACAGCATTTTCAGTGGAGGCTTACTTTGCAAGATTTTGTAGAATGTTGATAAAGATACTAAGTTATGGCTCTCAGATCATGTGGATACTAATTCCAAACACTTTCTCACCATAAAAATAGTGTAATCGTGTTGCTAGACTATATCCCAAGTGCATTAGACAGTAGTTGAAAATTTTCAGGTCTCACAGACTTGTCATATGACAGCATTTTCAGTGAATTTTGCCAGATTTCGTAGAATGTTGACGAGATATAAAGTTATGGCTCTCAGATCATGTGGATACTAGTTCCAAACACTTTCTCACCATAAAAATAGTGTAATCGTGTTGCTAGACTATATCCCAAGTGCATTAGACAGTAGTTGAAAATTTTCAGGTCTCACAGACTTGCCATATGACAGCATTTTCAGTGTATTTTGCCAGATTTCGTAGAATGTTGACGAGATATAAAGTTATGGCTCTCAGATCATATGGTTACTAATTCAACATTTTCTCACCATAAAAATAGTGTAATCGTGTTGCTAGACTATATCCCAAGTGCATTAGACAGTAGTTGAAAATTTTCAGGTCTCACAGACTTGTCATATGACAGCATTTTCAGTGGAGGCTTACTTTGCAAGATTTTGTAGAATGTTGATAAAGATACTAAGTTATGGCTCTCAGATCATGTGGATACTAATTCCAAACACTTTCTCACCATAAAAATAGTGTAATCGTGTTGCTAGACTATATCCCAAGTGCATTAGACAGTAGTTGAAAATTTTCAGGTCTCACAGACTTGTCATATGAGAGCATTTTCAGTGAATTTTGCCAGATTTCGTAGAATGTTGACGAGATATAAAGTTATGGCTCTCAGATCATGTGGATACTAGTTCCAAACACTTTCTCACCATAAAAATAGTGTAATCGTGTTGCTAGACTATATCCCAAGTGCATTAGACAGTAGTTGAAAATTTTCAGGACTCACAGACTTGTCATATGACAGCATTTTCAGTGTATTTTGCCAGATTTCGTAGAATGTTGACGAGATATAAAGTTATGGCTCTCAGATCATATGGTTACTAATTCAACATTTTCTCACCATAAAAATAGTGTAATCGTGTTGCTAGACTATATCCCAAGTGCATTAGACAGTAGTTGAAAATTTTCAGGTCTCGCAGACTTGTCATATGACAGCATTTTCAGTGGAGGCTTACTTTGCAAGATTTTGTAGAATGTTGATAAAGATAGTAAGTTATGGCTCTCAGATCATGTGGATACTAATTCCAAACACTTTCTCACCATAAAAATAGTGTAATCGTGTTGCTAGACTATATCCCAAGTGCATTAGACAGTAGTTGAAAATTTTCAGGTCTCACAGACTTGTCATATGAGAGCATTTTCAGTGAATTTTGCCAGATTTCGTAGAATGTTGACGAGATATAAAGTTATGGCTCTCAGATCATGTGGATACTAGTTCCAAACACTTTCTCACCATAAAAATAGTGTAATCGTGTTGCTAGACTATATCCCAAGTGCATTAGACAGTAGTTGAAAATTTTCAGGTCTCACAGACTTGCCATATGACAGCATTTTCAGTGTATTTTGCCAGATTTCGTAGAATGTTGACGAGATATAAAGTTATGGCTCTCAGATCATATGGTTACTAATTCAACAATGTCTCACAAAAAAAATAGTGTAATCGTGTTGCTAGACTATATCCCAAGTGCATTAGACAGTAGTTGAAAATTTTCAGGTCTCACAGACTTGTCATATGACAGCATTTTCAGTGAATTTTGCCAGATTTCGTAGAATGTTGACGAGATATAAAGTTATGGCTCTCAGATCATATGGATACTAATTCAACATTTTCTCACCATAAAAATAGTGTAATCGTGTTGCTAGACTATATCCCAAGTGCATTAGACAGTAGTTGAAAATTTTCAGGTCTCACAGACTTGCCATATGACAGCATTTTCAGTGTATTTTGCCAGATTTCGTAGAATGTTGACGAGATATAAAGTTATGGCTCTCAGATCATATGGATACTAATTCCAAACACTTTCTCACCATAAAAATAGTGTAATCGTGTTGCTAGACTATATCCCAAGTGCATTAGACAGTAGTTGAAAATTTTCAGGTCTCACAGACTTGCCATATGACAGCATTTTCAGTGTATTTTGCCAGATTTCGTAGAATGTTGACGAGATATAAAGTTATGGCTCTCAGATCATATGGTTACTAATTCCAAACACTTTCTCACCATAAAAATAGTGTAATCGTGTTGCTAGACTATATCCCAAGTGCATTAGACAGTAGTTGAAAATTTTCAGGTCTCACAGACTTGTCATATGAGAGCATTTTCAGTGAATTTTGCCAATTTCGTAGAATGTTGACGAGATATAAAGTTATGGCTCTCAGATCATGTGGATACTAATTCCAAACACTTTCTCACCATAAAAATAGTGTAATCGTGTTGCTAGACTATATCCCAAGTGCATTAGACAGTAGTTGAAAATTTTCAGGTCTCACAGACTTGCCATATGACAGCATTTTCAGTGTATTTTGCCAGATTTCGTAGAATGTTGACGAGATATAAAGTTATGGCTCTCAGATCATATGGTTACTAATTCAACATTTTCTCACCATAAAAATAGTGTAATCGTGTTGCTAGACTATATCCCAAGTGCATTAGACAGTAGTTGAAAATTTTCAGGTCTCACAGACTTGTCATATGACAGCATTTTCAGTGGAGGCTTACTTTGCAAGATTTTGTAGAATGTTGATAAAGATACTAAGTTATGGCTATCAGATCATGTGGATACTAATTCCAACACTTTCTCACCATAAAAATAGTGTAATCGTGTTGCTAGACTATATCCCAAGTGCATTAGACAGTAGTTGAAAATTTTCAGGTCTCACAGACTTGTCATATGAGAGCATTTTCAGTGAATTTTGCCAGATTTCGTAGAATGTTGACGAGATATAAAGTTATGGCTCTCAGATCATATGGATACTAATTCCAAACACTTTCTCACCATTAAAATTGTGTAATCGTGTTGCTAGACTATATCCCAAGTTCATTAGACAGTAGTTGAAAATTTTCAGGTCTCACAGACTTGCCATATGACAGCATTTTCAGTGTATTTTGCCAGATTTGTTAGAATGTTGACGAGATACACCCTAAAGTTATGGCTCTCAGATCATATGGATACTAATTCAACATTTTCTCACCATAAAAATAGTGTAATCGTGTTGCTAGACTATTATCCCAAGTGCATTAGACAGTAGTTGAAAATTTTCAGTCTCACAGACTTGTCATATGAGAGCATTTTCAGTGGAAGGCTTCATCTTTTTTGCAGATTTCGTAGAATGTTGACGAGATACTAAGTTATGGCTCTCAGATCAATGGATACTAATTTCAAACACTTTCTCACCATAAAAATAGTGTAATCGTAGTTGCTAGACTATATCCCAAGTGCATTAGACAGTAGTTGAAAATTTTCAGGTCTCACAGACTTGCATATGAGAGCATTTTCAGTGAATTTTGCCAGATTTCGTAGAATGTTGTCGAGATAAAAAGTTATGGCTCTCAGATCATATGGATACTAATTCCCCCCCCCCAAAAACATTTTCTCACCATAAAAATAGTGTAATCGTGTTGCTAGACTATATCCCAAGTGCATTAGACAGTAGTTGAAAAATTTTCAGGTCTCACAGACTTGTCATATGACAGCATTTTCAGTGGAGGCTTACTTTGCAAGATTTCGTAGAATGTTGATAAAGATACATATAAAGTTATGGCTCTCAGATCATATGGATACTAATCCAAACACTTTCTCACCATAAAAATAGTGTAATCGTGTTGCTAAACTATATCCCAAGTGCATTAGACAGTAGTTGAAATGTTCAGGTCTCACAGACTTGTCATATGACAGCATTTTCAGTGAATTTTGCCAGATTTCGTAGAATGTTGACGAGATATAAAGTTATGGCTCTCAGATCATATGGATACTAATTCAACATTTTCTCACCATAAAAATAGTGTAATCGTGTTGCTAGACTATATCCCAAGTGCATTAGACAGTAGTTGAAAATGTTCAGGTCTCACAGACTTGCCATATGACAGCATTTTCAGTTTATTTTGCCAGATTTCGTAGAATGTTGACGAGATATAAAGTTATGGCTCTCAGATCATATGGATACCAGTTCCAAACACTCACTCACCATAAAAATAGTGTAATCGTGTTGCTAGACTATCGCCCAAGTGCATTAGACAGTAAGTTGAAAATTTTCAGGTCTCACAGACTTGCCATTTTTATTATTTTTTTTTTTTTTTTATTTTTTTTTGTTTTTTTTTTTTATAAGTTTTTATTTTTTTTTTATTTATTTTTTTTTTTTTTATTATTTTTTTTTTGTTTATTTATCTGTTGTTTTGATGAACAGCATTTTCAGTGGAGGTATTTTGCCAGATTTCTTTAGTAGAATGTTGACGAGATATAAAGTTATGGCTCTCAGATCATATGGTTACTAATTCAACATTTTCTCACCATAAAAATAGTGTAATCGTGTTGCTAGACTATATCCCAAGTGCATTAGACAGTAGTTGAAAATTTTCAGGTCTCACAGACTTGTCATATGACAGCATTTTCAGTGTATTTTGCCAGATTTCGTAGAATGTTGACGAGATATAAAGTTATGGCTCTCAGATCATATGGATACTAGTTCCAAACACTTTCTCACCATACAAATAGTGTAATGGTGTTGCTAGACTATATCCCAAGTGCATTAGACAGTAGTTGAAAATTTTCAGGTCTCACAGACTTGCCATATGACAGCATTTTCAGTGTATTTTGCCAGATTTCGTAGAAATGTTGACGAGATATAAAGTTATGGCTCTCAGATCATATGGTTACTAATTCAACATTTTCTCACCATAAAAATAGTGTAATCGTGTTGCTTAGACTATATCCCAAGTGCATTGGACAGTAGTTGAAAATTTTCACTTCAAGGTCTCACAGACTTGTCATATGACAGCATTTTCAGTGGAGGCTTACTTTGCAAGATTTTGTAGAATGTTGATAAAGATACTAAGTTATGGCTCTCAGATCATGTGGATACTAATTCCAAACACTTTCTCACCATAAAAATAGTGTAATCGTGTTGCTAGACTATATCCCAAGTGCATTAGACAGTAGTTGAAAATTTTCAGGTCTCACAGACTTGTCATATGACAGCATTTTCAGTGAATTTTGCCAGATTTCGTAGAATGTTGACGAGATAATAAGTTATGGCTCTCAGATCATGTGGATACTAGTTCCAAACACTTTCTCACCATAAAAATAGTGTAATCGTGTTGCTAGACTATATCCCAAGTGCATTAGACTGTAGTTGAAAATTTTCAGGTCTCACAGACTTGCCATATGACAGCATTTTCAGTGTATTTTGCCAGAAAGTATTTCGTAGATGTTGACGAGATATAAAGTTATGGCTCTCAGATCATATGGTTACTAATTCAACATTTTCTCACCATAAAAATAGTGTAATCGTGTTGCTAGACTATATCCAAGTGCATTAGACAGTAGTTGAAAATTTTCAGGGTCTCACAGACTTGTCATATGACAGCATTTTCAGTGGAGGCTTACTTTGCAAGATTTTGTAGAATGTTGATAAAGATACTAAGTTATGGCTCTCAGATCATGTGGATACTAATTCCAAACACTTTCTCACCATAAAAATAGTGTAATCGTGTTGCTAGACTATATCCCAAGTGCAATTAGACAGTAGTTGAAAATTTTCAGGTCTCACAGACTTGTCATATGAGAGCATTTTCAGTGAATTTTGCTGAAAAATAAAGATAGACATTAAAAAGATTTCGTAGAATGTTGACGAGATATAAAGTTATGGCTCTCAGATCATGTGGATATCTAGTTCCAAACACTTTCTCACCATAAAAATAGTGTAATCGTGTTGCTAGACTATATCCCCAAGTGCCATTAGACTGTAGTTGAAAATTTTCAGGACTCAGCAGACTTGTCATATGACAGCATTTTCAGTGTATTTTGCCAGATTTCGTAGAATGTTGACAGAGATATAAAGTTATGGCTCTCAGATCATATGGTTACTAATTCAACATATTTCTCACCATAAAAATAGTGTAATCGTGTTGCTAGACTATATCCCAAGTGCATTGACAGTAGTTGAAAATTTTCAGGTCTCGCAGACTTGTCATATGACAGCATTTTCAGTGGAGGCTTACTTTGCAAGATTTTGTTAGAATGTTGATAAAGATAGTAAGTAATATGTGGCTCTCAAGATCATTGTGGATACTAATTCCAAAACAAACTTTTCTCACCATAAAAATAGTGTAATCGTGTTGCTAGACTATATCACCAAGTGCATTAGACAGTAGTTGAAAATTTTCAGCGTCTCACAGACTTGTCATATGAGAGCATTTTCAGTGAATTTTGCCAGATTTCGTAGAATGTTGACGAGAAATAAGAGAGTATGGCTCTCAGATCAATGATGGATACTAATTCCAAACACTTTCTCACCATAAAAATAGTGTAAATCGTGGTTGCTAAGACTATATCCCAATGTGCATTAGACAGTAGTTGAAAATTTTCAGGTCTCTACAGACTATGCCATTATGACAGCAATTTTCAGTGGAGGCTTATTTTGACAGATTTCGTTAGAATGTTGATAAAGTATTTATAAGTTATGGCTCTCAGATTCATGGTGGATACTAATTCCAAACATTTTTCTCACCATAAAAAAATAGTGTAATCGTTTGTTGCTTAAGGACTATATCCAAGTGCATTAGACAGTTAGTTGAACAATTTTCAGGTCTCACTGACTTGTCATATGAGTGCTTTTTCAGTGAATTTTGACCAGATTTCGTAGAATGTTGACGAGATATAAAGTTATGGCTCTCAGATCATGTGGATACTAGTTCAAAACACTTTCTCACATAAATAATAGTGTAATCGTTGTTGCTAGACTATATACAAGTGCATTAGACAGTAGTTGAACAATTTTCAGGTCTAACAAGATAGCCTATGTACAGCATTTTCAGTGTATTTTGCAGATTTCGTAGAAATGTTGACGAAGATACTAAGTTATGGATCTCAGATAATATGGTTACTAATTCAACATTTTCTCACCATAAAATTAGTGTAATCGTGTTGCTAGCTATATCCCAAGTGCATTAGACAGTAGTTGAAAATTTTCAGGTCTCCAGACTTGTCATATGACTGCTTTTTCAGTGGAGGCTTACTTTGCCATGATTTTGTAGTAATGTTGATTAAAGATACTAAGTGAAGGCTCTCGTTCATGGTGGGGATAATAATTCCAAACACTTTCTCACCATAATAAAATAGTGTTTCGTGTTGCTAGAACTAGTTACCAAGTGCATTAGACAGGTTGAAAATTTTCAGGTCTCACAGACTTGTTCATATGAGAGCCATTTTTTTCTGTGATTTTGCCAGATTTCGGAGAATGTTGATAAAGAT
>CAJQUW010002819.1:0-20000 GCA_907163375.1 Prostheceraeus crozeri
GAAAATATTTTCTATCGACTTTCAGTCGGGGCAAAGCCCCTCGAGGCGAAGCCTAGTCAGAGAACAATTGTTCGATAACTCCATCATGAATTTTTTATCAATATTAATTGTAATGAAGCCATAATCTTTTGACCAAGCATTGTACACGATTGTTTAAATTCATCTTTATTTCTTACACATAAATCTCTTAACAAATCACTTAAGTTTCTTGCATTTATTTCAAATAGTATAAATATATTTGCATTCTTTCTAATAACACTTCCGTCTAATGAATACATACTTTGTGTTAAATAAAATACACTACAGTTATTATGTCTACCTCTTGTGAAATAATTTCTCTGAACTGACTGATTTCTATCATTAACACAATCATCAAAAATTACACAATGTTTCATTGTTTTATCTAGTTTACTAGGATCTTGCATATTACCACTATCATCTATTAATTGTATCTTTATATGCTTATTTTTATTGGATTCTACTAACTGACTATTTTTTGCTGCTTCTTCACACCACGAACTTATTTCTTCTTCATCTTCAGATTTTTCATATTCTTTGAATAATGAAGCAATTGCTGTTTTTTTAAGATTATTTTCAAATCCATATTTTAAAAATTGATAGACGGGTTGTTCTGCCGTTGTTGTATAAATTATAAGATTGTTATAATCCAAAAAATTCGGAGTCGTTAAAATTTTAAATAATAGATACGTTTTTCCACAACCTGATCTTCCGCAAATAACTGACAAAACTTTATTAGATAAATTTGGATGATGATTAAATTTAAGTTTTTTTTTATTTAATGGGGGTACTTCACTCATTTTTTAATAAAAAATTTTATTTTTATTTTATTTTTATTTTTAAAGAAGAAGAAAATTAAACTTCTCTAGCTTCGCGTGGGAGTTTATACCTCTCGAACGGGAGTTTATACCTCTCGAACCAAAAGATCTATCATAATCTCTTCACCTCCAAAATTTATTTCTTGTCCTTTCTCATCAGTGATTCTCATGTTAATACTGTTAATAGTTTTTCTTGTAATAGGAAAATATATTAATGTTTGTGGAATTACATTTAATCTATAACCAATGGGTACAGTAAAAGCTGGAAAACTGAATATTAAATTTGACAATTTACCATTTATATATCCTCCTTCAATGATGTCACAATGTACAACAATTGAATTTATTTCAGTTATTTTTGGAATCTTCTCACCTAAATGATAACCTTGACTATAGGTTTGTTTATTAAATCCTAATAGCTTTGACAATGATCTATCATGATTAAAATCAACTTGATGATTTTCGTCTAAAGTAAGAGAAAATTTATTAACTGCCGGTTCAACTGCAAAATGTAATTGTTTATTATCTTTAAATGGTATACCTAAATGTCTCTTAATTTCATTTGATATTGATTCAACTTCGTAAGAACCAGGAAGAAAAGTTAGTACTTTCAACGTTTTGCCTTTATCAGTAGAATATCTAAATTGATCATTCACATCTTTGATAACGTTTTGAATAGTGTTAAATGTAGAGAAACTAGTCAATGCAATTTGATAATTTTTATTCTGTTCTAAATGAAGAATGGGTTCTAAATTGCAAGTGTGTGATGAAGTAGTTGTTATAATTTTTAACGTCGTACTAAATTTTGATGAACCCAAAATCTCTGTCAAATTTTCTAAATGATTATTAATTTTGTCTAAATCTGTTGAACACATTTTTTAGTTAAAATTTTGAATAAATATTACAGATAAAAATCGTAGATAAAAATCATAGATAAAAATCATAGATAAAAATTAGAAACAACATATTTCAGCTACACTTTTATAATCCTCTTCATTTAGAATCTTCTTTTCTAACAGTCTTTTCAATATAGCATGAATTTCATTGAAACTGGAATTATGTCCTTCTTTTATTGCCGATATTAAAATATTTAATCTATTTAGTAATTCTTGCGGATCATCTGGTAAGAATACAGTTGTTTCTGTTTTCTGTTTTTCAGATAAACCTTTTCCTACTTTAACTCCCGTTGATAATAAATTTTCTAATTGTTTATAACGTCTAAGAGATTTTACTGCACCAACTCTATCTAACATAGCTTTATATTTTATGAGATCTTCTACAGCATAATTATTTAAATCTGCTCCTCTTAAAAGATCAACAAAATTTCTATCTAAATTAAAAGGATATTTATCTGGTGAAAAAATTAAACCTCGAAAAGGTTGTGGAAATATTTCTTTTTGTCCGAGATAAAATCTAGGTATTGTTTTTCCATCTATAAATGAGATAGAATGTTCAAATTGCATAGATTTTGGTAATTTCTTATTAATGTTTGATTCTAGTAATCCATAGTCATCTAATATAGTTTTGTGTTCTGGATCTGTTATATCAATTTGTTTATCATTATTTGTACTTTCTTTTTCAAGAGTTTTAAATGGTTTCATAGTTTTCTCAAAATCAGTTTTTACTTGCTCGGTTTGCTGCATTTTTTCAAACATATCAGATTGAATACCAGCTTTTATCATTCTATGTTGAAGATGATTTTCTTTCATAATATTTCTTTGTTTTATTAACTCTTCTAATTGTTTTATTCTTTTAAAATTATCAGCTCTAATTTTATCCATTTTTAAAATATAATATTTGAATTTTGTGGTAACATTGGAATACAGCAAAAACATTTTACTGAACAAATTATTTTTTTATTGCTTTGTTGTCTGACATCTTTTCGTTTAAAGTTTTCTCGTTTTAAGTTTTGTTTAATAAAGTTTTGTTTAATAAAGTTTTGCTTAAATTTTCGCTTAAAGTTTTTAGCTCTTCTAAAAAAATTTTGTCATTTTCTTCATTAGAAATTTTACCACCAGTAAAAGTTTTACCATCACTCGAAATTTTGTCATCCTGTCTATTCTTATCATCAACTTTTTCGGACTGTAATTGAAAGGTTTGATTTACTTCATTAGCTATTTGATCAAATTTCTCAATCTCATCTAACGTAATAACATTATCATCACATACTCTTTGGAAGTAGTAATGTAGTTTATCATAGACTTCTTTAATATGTAAATGCTTAGTTTTTAATGATTTTCGTTTCTTAGTTATTAAAGATTTATCTAACATTGTAACAAGTGAAGTTGCAAAAACACCCGTACCTGTTAAAGCTGTAGCAACTACTGGAATTACTAAAACACCTGAAGATATAACAATTGTTAAAGCACCTAAACTTATTGTTAAGAATATGCCAATTCCTTGTGTTACATTCTTAACTTTAGACCATCTCTTTCTTAACTTTTTATAATGCTCTAATCTTAATAATAATTGAGATTCCTTATCTTTCATATAACGTACTCTATCTTTGTGTTTTTCTTTATTCATTTTTTCAATGTCCATTAAAGTAGAACTACGTTCATATGATAACGAAGGATATATTCTCGAAGTTCCTTCCATTCTCGAAGTTTCTTTCATTTTTGAGGTTTCTTCCACTTTTGTTTCTTCCATTTTTAAAGAAATATTTTTAGTCACATGTTATATTTTAAAAACCTGAAAGATGGATAAAATTCATGAATTTGAAATTCTCAACTTTTATGATTTTTGGTGTCCTGGAACGGTCATGATTTTCAAGGTAAAAAGTGTAATTCTCAAATTTGAGATTCTTAACTTTTATGATTTTCGGTGTCCTGGAACGGTCATGATTTTAAGGGTGAAAATTGTAATTCTCAAATTTGAGATTTTGAAAAATTTGAAAATTGGGTATTTTTAAAAACGCTTAAATTTTCGCCCTTCGGCCTTCGGCCACGTGAAATTTGAAGTCTACCTAAATTTTTGAAATTTTTGAAATTTTGATTTTTTGAAAAAAACCCGCAAAAGTGTGACATCCGGCGCAAGCGAAGCGAAGCAAAGCGAAGCGAAGCGTCGCGCCGGATGTCACACTATATACTACTTCTGTTTACCATTATGACAGTGTAGAAACAATCGGAACACAAAAGTTCCTAGGCACCGCAGGTGCCGTTCAAAAAGAAGGGGATGGTATCTTCTCTGGTATTGGAAGTATCGTTAACTTAATTAAAAATAATAAAGATTTGATTACATCTGCTGCAAAAGGAGCAGCTGCTATAGGTAGTACAGCTAGTGCAATATCAAATGCTGTCAAGTCTCAAAACGAATTAAAACAACTAGAAGCTATTCGTAAACTTAGGAATGATTCCGAAGAACTAAAAAATTTAAAAAAACTTTCAGAGGAAACAAAAAACAAAATTGCTAACATAGCTGTTGGGGAAACCTTGAGGAGCGGAGCTCCGTCTGATAGTAAAAAGGGGAAGAAAACAGGCGTAGCCATAAAACGTTCAATTGAAGAAATAAGAGGTAATGGTCTAGCAAAATTCTAAAATTATATTTTAGTAAAATTTTTTAGTAATTTTTTTAGTAAAAATTTTTTCTGTCTGTGAGAAAAACAAAAAGTCAAATTATTTTTTATAAAAATGTCTTCGCTTATCGAAAATAAATTTAGATTAGACGATCCTCCGTTCGTCAGTTACAATCAAAAAAAGAATGACTATATAAGAATTGCTATGAATCCCGGATCTTCCAGTAGAGTAAATACTGGAGATGATTTAATTTTTGAAGTTGATAATCAGCAGAGTTATATATATTTACCTGATTCGTTTTTACATTGTGAATATTCTTTATATAGTGATGCTAATTTTACAACACCATTACCAGATACCGATAATATTGCACTAGAGAATAATTTTTTTCCAAGATTATTTACACAAATGCGTTTAGATGTTGCAACTCAAAATATAGAAACACTAAGTGATTCTCCAGGTGTAATTGATACAATGCTTAGATTTGTAACAATTGGTGAAAATAATAAAAAGTATGAAATCGAAGGTTGGTTTCCTGATACTAGTGATGGTATAATTATAGATGATTTAACTTACGCTGGAACAGACGCAGCAGGAATTGCGAAAGATGTAGAAAATATCACAAAACATTTAAATAAAACAAATAATGATGCATATAAAGAAAGACGTGAATTTAACAAGAAAAGTAAACAGTCAGTTAATTGGTCATTGTCTCCATTATTCGGATATTTAGATTATGACAAAATATCATATCAATTAAAATTTAAATTAATAAGTCATCGTACAGCAAATAATGAATTAATCTTTTTTGGTAAGACTGGAAAAAAAGCATATTTAAAAATTGATAGACTTGAATGGTGGATTAAGCATATTACTCCTAGTTTAGAGATTGAAACAGCTATTGCAAAAAGATTAAATACTAACAAACCAATTCCAGTAAATTTTCTAAAGCGAACTGCTAGTTCAGTAACTTTTTCCGAACAAAGATTTAACTGGCATTTTACTAGAACTGCGAATACTCCAAGATATTTATTACTAACATTTCAAAGAAATAATTCTCCAAGTTTTGATCAGAACAACAATCTTTTTCATGTTAATACAATTCGAAGTTTACAAGTTTCATTAAATCAAACCCGATATCCAATTGATCCATTAAGATTCGATGATACCAATAATCAATTTATGGAAGGATATGATTCTTATCGAAATCTTTGTATAGAATTTGGAGTTGAACCACAATTAACTCCAGGAGATTGGAGACATTTACATCCTGTTTTCTGTTTCGATTTAAGTGCACAATCTGAAGATATTATCAAGACTGGTTGTGATGTAACAATTAATATTGAAAAGAAAGATTCCACAACTTCATTGATGGCTTATGGTTTATTGCTAGAAGATGTAAAATATTATATTGAAATTCTTAATGGAAAGATGGCTAGGATAGGCTAAAGGCCAAGACTTCGTCGATTAATTAATTAATTTTTTTCATAACTTAAAATTTTGATAACTAGAATAGATTAAAATTTTTGATAACTTAAAATTTTTCATAACTAGAATAGATTAAAAATTCTTAACTTAAAAATTTATTCTTGACTAGAATAGATTAAAAATTTTCGTAACTTAAAATTTTTTTATTAAAAATGTCGCAAGCGAAAAGTAATAATAAAACTGTTGAGTTAAAATTACGTAATATTGTTGACAAAAATACCCCTAAAACTATTACGATTAACAAAAAAAGTATTACATAAGAAAAACCAATGATAGAGAATATTCAATTACAAGAAGAAAAGAATGGCGGGATTCTCCCATTAATTCCTCTAATAATAGGTGGCATAGCAGCAGCAGGAAGTGTTGCAGGTGGGACAGCTGGTATTGTCCAAGTAGTAAATAAAAATGAATCAGAGAAGGCAGCATTAGAAGAACAAAAACGTCATAATAGAGAGTTAGAGAAAGTTGCTAGGGGTGACGGAATAGTAGATAATTTTATTAGTAAATTAAAATTAGTTGATGAAGGAAAACGAGTTCTTAAAAATATTCTCCACAATGTTGATGATTTAATTGAAATTAAAGAAACTAAAGATGGTTCTGGAATATATCTAAGTCCTAGTATGATAAGGTAAAACATTTATTTTATCTTTAAAATTTTTTAATCTTAAAAATGAATTCTACAAATTCCGAAAATTTAATTAAATTAAAAATTGCTAATTTAGAGTTATTAAATTATCTATTAAACAAAAATAAAAACTCAAATTGTAAAATTTATGAAGGTAACGACATACAAAAAACATTAGAAAACTTTCCTGGTTTTATTTGGAGTAAATATTCGAAAGAAAAACATCTTCCTGGTCATTCATATACTGGTCCAGGAACTCGATTAGATATAAGACTAGATGAGAATAATAATCCGAAACCAGGTGAAGAACCAATAAATAGAGTAGATGCCGCAGCTTACAGGCATGATTTAGCTTATCGAAATCATGATCTAAGTTCTCGACATGCAGCTGATAAGAAAATGATTCAAGAATTAGATAGTATTCAAAATCCAACATTTAGAGAAAAAATTGAAAGAATGTTTGTTAAGAAAGCTTTACAAGCTAAAATATTATTCGGTCAGGGTTTAAATGAAACGACAGCAAAGCTGTCTGAGAGCAACGCTCGAACCTACGCGTCTGAAATTCACAAGGAATATAGAAGGCCTAAATATTTATTGAAAGTAAAAGTATTTAATAAAGATGATATTTGGAGTGCTGATCTTATTCATATGCCGAATGAAGGAGGGTTTAAGTACGCATTGACCGTTATAGATTTATATACACGATATGCTTGGGTAAAGCCTTTAAAAAATAAAAGTGGTCTGTCAGTTAAATATGCGTTTGAAGAAATCTTTAAAGAAAGTAAGAGAAAGCCAAAAAAATTGTTTGTTGACAAAGGGTCGGAATTTTATAACCGAAACGTTCAGCCACTATTTGAAACTGTTTATTCAACTGGAAACGCTGGAAAGGCTGTAGTAATTGAGCGATTCAATCGGACGTTAAAAAATAAATTATTCAAGAAATTTACTGAGCAAAGAAATCAGAAATGGTTGAAGATATTGCCAGGAATTGTAGAGCAGTACAATAATAAAGTTCATTCTGGTATTGAAGAAACTCCAAAGAATGCTTCTGAAGACCCTGATTTGATAAGAAAAAAAATATTCGAGAATAATTATTCGAATGAGAGTAATCCGAATTTGCAGAAACTTAAGCCGAAATTTAAAATTGGAGATAGAATTAGAATATTTAAATATAAGAATAAATTTGAAAAAGGCTTCGTCGGATACTGGACTAAAGAGATATTTGAAGTTTGTAAAATAAACCAAACTTATCCGATTACTTACGAAATCAAAGATTTAGATAATGAAGATATCAGAGGCCGTTTTTATCAAAATGAATTACAACGAACTGATTTTTAATTATCATTATTATTATTATTATTGGAACTAACGTTTCGGGAATGAAATTCCCTTGTTAGGCGTAGCCATGGAACCTACGGTTCGTTCAATTCTAACATAATATCAAGAAATGGTACTCCTTTTTGTAATTTAAATAAAACATAAAGACATAATTGACCACAGTAAGTAGTTCCCGGTTTTTGAATTTGAAATGTATTATAAATTCCATTGCCAAGTAATTTTTTGACTTCGTTTGTAGGTGGAAGTCCATAAGAGTCGAACCAATAGTTCTCAGCCTCTGGGCGGTCGAAATAGTAATTATCTCGATTTTTATTAAAGATACCTGCAGACCAATGTATTCCTTTTTCATCTGACGTATGAAGATTTGTTATGAAATTTATAGTTATTGATGGAACTTTGTTCTGGGAACTGAAGGTTCCTGTTGGCTTATTTTTTAGGAATTGTAATTCGTTTCTCATTAGAACATGAAAATTCTTTATTCCCAATTGATTTGCGATTTTCTTTAAATCGAAATTCGTTGTTGTTTTTGTTCCATATAATTTCAAAAACTCATTTATGTTGCTCATTTTATAATAAAAAAAATTCTTAAGGGACCCCTAGAAGACAGAAGGAAGGGGGTACTGATTTAAAACTGTTCTCTAATGATGACTTTCCTTACTACTTGGGGGGGTATTGATTTAAAACTGTTCCATAATGATGTCTTTCCTTACCACTTAGGGGGGTATTGATTTAAAACTGTTCCATAATGATGTCTTTCCTTACTACTTATTCGATTTTGAAATGATTTATTTTAATCTAAATTAAAACGTTACATTGTTACATTTTATTAGTAGAGTTAGTGTTTCGTACATCTGTTAACAATAGTAATTTAACCCTCATCAATATGTCAAAATTCTTCATTCCCAATTGATTTGCGATCTTATTTAAATCGAAATTTGACGTGGTTTTGTTTGCCGTATATTTTTAGAAAGTCTCTAATGTTACTCATTTTAAATGGAATAAAATCTATTTCAGAAATTTCTCAAAAGAATTGCCGTGTAGCAGCTGCTAAAATTGTTTCAGCTGATAGGGGTGAAGGAAATCACAGACAATAGCTCATGATACGGGTTGTGAAATCTCATTCACACTATGAGAACAAAAGAAAAAATACAATCTAAACACAATAGACATATAAGAGAGAAGAGAAATGAATGAGCATTTCTCTTCATTTTGGTTTCCATAACAATCATTCATGCGACATTATTTTGAATGGAAAAATACACCAATTGTCGAACCATATCGGCACTTTTATCGGCAGCCATATCGACACATTTTCCGGCTCCCAGAACAATTTTGGTGTAAATTTCCATTAGCGTTCAAGGTCATTCTATTAAAAGCATACGGGAATTATTCTCATTGAGGACAAGCAATTGTTTTAAAGAATGCATGTCATTGTGAATACAATATTCCTGTAACAGACAGGATCGAGAGAGAGAGAGAGAGAGAAAGAAAGAAAGAAGTCACGCTGCTCCGTAAAAGTTTAATTAAGATAACGAACGATATATTCTTGCGATTTCTTCCACTTTTGTTTCATCCAATTTTGTTTCATCCATTTTTAAAGAAATATTTTTAGTCACATGATATATTTTAAAAACCTGAAAGATGGATAAAATTCATGAATTTGAAATTCTCAATTTTTATGATTTTCGGTGTCCTGGAACGGTCATGATTTACAAGGTAAAAATTGTAATTCACAAATTTTGAGATTCTCAACTTTTATGATTTTCGGTGTCCTGGAACGGTCATGATTTTGGGGGTGAAGATTGTAATTCTCAAATTTGAGATTTTGAAAAATTTGAAAAATTGGGTATTTTTAAAACGCCCAAATTTATGAATTTAGGTCTTCATAACCTGAAAAAGGGTTCAAATTCATGAATTTATGTCGTTTTTAAAAATGCCATTTTTTGAAAAAATGGTACTTTTTGAATGGACTAAATTCATGTATTTAGGTCTTAATAACCTGAAAAAGGGTTCAAATTCATGAATTTATGTCGTTTTTAAAGATACAATTTTTTGAATTTTATGGTGTCCTGGAACGGTCTTTTGCCCATTACTAACGTGAGGGCCATTCCAAGGTTGGGATTCCACTGCTTGATATCCTGTTAGAGACCACTGAAGCGCGATGGGACCTTGCGTTGTCTTCCTGAAAAATCAATTGATTCGATGTCACTGCTGGAACCACGACCGGTGTCACGATCTCGTCGGCATATCGCTGTCCTGTCAATGTTCCTTTCACTACGATTGCTGGTGTTTTTCCATTGTGCCAGATACCGGCCCAAACCATGACACTACCGCTGCCGTACCGGTCGTGTTCTTTGACGCAACATGGAGCAAATCGTTCACTTGGCAAGCGATGAACACGGATCCGACCATCGTTGAAATCGAGAGTAAACCTCGATTCATCAGTCCAGAGCACACGTTCCCACTGACTGTCACTCCACGGCTGATGACCTTGACACCACGTCACTCGTCTCCTTCGATGTTCCAGGCTCAGCGGAATTCTCACAGCGGATCGTGCTTCTCGCAATCTTCGATATGCAGTTCGAACGCTACAGGCAACGTTCCCAGCAACCTTCCAGTACACAATTAGCTTCGGGACGGACACAAATCTGTTTCTTTTAGCAGCTAAAACTAAGCGTGCATCTGTCCGCTTGGATGATACCCTTGGTCTTCCTGATCCGTTCCTCTTTTCCACATTTCCTTCTGCTTTCCAACGACACCACCACCTCCATACAACGACCCTTGAAATTTTCAATTCTTTCGCAACAGTTGTAGAACTTTGCCCACAACGCATCATTCCAATTGCCATTCCTCTGGTAAAGTTATCGTGCGCCATTTCATAAGTCAAATCTGGTCAGCAGTAGGTGGTGATTCTGTTCAACTTCTACCTGTTACTGTGATCAATATCAAATTTTGAAATTTGATGGTCCTATATCATTTCCCTTATCATATGGAGTTCAATGGTGATACATAGAAAGCGAGATATCATCTCAAACCATAGAAAAAAATGAAACAAACTTCCATTCAAGTCAATGATAGTTGGTTTCATTATTTATGTCAGTGAGTATATAAAGTAATTTGGTCTCTTGATTGCAAAACTTAAATACGATTTTTGAGTACCATTTAATTAAAACTCCGGCGCTTCGGAAGTCTTATATTGGTTTCTAATATAAAATTCTAATATCGAAACCCTAATTATATTGGTTTCACCACATGCACTCTGATGCAACGTTGTCAACAGCATGTTTCGAACGGAGCGATTAAACAGCATCTCCTCAGTCATCCTCAAGTAAACAAAGGCTACAAGAGCATCCTTCAGAATATGAAGATCATAACCCGGTTTCAAAAGCAAAAGGATTTAGATCTTGCAGAGGCAATAATAATTAAGAACGAACAGCCACCTCTGAATAAACAAGACCAGGGTTTGACCCGAAGGCTGATATTACTTTGATTTCCTTCCTTCAACATTTATTCTTTACAGTATATTTCCCTTCATTTGTATATATTTTAAGCTATGTAAATATCTAGGTTTCTGATACTTCTCTGTTTATCCATAGGTATATGCAAGACTTTAGGTTGTTATTTGAATTTGTACCAGCAGTGTAATTTTCATTCCCTGAAGATGGAAGCTGTCGACTTCCGAAGCGCCGGAGTTTTAATTAAATGGTACTCAAAAATCGTATTTAAGTTTGCAATCAAGAGACCAAATTACTTTATCGTGATGTAGAAAAATCTTATTTAAAATTATCAAAAATAGATTGCGACATTAGTTTTTGTGATTCATGTTTAGATAATAATTTGCTGCCAATTTTCACTAATGTGTATATATATATATACATATATATATTTCACACACTTGTTTGGGAATGCGACCAATACTTTTGTAATTCTATTAATAAATTTAGGGATAGTGCTTAAATGATTACCTTCCCTATGTAACGTACGAACGTTTTTTTAAAATGCATCCTGAAGCTTGATAATAATAACTATACATTCACGTAGTAAAGTTGATCATCAATTACAGGTCTGGGAAATATTAGCTTTCTATTAATTGTAAGAGCGTAGAACATTTTGATAGCATAATAGTAAGTGTTATTCGTGTCTCGTGAGTGAAAAGTACGAACGGTGGCTTTGAACATTTTCTTCTCCATGATAAATATATTTTTGAAAGAATCAAGTCTGCACGTATTAGCTGCAAGAGCTTTGCAGGTGCATGGCAACAGCAACTGATAAATGTCCTTCTTCTGTCAAAATATATACACAGAAATATGCTGCAAAATGTGACGTACAAACAGATGGAATTGCCCATATCGAGAAGTCTCCGATTCCACATAGTCAATTAAATTCGTCTCCTTCGGATACTCGTACATGAAATTTATGACTCAGTCCTATTTACAATGTGTGGAGCCTAATGCCAGTGAACATTTCAAAGGCACTGTTATTAGGCATTTTATATCCTTAACAGCAGATCATTCACTGCCTTTCAGATGGATTTGATATGTGTCAATGAATAGGCCTATTAGATTCAAGAGGTGAGAACAAAATCTTACTTAAATCACTACGGGAACTACAAGCGTTTCTGGCTTATTTGCCGTCATCAGTGTAGTATACCCTATTGTAGAGAATCAGTAAATCAGATGCCGATAAATCGTCATCCGACCTCCAGACATCTACAATTGATGAAATAATTCAAATCTTGTTCTCAGAGCTCGGGTTCAAAAATTTGAACTTGCAAACACGAATGCAAATAGCTAAAAGGTCGGATGACGATTTACTGATTCTCTACAATAGGGTATACTACACTGATGACGGCAAATAAGCCAGAAACGTTTGTCGTTCCCGTGATGATTTAAGTCAGATTTTGTTCTCACCTCTTGAATTTTTTTCCTTTCGGGGTCTCGGCATGTATAGATTGAGGCCTATTAGCACATTTGGCGTCAACAATTGACCTATTGTCCCAACAAGCAATTGAATGAAACAACAATTTTCATTTATTAAGTGTATGTATAACAAAAAAGCTAATCTCAAATAGTCGAGATCTGGAGATTGAATTCACCAATTGCAACTAGGAGCAATGTTGTCCGGCAAACTAGAAATCTTGTGCCAAGCTGAATCATTTTATATCTATGTAATGGATAAAGGATGGTTATGCGATTATCTGGGATATAGAGAAGGAAATTATTTGATGAATACCGAGGGCTTTAGCCCGAGGGATATATCAAATAATTTCACGAGCTATGTCAGATAATCGTATAGCTATCCTCTATCTGTTATAAAGGATGCCAGGGGTTACCGCACCAACTTCCCTGATAAACCTCCGACTTACTGTCACTATCAGATAGCTGCTATAAGGGATCTTTCAGATGAACGCATGGACATCCCTCATAAGCATACCTGATAGTGGACACTGCAGATTCCTGACGTGATGTACTCGTCATAGCATTCAACGATGGCATTGGCAACCGAATCAATACAGTTACTTGCAGATCTTGGAGAAAGTCCATACAAGTCTCCGACAACAGGTAAATAGCCGCCCTGGCTGAAATACCGCAAAGCACACAAGATTTGTATTTCCACACTCAAATTGGAAGATCTTCTCTTTGAAGGGTAGGTTTGAACTTTTCAATCAAATCATAAACCACGGGCTTGGTAAACCGATACCGATCAAAGCAATCACCATCTGGTAATTCCAAGGCATTGATTCTGTCATAAAACCTGACTCATAAAATCCGAGTCAAACTCCAATCTCCACATTGTGCTTGGATCAAATACGGCCTCTAACGTTTTGTCTTATACCTGTGTCACTAATGGTGCTCTCTAGCACTGCTAAGAAAATGGCTATCAGACATGTCCCTGATAGCCTATCAGACATGTTCATTCGCTGCTGAAGACAAATTTGTTAGTACACTAACAGGAATGTAAACATTTTGCTATCAGAAATGATGATGCGCAATCGCAATTCTGTTATTTGTCCTGTTTCCAGGCTTGCCGTGGGAATGGGAATTCCCATGAGATGGGAATCTTGCTTCAGGTCATGGGAATCCCATGGGAATTACATGAAAATTTAGATCACCAAAATAAGATAAATTTAAATCTTATTTGAAAGTATCAACTCTTTTTTGGTTTGCAAAGGTTGTGAGAAAGCGAGAATGCACGCTGTAGTTGCACTCATCTTACTGGATGACTAGGCGAAGCCGCTCATGAATGACGCACAGATTGAAGTGAAAATACAACATTTATACATGTACATTGTACAGGTGTGTCTACAGTCAGCAGGCTGTCCTTGTCTGAAAAAAGCATGATTCTGTCAGGGTGACGAAACACGGGTCGCTAACCATCATCATAACAGTTCTTTTCTTGGCTTATCAATCTTATAAGAAGACTAATATCGGTCTTGAATGAGAGAGAGGGAGAGAACCTGGATTATGTAATTATCTGTTGAGGCTGTCTGTCAATTCGCATCGTCAACCGACGGGAGGAGAATCAGTATCCATGTCAGTGACCGACCGATTCTCTCGCCCCGTTCGCTGCATGATCAATTTCTTGTGTGAAAAAAACAATCGCTCCCTTTGTTTGACGTAAATCTATTCTAAAATTTTTTCAGAAAATCACCCGACGCGTTTCGTCAATCCGACAGTCTCAAGGGCTTAGTATGTGACACAAGTGTTAAAAGGTAGGTTTATATACAACAAATCAGTAGTCCAGTCAGGGCAACTCATCATGTCAGCTCATGACGTCTGTTCAATAGCGGCATTTTCAACGCAATGTTACGTGATTCAGCCATCCTAGTAGTAATCGCCGAGTTTTGCTTGTCCAAAATCTTATAACTAAAATCATCAATGGTCATCACTTCATCGCAATGGTCTAACAAGTATGTTCAGTTAATGCACTTTTTGTATCTCGATTCTTTAAACTATAGGTCAAACATGTCGACCTTTCAGAACTAGATTAAACGAACACCAACGTAGTTTAAAGAATCGAGATACAAAAAGTGCATTAACTGAACATAACTTGTTAGACCATTGCGATGAAGTGATGACCATTGATGATTTTAGTTATAAGATTTTGGACAAGCAAAACTCGGCGATTACTACTAGGATGGCTGAATCACGTAACACAATTATGACTTACCTCCCGTACGGACGAACTATGAAAATGATCAATTTCACTTACGCAACTTTTGACAATTCAAGTGAGGGAATGTGAGCTCGCAAAACATTCTTTTTCCCCTGATTGACGCTTGGCGATGATTCATTAGGCTGCAGACCGAAGAGGAACCGAGCTATATGATGTAATTATAATCGTCTGCAACTTCAGTTCCCACTCTGAGGCAGGACGTCGCTGCGATGTCTTCGAACAAGGTCTTCGAAGTCGACAAAAAAACTCTGCAGAAGCACATTTCTGCTGCTCGTGTATCTTTTGTTCCGCCACCGAAGTCATTAACCAGTGGTAGTGCAAATCTTGATTCGAGGATAAAGGCCGTGCAAGTGGACATATCACCGGTTGCCGAGAGGTCAGGAGACGACAAGAAGCCATTGTTGGCCCCTTTCCTTTATTGTGATGCCTGTAAGAAATTGTTTCTTTGGTTTAAGAAGACAAGAGGACAGTGGGTCAACCGGAGTGGGGTCAGTGCAATAAAGTGCCACCTCGAGAAAAACTGCGCACCGGCGACGTCCAATCAACTCACCATTCACCGAAGTTTTCAGTGTGCTCCATCAACAAGCAAGCCTCCTCTTCCGAAAGAAGCAAAAGAACAATGGCAGCAGCATGTAGTAAAGCTTGTTCGTGCCCATCCGACTGTGTCCATCAACGCCATGACTCAAATTGCATCTTCTTGCTAAACTTCGCTTCTTCGGTAACGCACAGAAACAACAAGATCAATGACTATTACATCGGACGAACTTACATTTCATCGGGGTTAATGACTGAGGGAGAGCAATCCCATGCGAAGTTGCAACTTCATTTTAGAAACAGTCTCAACGATCCGGATGCTGGTGTATCACGCATGATTGATTTTTGGTCTGGAAGACATGAACATCGACTTTCTTATTTTTTGCTTGTGGACTCGATAAAGATTGGCGTTGGTTCAGTTATCCACTTAAGATTTGTGATTTAGATGATGTACCAGACGACGCCTCGTTCACTTTCAAAATTCTCGAAGAATGCATTAAGTCACCGGATGATGAAAAACAGGGTGAGCTCTCTCAACCCATTTTTATAGTTAGTGACAACGAACCGAAAATGGTCGCAGCGTTCGAAATGCAGATTAGTGAAGAAGTGCCTGCCATCGCTCGGGAGACTTGCTGCCTTCTACGAAACCAGATGAGAAAGAAGCTGTGGCCATATTGTGGTTCATCATTTGCAAAAGCGGCTTGTTATTTGTCAGGCATTGATGTCTGCAACACGGCTTTGGATATGGTGAAGACTCTTAGATATTCCAGCAAAAAGACCCGAGAATTGCAAATGTTCATAAATGAATGGGAGCAGGAGATGCAAGGATTCAAATCGAGTGTTGTGAACTATTTGAATCAGCTGCTTCATTCAATGCATATATCTGATGTCCCCATTGACAAAGTCAGTGATAACCAGGAACGTGAGCCCTCGACATTCAGCGATCCGTTTGAGACATTGTTTGCTCCACGCCCAAAGCGCATGAAGACTCCGCTTCATGAACAACTTGAAACAGAAATGTTGCTTTTTGAGACCATTCGTGTGGCCTCCAGACATCCGACCAAGGATTTTTGGAAAGAGAAAGGACCACAAATGAGACTTTTGTCAAAGTGTGCAAAAATTCTTTTTTCCAGCCCAGTGTCATCGGCTTCTGTAGAAAGACTATTCCGCGAGGCGGGGATTCTCTTATCAAAGCTTCGAAAAAGGCTCAAGCCTGACAAGCTCAGCGCTATGATTTACACAAAATATGCTTGTAAGTTAGAGACTGTATTATAATTCAGTTCCTAGGTTTGCATGAACATTTGTTATTCATTTGATATATTTCATAACAACGTTTGTTAATCCATTGATTTTTCTAGTGCATCGGCTATTCTCTAGATTTTCATACCCTTAGAAACGTTTGTTAATCCATTGATATTTTTCTAGAGCATCAGCTATTCTTTTGATAGCCTTCATTACCGCATGGTAGCGTTTTGCGTTTGTTAATCCATTGATATTTTACTTCAGTATCTGCTATTCTCATGATTGTTTTTATACCCGCATTTTGTTTGTTAATCCATTGATATTTTCTTGAGTATTTGCTTGAGTATTTGCCTTGATGGTTTTCAAAGTGACGCTTGTTAATCCATCGATGGTCTTCATTCGGCATCACGCGGGTCTCAAAGTAACGGTTGTTAGTCCATTGATCATTTATTGAAGATCTGCTATTCTTAGATTGTAGTACTGTCATTCGTAGGCCTTTATACATAATAGGGCCTACATTGGAGAGTTTTTATAATATGTAGCTTTCATGAATCCATTGATATTTTTTAATGTTTGATGCCTTTTTAGCAGCAACGTTTGTCAATCCTTGGACAAATTTTCATGTTTCTCGAATATAAATTTGTCTTTTTGCATTTGTGGCTTTATCATCAAAGTTAGATAGAATTGGAATTACACCGTACCTAAATACATGGGATGCGAGCGAGCGTATTATCACATATTCATAAATCAGTAGTTGTTTTCTGTTGATAAGTCATAGAAATATGCGTAAGCGAAGTATTGACTTCATTGCTTGTATACAGGCACTGTACTTGTATTGTAAACTTAAATATGATATTGCGATGAGCTAGAAGTTTGCCATGTTCATCACAAGTACGGCACCGCATGAAGTGAATCAGAGTGAATAGACATGCGAATATGTGTATGTATAGGCCTATATGTAATCGAAGACTATTTCGATGAAGTCGTCTTTATTGATTGACTAATCCCTGAAACAAAATGATAGATATTTTTGATAATTAGTAAAAACTTGCAATTTTTGGAAATTACAAAATAAGATAGATTGATATGCCAATACTTTTTCATCCAAAAGATAGGTCAACTAAAAGCGCTTAATCTCATCAGTTCAATTACGAAAATCCGTTAATTGACTTGTAGTCCGAAAGAAGAGAACCATAAACCGTATATAGGAAGAGTAATGAGACATGGGAATTCTGATGGGAAATACTGAAAAATCCCGTGGGAATGGGAATTCCCATGGGATTCCCATCAAAAATCTCGTGGGAATGGGATGGGAATTCAAAATCAATTCCTACGGCAAGCCTACCTGTTTCACTAAAAGTCGCTATCAGCTACATGGTGCGGTACCCCCAGATTATTAGGACCACAGATATCCGCGATAAAATCCCTCTCTACGAAGGTTTCCCTTGGGAACAAATTTTATCAAATATATAAGGGATTCTTAAATACGATTCTGCAACTATGTAATAATCTGGTATACTTGCGATATTATCAACCGACATTAGACAACTAATAGTTTGTATAATGTATTGCATAATTTGATGTCACTATCTGGATCAGTTGATATCAAGCAACATCAACCGCTTGAGTTAGTGATATCAATTTTGATAATGGACAGAAAAAGTCATAGAAATGAATAGATAGAAGCACCATGTTACAGTAAATGCCATAGAATTTACGGTTATCTATGGAATCAACCAATACTATCTGAACAATCTCCGCACTGATTAGAGAGAGAAATACCAAATTATCAGATTAGAGATTTACATAGAACACTTCCCCAGGAGGTTGATAATGTAATTCAAAGATGGATAAGCAAGAATGTACGTAAGACAACATGAAATAATGTCTTTATTTGATATTCAGTATGAATTGTCCACGCATCAAGTGATTCTGTAACGTGCAATAGAGTTGCCAACTGTCACGCATTCCTCTCATCAAATGTTGGCAACCCTGCGGGCACTGCTTGTTTGGATGCAAGTTTGAAATCACAGAACCATCGAGCGGTAATATTCCTAAGTTCCTCGAAGTTGTAGAGGAATCCTTTATTTTTTAAGTTCATGGGAGATGTCATTATCAAAAAAACTCATTGCTTAATAGGGAACTATGAACGATTTACTTCCACCAATTGTTAACTCCCTATATTTCATTTTTTTTCACCTGCACCCACAGCATTAGATTGTTTCAGTTTTAGGAGCAACATGCAGTCTAATTCTGGGCGTGCACCAATCGAATTAACATTGGCCGATAAAGTGGGGAAGAACAGCTATCACTTTGTGAGCCACTGTTTGTTACTGATAATTGATTATTGCTTACTGTAGGCCTATATTTGTGGAATGATGATCGAGGCGGGGAAGTGGTTTATTTTCTATAAAATAGTGAGAAAATGAGAGCACATGCATTTCATAGTCAATAAATCCCAGTTCGTAATTTAGCTTCAATAAATTTCGCAACGAATGTAATTTTAGGTTTGATCACGGATCCTAATTCTCTGACCACTGCTCAAAATCTCATGATAATCTTATTAGCGAATGGCAACGATCACCGGTGAAATTGTCTTTGACTAATTTATTCGGAATTTGTTTTTTCGTTTGCTGTTGAAAAGAGCTCTCCGTTGCTTGTATTTCGGTCAAATAAGAAATGAAAGTGAAAAATACACCACTGACGGTACTTCGGCACCAGCAGTATCTTCCACGGTCGATGCAAAGACATGTTTTGAATCGTATGTGGAAAAGATCTGGTTTCGATATAGCCTGACTTGGCACATTTTTTACTTTTGTTGCTTATGTGACCAAAATACAAACAGCGGAGAAAAAATATTCTTCTATATATTTATAGAGTTTCTGTAAAGTGTCTGTAAATGTCTCTTAATAATTGGAACCAAATCAGGGTTCTCGAAAAAAATCCAGGCATTTGCAATTCCCGGCAAGGACCATACAAAAATTGTAAAGCAAAACTTTTGTCTATTTTCCTTCAATCATAAATCTAAGACGGGCTGTGTATGGAGCTCATTCTTTGAGCATGTATGACTGCTGGTGACCCACAGGCACACATCAGTAAGCAACCTGAGTGAAATATTTCATCCTGACGTCACCCACATTTCTGATGGTTTCGATGTTTGTTGTACGGTCGAGCAAATATGTTAATGCATACCTCCTATCATAAGAAGATGGACACATCAAAAGAGTCGTTTGCTGTACATATCCT
>CAJQUW010002819.1:32500-74990 GCA_907163375.1 Prostheceraeus crozeri
ATTTCCTCTTTTTTTTACTCATCTTTATACTCCTCTTCACAATTTTTAACATAACTATAATTTTAACTGCCTTACTTTTCTACAACTTTGGTCAACAAATCCAACACTATATCACCAACAGCGCTAAACAAAGTCGTAACTATATCCCTTAACTAAATTCGAAACTATAACTGAAAACTATACCTTCTACAACACTACACTATAACTTTTTTAACACTTTTCCTTTATCACTTAAATCTTTCATTTAACTAACTAATCACTCTTTCCTTTAACTTCTTGTACCTTCACTGTAAACAATTATATTTACCTATCTTAACTTCTAAATTCAATATTTACTTACATACATTTAAAACATTCCACTCACCTTAACTTAACTTAATATTAACTACCCCAACTTACCTTACTACACTTGCCTTCCCCTTTAAACTGTTATACTCAATTTATCCATTTACAAGTACATCACTAATTGTAGATTCACTTTAACTCAAACACATTTAACAATCTTAAACATTAACTAATACTCATTCCACAATACACAAACCCTCGGCAATTTCTTACATCAATAAACTTACCTACTATAACTACAACGCAAAAAACCAAACACCCACCAAAACCAAAAACCCACAACCAACAAACCACCCACCCATCAATATAAAACTAATATCCAAACACCTTTAATAACCAATCCCAAACAATAACAACAACAACCTCAATAAAACTACAACACAAAACACAAAACTTCACATACCAATCAACTTATTTTTAACATCAACCACACAATAAACATTCAACCCAACACTATCTTAACTCTCTACAAAACATAATAACCTTTACCATCATCTCATCCAAAACAATACAACTCCTCTAAACCAAAACATACTACTTAACAACATCCTACACATCAAAAATAAACTTAAACATCCACTTACTCTCACATCTTACACCTTCTCTTTCACTATAAACAAAAATATTTTAAACCATTCCTAACCCATAAACTCTATCCTTGATAAACTTTAACTCACTTTAAATCTAACACACCACACCACTTTAATACTCATCCACTATCTCTCGGGGATCTCCATATCTAAACATTATCTACTTTACTGACCACAAGCCACAAATAAAAAACCACTAAATTATACTAACACCAATCACCCAAACTATCTCTGTAAACACCACTGATACCTATACACAACACCCAAAAAACCACAACACAAACGCACATACCTCTACATTAACTCATAAAACATTAAAAAACAATGTCCATAATAACATAAAAGACTCAACTACATACATCACTTCACCAAATCCAATCCCAAATTAAATCAATAATTTCACTCTACCTAACAAACACATTATTTCTAACTTAAAAAAACCACATAAACATACCAATAAGTTCCACACCACACATAAAACATTACTAATACACATACCTTACAAGCATTTAAAAACACACGACTAACATCACACCACATAAACCTAACCAACAACAACAAACAAACACCTTCCCTACTAAACTCCACCCACCAAAACTCTAGAACAACCAATATCCCACACAATACCAATACATGAAACCAAATAACTAAAAAAACACACAATCATCAAACCCTAAAACAACTAAACAACAAACCCCTAAACAATGCAACAACTCACAAACCCCAACAAGCTACACCGCAACCGCAACTCTCATTAATCAAACCCACCAACCCAACAAACACACACCCACAACCATTCCAAATAAACCAATCCTCCCTCTAACTATTACTATAATCACAATAACTATAATCGCTTCATTACCCCTACTTAAACAAAACTAACCCATCCACAAAAAACGTCCACACTAAAAAAACCACTAAAATACCTAAAAAAATCCAATCTAAAAAACCACCCACTAACAAAAACACTACCCAAAACAATCCCCCTACAAACTACTCATTTCCAAACCACACAAAACAAGCAATCTTATAACATTTATCCTACTAAACAGCACACAATTCACCACAAAAATCACCTTCAACTACATCATAAACATAACGCAACTTTAACACTTAACACAACATCTTACTCTAAGCTTTTCATTCCAATCACTATACCTCCCATCACTCTACTCCTACTAAACATTTTTCTCCATCCTTCTAAAAACAAAATAAACTTTCCACAACTCAAAAATACTTTCCTAGTTATCTCTTTTGAAACTCTTAACTAACAAACTTAATATTCTACCAACTTATTAGTAACTCAAACAAAGACTCATTACACCTCGTTGTATTTACTTCCACTAATCTTATCTTATACTACTCTAACTATAACTAAAAAACTTTACTTTACCATCTACTTAAAACTAACTTATCTTTTATCAACAACTAACTTCCTTCAAACATCACTACCTAACTTTATTACTATACAACTCACTTTTTTTTAACCATGAACATCAGTAAACTTACTCTTTAAACTTTCTTTTACACTCTCCCTCCTAACTAACATTATTTAAACTCTTTCTTATAACTCAATCTCTAACTTAACTTTCTTATTGTCTTCTCTTAAAACTTCCATAACTATTATGTTACTGTAAACTTCTTTCTTTATAATAACTCTTAATATTTACATAGTACTATTCTGCTAAAACTATTACACACTTCGTAACTATTTGCTAACTTATTCTTCTACTTTTTTAACCTCTAACCCTCTTACTTAACGTCTCAACTTCATTCTAAAACACCAAAACTAACTATTTACAATAACTATGTAACACTCTTAACATCTCTATTATACACTCTCTATTATACCTAACTTTTTTAACTAAAAACTAACTTTACTCTTCCATCCTACTAAACTTCTACTAACTTTTAACACTAACTAACTTAATGACACATTATTAACTTTTACTAACTTTTATAATTACTTAAACATTACACTTTACACTTAACACTTAACGTACAGAAACTATTTACTTTACTTTTTCTATAAACTTATTACATACTCTATACTACTATACTCTTTTGTTAAAGCTTAACTTATTTCCTAACAAAACCTACTACTTATCATTAACATAACAAACTCCTATATTACTAAACTTCACTTTCTTAAACTTAAATTTCATAACCTACCTCATCTTCTAATTCTCTTTACTACTCTTTTCGATTACTTTTTATAAAAACCCTACTACTAAACTTAAATCTAACTAATTCACTTAATACTTAAACTTCTATTCATTGTCAAACTTAAGATACTCGCACTTACTTTATACTTATTTCTAATAAGCTACTTTAACATTTACTTTTAGACTTACTATATTATACTTAATTACATGTAACTCTTTTCCTAATTATTTTTTTCTCACATGATAAAATTAATCAGCACTATTTCACTACCTTATATGCTAAATTAGTCTTCACTTCAGCTATTTTTTACACAAAAAATCAATTATTTACAACTACAAACAATTAAACATAAACCTTTACTTTACCGCACCTATCACATCTTAAGCCATTAACTAACCACCTAACATTTACTACAATATTATTCGTCAACTCATAGTAACTTATCGACATTTCAACTCATCCAATTAAAAACCCTCTGCACTTTACTTCTAACAATTCTCACTAACTATTAACTACTCTTAACCCAATTAAACAAATAGTACTTCCAACTATACATATCCACAAAAACACAAACTTAGTACATATGTCACTATCATTCAAACTTCAACCCCAATCACACAAAAACCTATATCAATTCATCCACTTCTACTTTTCTAAAATACAAAATTCTACTTCTATCCTTTAACAACTATCACCTTAACTATCCATACTAACCTCCTTAAAATAACAATCAACCTACAATAACAATTACATAACTCACACATCCCAATACACACCCCAAATATAAAAACCTCAACAATCCTATACCCCACCTAAACTTAAACATAATACTGATACCCCACACATAACACACCCAAAAAACCACACATCCACTACAACCCATCACAAACCCTACAAACACCCAAAATAACTCCATACCCCAAAACAAACAATAAACACCCCAATCAAACCCACCTACCAAATCCCACACAACAAACAAAGCATACAAGTCTACAATAACAACAAACCACACACTACAAACACAACACCCCAACAACCCAAAACCAACGAAAATTCCAAAGAAAACACCCAACAACCTACACAACCTCAAAACCAACTAAACTCCCAATCAACCACAAAAACCATCTACCACCCTACAAGAACCAAACCCCAACATCCCAACTTACACATAACAATTTCAAGACCTAAAACCTATAACCTAAAAACTAACATACAACCCAATACCAACCACAACAGCACCCACTAGGACAATCCTAAAACACCAACCAATGCCTCACAAAACCAACCCCAACCAATCATCAAAGTCCCCCAAACAACCTAACAAAAAATAAACACCACAACCAAAAACACCCACACGCATAAACACTATAACACAACCCACACCCACCCCACACCTCACCTCAATTTTACACTCATTACCCTATTACATCAACTAATAAGACAATCACACCCACCAACCATATAAACAAACTCCCAAAAACTCACCGATACATCAAAACAAAAACACGTCACAAACCCAACAGCCACCCCAAGTAAAACAAATAATCAAAAACACCAAATCCCACCAATCAATACCAAATTACCCACACAACCATCACAAACTAAACACCAACCCACAACATTTAAAAGTATGACTCCAATCCAAACATCTATAACACACCAAATACCACCCAAACACAAACAAACCAACAACACCCACAAAACAGAAACCACCAACTAGACAACAACTTACAAACACCATCACATTTAACAACAATGAAACCTAAAAATACTACCGCCATAACAAACTCACTAAACAACTATTAAACTTATACTTAATTCCTGACAAACAACAATTCCTATCTAACATTAAACTACCAAAACTTACATCCTACGTCCACATACCACGAATACATAAACCTCAACAACCATACACAATAAACTTACCATTTCACTAACATCGCTCCAATCTTCTAAATCTTAACTAATTAAACATATCACCCTATATATATAACGACTTTCAACTTTCCAACACCTATAACCATTAAACACAACCAAGAATAAACTTACTACACCTCAAACTCTCTACATAACAAAACTTTACTACATCCACATAATAACCCATACTCATCGATTTTCCCATTACCTGATCTAAAACCTCCCTTAATACATGTTATTTGGACTTGGACTTTATTCAAGAATTCAAGAGCAATGAAGAGATATAACATTCATGATTTATTTCTGCCTTTAAAGTATTCCAACTTTCATAGAAGGAAAATCGATGGCCATTTGTCACAGTGATACACGAATGTTTTCATACTCACCGAAGAAATCAATACGGACTTCGTGATCACCTTTATCTTTATCAATGCTGTTGCTGAGTAGGCCATCATGCATGGACCTTAAAATCGTGAAAGTGATCAATCCATCTATCATCGTACGATGAGGCGCACTATGTGTAAAGATAACATTGGTTACACTTTTCCATTAAGATCTCCAGAAGGAATCGATCTTCAAACGGCTCTTGCTTGACTTTCAACGTTTCCACTGATCATACTTTCAATTTTTGATGCTTCACCGGTTCATCTTTTGTTCTTTTCTGAATACATATTTTGTGGATTATTCTGTAGATTTTGATCATGGCTTTTACATACATAATAAATTAGACATGAACATTGCTGCAGTGATTGTTGCAGTCAGTAGTGAATCAGTAATTATCACTCATTTAGCAATCACTTATTCCATGACTATGAGAATTAGATTACCCAAAATTTTCCAGATGGAGTAAACAATTCTCCAAAAACACTGCCGAATCGATTTTAGCAAGCAAATCTTTTCGAAATTGGCCTACTATTTGCACAAAAATGAACGTTTATAAATGCACAGATTTCCATACCAATGGTCATCGATGCTACGTGCCGTAGGTGTCCAACTTCAATCACTGACAGTTAATATTGAAGTTGCTATTGGCAGTTACTTAGTCTATTAAGAGTCTTGCAATTCTTCAGTCCATTCTTGATTGGGTTCCGAATGTTTCTTCAACAGATTCTGTTTGAAAAATGTTCGTATAAGAATATTAATACATTGCAAAATAATGAAGTGAACTGTTTACAACTTATTCCACAGTTTTAGCCAGATGCACATTAACTATCGCCAGCCAACAAGACTGCCAAAGTCACCGGTCTCCAGTCCAGTACATGCTATGGAAATGTGCAGATATCTTGACTAATGGCATTCACATTATTTTACATTTCTATTCTTTTTTTTAGATGAATGTTATATATTAAAAATTGCTGTATTACATTTCTAAATTTCTGTACTTTCTGAAAGTCAGTGTACCAGTCAATGTGAATTTTAAATTTGTGATCAGTCTGTCTCATGATGGTCAATGCATTTTGACCGAAATCAATTACAAAGAAAAAAACTAAAAGTTTTTGCAAGAGTCAATTATAAACAATTTTCTGGCAGCTTTCTTACTCAAGATAACCTCTAGCCACCTTTACCTAACTAAACAGCATTACTAAATACTCCCTAAGCTCCCTTACCTATAACTCTACACTCACTATAACTTTTCTCACTTACCAACATAAACCTACTAACTTCCACAACTTCACTCTAACTTGCATAACACACTAATAAATCATAACTCCACATACACACACCCAAAATCCCCCAACATAACACACCCAAACATCTCCACTCACCACAACACTCCTTCAGATCCCTCCCCTAAAAAACAACCCTCCGCCACCAACACACCACTTACTCCCTTACCAAACCTTATATATATAACATACTAACCTCATCTACCAACCACCCAACCCCTCACACATCCAACCTTACCACATCAACTCCATCACAGCACACGCCACCCCCCTCCCACTACCACACAACACCGCACTAGTCAATCCTCACCATCATACCACCCCCCTTACCCCAACCCACACCACTACACCCTCTCACCTACGATACCAACACTCATAACCCCCCCCCTAGCTACCCAACACCCACAAAAACCACAAACACCCTACAACCTCCACGCACCCTTCCCACACTGGCAACACCACCCACTCACCCAACCCACAACACCATAACACCCAGCAATGTCACCAGACCCAACTACCCCCCCCGACCACCCCTCACCCACACCATACACCCACACCCAACCTCCCTACACACACACCTGCAACACCCACCCACATACACAGGACCCCACCCAACAACCCCTCAATAACCCCCCTCACCCACACACCACACCCCCTAAACCCACACTCCGAACCATTGCTACAATACTACTACCCAACACCGACCACAACCAACTCACTGCACCACCTCTTAACAAAACTACAACACACAAACTGAATCCTACAACTTCCCTCCACAACCCACCCAAACAAACCTCCCAACGATGCACCCAGCCACGTTCCCACACCACACCACCACATCACCATAAAACTACCCCCAACAACCCATCAAATACACACTCCACCCACCACTCCACCACCACTCCCCACCACCACATAACTCGACCTAAACAACCCACCTACCAGACGCACCGCCCACCACCAACACCATCCACCCCAGACACTCCCACACAAAACTAACTACTTCAACTGTACCATTTCTAACACCCACCCCACCCGTCACCCAAACCATAACCAATACAAACTCCCCCCCATTCCCACACCCTACCAGCGCCCCCCAACCACCCTCAACACCGACCCAACTCCACACAACAATTCACCACTCATCCCGATACCCTACCCTATCCACACACCAGGCACACATTCCCGAGATCACCCGCATACTCTCCAGTCGTCTCCTATCCGCTACCCCACCACCCCACCAGACCACACCACACACCCAACCACCGACGACACCCCACCACCCTTCACTCACAACAACCCCACACCAAACACTGCCTCAGACTAAATCTACAGCAAACTTGTCAACACCCAGCAAACACCCCAAACTCACACCCTCACAACCCAAGTCCCACCCCCCAACCAACCACTTCACCACCCCACCCACCACACCTCACCCCATCTAACGTCCCCAACTCAGCAACAACCACCCATCCCACAACAGCACTCACCTATTAACTACCCGCACTTCACAAAACCTCCAACTATCACCCAATACCCAACTCAACACAACCCACATCAACAGAGAACCACCTCACCACTACACTCAATAACACCCATCTAACCCACCCCCCAACCAGACTAACCCCACCCAACCACCCCCCCTAACCTACCCTCAATAACTCCCACACCTCCCGCGACACATCCCAAGCACTCACACCATCACAACCACCTCTACACATCCATCCCAAACCACCACCTCCACACCCACCGACCCCCCACACACAACCCACAGACCATAAACTCACACCTCCCACTCAACAAACGTCAACCCACCCCCCAAACTCACAACACCCCAACTTACTAACGACACAACTTCCAGACCTACCCGTGCCTAATCCTCAAAAACATACTCAACGTCCAACAAATTATCCCCTCACCCGAACCAACCAAGAATCCTTTCACATCTCACCACCCCACTCTACCTGACACCCACATCCAAACAACTACACACCACACACAACCTCACAACCCATTACCAACGCCCTACAGACAAACCGAACCCCACACACACATCCCTAGTGACACCCCAACACTACCCCACACCCCAACCCACCCCTCCCCATAAAACAAACCTGCACACATCCTGCCAACACCCACAGCCACTAACACCCGAAAACCAAACCACCTTCTCACCAGCCCTCCCATACCCTCTCCACTCGCCAAGACCGCGACGTGCCCCAACACCCACACCACAACCCAGCATCACCACCCCTCCCCCTCACACCCCGACCCACACCCACCTACCATCGGAAACACACCCACTCAAACACCAACATCAACAAAACACCCCATACCATCACCCAACAAACAAAAACTACGTCATCTAAAACTCCCACCCCACCACCCAAACTCGAAAACACGAACGAAATCTAACCTACACCACTTCCACGACCACTCATGACCTTAACTTACAAACTACACAACACTCCTGACGGTTTTACTCCCAGACTCTAAACAGTAACACCCGCAAACGAACCCCTAGGCCCCACCCCACACCACCACAACACCACACTCCTCCACCCTCCACACCCCTCCCACAACCCTTCCTCTACAAACAACAAAGTCTGCACAATATCCCAACAACAATACCCACACCTCAACATCAAAAAAACACTATCCAAGCACCCAACCCACTCCCAACCAACCTCATCCTCTGCCACTTATAACTACAACACTCCATCTCCACCACCTCCCAAACCACCCTAAAGCCCACTCCTACCACCAACCAACCCAACACTACAACAAACCCCACGCCTCCCCCCACAACACCTCAACAACTCTACTCTCTACCCCAAAAACCCGTCTACTAAACACTCCACACATATAACAACCTACAAACTAAAACTACAACTCCATGCCATTGTTATACTTGCAGGCCATTGATTGCTTCCATCTGTGCGTCCTGCTTTGTTAATTTCTGTCATTCACATGTCAATGTCATAATTATTAAAATTCAATACAAAAGAATTGCATCTTGCTCTAACTGCTCACATAGCTGAATTAAAAACTGTGAAAGTAACTGACTTTTGAATATGAAGGTCAGAATTGTAAACCTTGGCTATGATTTATCATTGCCCTGTGCAAAATAGTGATACCATAGACAAACTCGCTAAAGCTCGTGCTCTATGCAGAATATTCATGTTTTGAAACTATGAAACTAAATCTCCATACACCACATTTGTCTATGGTATAACTGCTACTTATATCTTCCACTGTCTTAATTTGGTCGTTCATGTATAACTGCTGCGTGGACTGCATGCTATGCTTCACATATTGTATACTTCGACACATGGAGAATTTGCATCACTATAATTACTTCTGTAGAAAAGCTTAATTTCAAGCTGTTAGTCCGGGAGCTAGCGTGAAGTTGTGCAGGGAACGAGGTAATACATAAAACTTTCACATAGCATAGTACACCTCTAACCTACTGCAAAACTTCGCGTCTGCCGGATCAGATCATTTGCTTTTCAGAAATAGAGAGGATAACACAATCCTATGTATTTCCAGTGGTAAAATTGTGACATTTAAGGTGTTGACTCCATTTTTTCGAATTTTTGCTCATAAAAGTTACACAAATTGGTATTTTGTTGAACTGGTTATTATAGAAATCATCTACAGATCATGATCTTTCAAATGAGCTGTCATTCAGTGACAGAGGATGAAGTAAAGTGTACAAACAGGCACTTTTCGTTAAAGTATATCAATAATTTTCCTGAAATTTATATGTTAAAATTTGCAGTTACAGCAACGAAAATTGCCTGTTTGTACACTTTACTTCATCCTCTGTCACTGAATGATAACTCATTTGAAAGATCATGATCTGTAGATGATTTCTATAATAACCAGTTCAACAAAATACCAATTTGTGTAACTTTTATGAGCAAAAATTCGAAAAAATGGAGTCAACACCTTAAATGTCACAATTTTACCACTGGAAATACATAGGATTGTGTTATCCTCTCTATTTCTGAAAAGCAAATGATCTGATCCGGCAGACGCGAAGTTTTGCAGTAGGTTAGAGGTGTACTATGCTATGTGAAAGTTTTATGTACTACCTCGTTCCCTGCACAACTTCACGCTAGCTCCCGGACTATGTAAGCAAACTTTAAAATAATGTTATTCATTTATGTTCCAGATTTTTCTCATTGCAAAAAAATATATAAGATTCACTTATCCTATCAACGGCGTCTGTGTGATAATCAATAATGCATGTAGACCATATGACGTTAGCACTTTGTTAAGCCACTCGAAAATCCTCGGGCGGAATTCGCATCGCTGCGATCGTTTCAATCGAAATAGTGAGAAAATCAAGAATTGTAGACCATATAGCTGCCTCGGCTGAAGCGTGCAAATTACACCACAAAAATTCAAAATTTTCCATTCCACGGAAAATTTTGACTCAATGCATGCTGCCGAATTTTGCAGCCTGTCTTGAAAGTTGTTGTGAATTCATATCATCACAGTTGTATTAAATTGTAAAAGTTAGTAATTTAATTGCATGATAATCAGCAGCTCATCTTTATCAATGAATACTTGTTACACAGCAAGCGTTTAACTCAGAAATCTGTCTTGGAGAAAGCCTATTTTTTAAAAATATATCCTTGAATATTAGGCCCATATTTTTATGATCAGATGTTATATTACAAGCCATTTACAAGCCATATACAACGTCTGTGAAGTCAAAGAATTGCGTGTGCTAGGGCTTCACATCAATCAAGGGCTTACATGGAACTCTCATGTCGACGATATCCTAAAAAGTGCAAGCAAGCGATTATATGGTTTGCGCATGCTAAAGCCCGTCATGCATCAGAAAGAGCTGACTGTAGTGTACCACTCTCTGATCAGATCGCTATTTGAATACTCGTCTCCTGCTTTCGTGCATTTGCCAACAAACCTTCAACTCCGGATTGATCGTTTTCAAAATCGGGTTCACAAACTCATTTGCTCCCTGCCGAGAGATTTCCGTGCATCCGAATGCAAGTGCGGAAGGTTCCCATCACTTAAACTTCGCCGTAAGCACGCCTCTGTCCGCCTCTTTCAACAAGCTGCAAGTGACTGTCATCACATTATTCATGGCATCATACCCCAGAAATCGAGTTTTTCCCACCGTTTTCTCCAGCCAGCGTCCGGTACAATGAGACGTCGCAATGCTTTTGTGCCATTTACTTGTGGCTTGACTAACAGCAATTGCTAATGTGAAAGTGTGCATGACCTTAATGTTTGACTTACTCTTTCTACTTACTTTCCTTTTGTTTATTTGCTATATTCTTGCATGAAAATTCTGTACAGTGAATGATTTTCATTGATTCAATAAACATATACAACTACACACAACAACTATATATCACACGAATCTAATCGACTTGTGCTCCGCGATATCGGCAGTAGTGAAAGAATCCGAGTCGAGGGAGGTAATATGTTCTGAAAAATGTTTTCCAAGTGTTTGCCAGAATTTAAAGACTTTCCCATTTTCTTTGATAAAATAACTTGCTTCGGAACGGCTCGGTTTGCAGCAAGAATAACTCAGAGAAATTTCTGAGACGAGGGGGGTCATATTTTCTGAAGAATGTTTTCCAAGTGTTTGCCAGTGATTTCAAAATGTTTCCAATTTTCTTTGGAAGAACAACATAGAAAAATTTCGAGGGGAGGTCATGTGTTCTGAAGAATGTTTTCCAAGTGTTTGCCAGTTTCAAATTTTTCACTTTGTGTGGCAAAATAACTTAGTGAAAAATTCTTTTGTAAAATAACTTAGAAAAATCCGATGAGAGAGAGAGAGAGAGAGCCGAGGGAGAGAGAGAACTGATTTGGTTTGAGCTTGCTTACTAACCTTGAAAGCTTGTCAAATTGAAGCTCGACTTTAATCGTGAAAAAGTTCCGCGTGTGATTTGCACTTACCACGCCTTCACACATATGATGCGTTGTTCTTTGCCCATAGACATTGTTTATAAACAATTATGTAATCATGCAGTGGTATGTTCCATAAACATTCATGCATATACATCGAAATCAAAGAATGTGGAAAGCAATTTTAGTTTTGGGTTTTTGAGCTTATCTAAGGGATGCATTCTCAAGTGTAGCATACGTAGGTCCATGATGCTATGAAGCCTCGTTGATTTTATCTTAGAAGAAAATCAGCATGTAGGCTATACTGTAGATTATTCATTATTTATTATATCAGATGAAAAGCTCTAGCTATCTCAACGAGCCACTTTGAGAAAACAAAACATATAGTCGACCAATTGGAAAGAATTTTATAATAACAGCGAGTCAGGGAAGAGGCAAACTTTTTACAAGGCCGATTTTGCAAAAATGTGCGTAGTAGGTTGATAGGCCTTATATAATTGATGACACTAGAGTACAGCAATTAGTAAGTCTACGTAAATGATGTATCTATATTGGTTGACATCGAACGTACTTCATCTCATCGCTTCAATTTATCATTTTACCATTTCGTATATTGTAATCACTTCACACCAACAACACTTCATCATTTTTCATAAGTCATCCACGTCATCCCTGCCACGACGACGGCTAATAAACGTTCTTGAGCTGTTGAGAGAGAGCCGAATAAGAGGCGAGGGCGAAGTGGGGGTCCAGCCGAGGGAAAGGCGAGGGCCATCCGAGAGACAGGCGAGGAGCAGAGAGAGAGCCGAGGGAGAGAGAAAGGCAGCTGAGTGCGAGGCGAAGGTCAGCAGAGGGAGTGAGAGGTAGCCGAGGGAGTGAGAAAGTCAAGGAAGAGAGCCAACGGAGGGAGAGCAGAGGTCCAGCCGAGAGAGACAGAGACGAGGGCCAGCAGACGGAGAGGCGAGGGACAGCCGAGGGAGAGCCGAAGGTGAGAGAGTAGAGGGCCAACCGAGGGAGAGCCGAGGGTGAGAGAGAAAGAGAGAGAGCGAACCAATGGAGATGCGAAGCCCAGCCGAGGGAGTGTAAGCGCAAAGGGAGGGAGAGAGCCGGTGGACAGCCGACAGATAGCCGAGGGCCTCCCGAGGAAGAGAGAGGAGAGGGCCAACCAATGGAAAGCCAAGGATGAGAGAGAGAGAGCCGAGGGAGAGAGAACTGAGTTGCTTTGAGCTTTATTACTTAACTTGAAAGGTTGCCAAATCCGAAGACGATAGAGGCGAAGGCCAGCCGAGGGACAGCCGCCGGTGATAGAGAGAGAGAGATAGCCGAGGGGGGGAGAGAACCGAGGGAGATGCGAAAACAGTCGTGGGAGTGAGAAAGCCGATGGCCATCCGACGGAGAGCCGAGGGCAAGCCAAGGAAGAGAGAGGCGGTGGCCCACCGAAGGAAAGCCGAGGATGAGAGAGAGAGAGCCGAGGGAGTGAGAAAGCCAAGGAAGAGAGACAACGGAGGGAGAGGAGGTCCAGCCGAGGGAGACAGAGACGAGGGCCACCAGACGGAGAGGCGGGAGACAGCCGAGGGACAGCCAAACGCGGGAGTGTGAAGGGCCAGCCGAGGGCCAGCCGAAGGTGAGAGAGGCAAGGGCTATTCGAGGGAGAGCCGAGGGTGATACAGAGAGAGAGCCGAGGGAGAGAGCTAACCAATGGAGATGCGATGGCCATCCCAGGGAGGGTAAGCGCAAAGGGAGGGAGAGAGCCGATGGACAGCCGACAGATAGCCGAAGGCCTCCCGAGGAAGAGAGAGGAGAGGGCCAACCAAGGGAAAGCCGAGGATGAGAGAGAGAGCCGAGGGAGAGAGAACTGAGTTGCTTTGAGCTTCATTACTTAACTTGAAAGGTTGCCAAATCCAAAGGCGATAGATGCGAAGGCCAGCCGAGGGAAGTCGAGGGTGATGGAGAGAAAGAGCTGAGGGAGAGAGAAAGTCGAGAGAGAGGGAGAACCGCTGGAGATGCGAGGGACAGCCGAGGGAGTGAGAGAGCAGAGGGAGAGAGAGAGAGCCGATGGCCATCCGATGGAGAGCCGAGGGCAAGCCAAGGAAGAGAGAGGAAAGCCGAAGGAAAGCCGGGGATGAGAGAGAGAGAGAGCCGAGGGAGAGAGAGAACTGATTTGGTTTGAGCTTGCTTACTAACCTTGAAAGCTTGTCAAATTGAAGCTCGACTTTAATCGTGAAAAAGTTCCGCGTGTGATTTGCACTTACCACGCCTTCACACATATGATGCGTTGTTCTTTGCCCATAGACATTGTTTATAAACAATTATGTAATCATGCAGTGGTATGTTCCATAAACATTCATGCATATACATCGAAATCAAAGAATGTGGAAAGCAATTTTAGTTTTGGGTTTTTGAGCTTATCTAAGGGATGCATTCTCAAGTGTAGCATACGTAGGTCCATGATGCTATGAAGCCTCGTTGATTTTATCTTAGAAGAAAATCAGCATGTAGGCTATACTGTAGATTATTCATTATTTATTATATCAGATGAAAAGCTCTAGCTATCTCAACGAGCCACTTTGAGAAAACAAAACATATAGTCGACCAATTGGAAAGAATTTTATAATAACAGCGAGTCAGGGAAGAGGCAAACTTTTTACAAGGCCGATTTTGCAAAAATGTGCGTAGTAGGTTGATAGGCCTTATATAATTGATGACACTAGAGTACAGCAATTAGTAAGTCTACGTAAATGATGTATCTATATTGGTTGACATCGAACGTACTTCATCTCATCGCTTCAATTTATCATTTTACCATTTCGTATATTGTAATCACTTCACACCAACAACACTTCATCATTTTTCATAAGTCATCCACGTCATCCCTGCCACGACGACGGCTAATAAACGTTCTTGAGCTGTTGAGAGAGAGCCGAATAAGAGGCGAGGGCGAAGTGGGGGTCCAGCCGAGGGAAAGGCGAGGGCCATCCGAGAGACAGGCGAGGAGCAGAGAGAGAGCCGAGGGAGAGAGAAAGGCAGCTGAGTGCGAGGCGAAGGTCAGCAGAGGGAGTGAGAGGTAGCCGAGGGAGTGAGAAAGTCAAGGAAAAGAGCCAACGGAGGGAGAGCAGAGGTCCAGCCGAGAGAGACAGAGACGAGGGCCAGCAGACGGAGAGGCGAGGGACAGCCGAGGGAGAGCCGAAGGTGAGAGAGTAGAGGGCCAACCGAGGGAGAGCCGAGGGTGAGAGAGAGAGAGAGAGAGCGAACCAATGGAGATGCGAAGCCCAGCCGAGGGAGTGTAAGCGCAAAGGGAGGGAGAGAGCCGGTGGACAGCCGACAGATAGCCGAGGGCCTCCCGAGGAAGAGAGAGGAGAGGGCCAACCAATGGAAAGCCAAGGATGAGAGAGAGAGAGCCGAGGGAGAGAGAACTGAGTTGCTTTGAGCTTTATTACTTAACTTGAAAGGTTGCCAAATCCGAAGACGATAGAGGCGAAGGCCAGCCGAGGGACAGCCGCCGGTGATAGAGAGAGAGAGATAGCCGAGGGGGGGAGAGAACCGAGGGAGATGCGAAAACAGTCGTGGAGTGAGAGAGACGATGGCCATCCGACGGAGAGCCGAGGGCAAGCCAAGGAAGAGAGAGGCGGTGGCCCACCGAAGGAAAGCCGAGGATGAGAGAGAGAGAGCCGAGGGAGTGAGAAAGCCAAGGAAGAGAGACAACGGAGGGAGAGGAGGTCCAGCCGAGGGAGACAGAGACGAGGGCCACCAGACGGAGAGGCGGGAGACAGCCGAGGGACAGCCAAACGCGGGAGTGTGAAGGGCCAGCCGAGGGCCAGCCGAAGGTGAGAGAGGCAAGGGCTATTCGAGGGAGAGCCGAGGTGATACAGAGAGAGAGCCGAGGGAGAGAGCTAACCAATGGAGATGCGATGGCCATCCCAGGGAGGGTAAGCGCAAAGGGAGGGAGAGAGCCGATGGACAGCCGACAGATAGCCGAAGGCCTCCCGAGGAAGAGAGAGGAGAGGGCCAACCAAGGGAAAGCCGAGGATGAGAGAGAGAGCCGAGGGAGAGAGAACTGAGTTGCTTTGAGCTTCATTACTTAACTTGAAAGGTTGCCAAATCCAAAGGCGATAGATGCGAAGGCCAGCCGAGGGAAGTCGAGGGTGATGGAGAGAAAGAGCTGAGGGAGAGAGAAAGTCGAGAGAGAGGGAGAACCGCTGGAGATGCGAGGGACAGCCGAGGGAGTGAGAGAGCAGAGGGAGAGAGAGAGAGCCGATGGCCATCCGATGGAGAGCCGAGGGCAAGCCAAGGAAGAGAGAGGAAAGCCGAAGGAAAGCCGGGGATGAGAGAGAGAGAGAGCCGAGGGAGAGAGAGAACTGATTTGGTTTGAGCTTGCTTACTAACCTTGAAAGCTTGTCAAATTGAAGCTCGACTTTAATCGTGAAAAAGTTCCGCGTGTGATTTGCACTTACCACGCCTTCACACATATGATGCGTTGTTCTTTGCCCATAGACATTGTTTATAAACAATTATGTAATCATGCAGTGGTATGTTCCATAAACATTCATGCATATACATCGAAATCAAAGAATGTGGAAAGCAATTTTAGTTTTGGGTTTTTGAGCTTATCTAAGGGATACATTCTCAAGTGTAGCATACGTAGGTCCATGATGCTATGAAGCCTCGTTGATTTTATCTTAGAAGAAAATCAGCATGTAGGCTATACTGTAGATTATTCATTATTTATTATATCAGATGAAAAGCTCTAGCTATCTCAACGAGCCACTTTGAGAAAACAAAACATATAGTCGACCAATTGGAAAGAATTTTATAATAACAGCGAGTCAGGGAAGAGGCAAACTTTTTACAAGGCCGATTTTGCAAAAATGTGCGTAGTAGGTTGATAGGCCTTATATAATTGATGACACTAGAGTACAGCAATTAGTAAGTCTACGTAAATGATGTATCTATATTGGTTGACATCGAACGTGCTTCATCTCATCGCTTCAATTTATCATTTTACCATTTCGTATATTGTAATCACTTCACACCAACAACACTTCATCATTTTCATAAGTCATCCACGTCAAACGTTCTTGAGCTGTTGAGAGAGAGCCGAATAAGAGGCGAGGGCGAAGTGATGGAATGGCGAGAGCGAGGCGAGGGCCAACCGAGGAACAGAGACAGCCGAGGGAGAGAGAAAGGGAGCCGAGCGTGAGCGTGAGCAGAGCGAAAGAGGGGCGAGGGCCAGCCGAGAGACAGCCCAAGGTGAGAGAGGGAGCGGAGGGAGTGGGAAAGCCGAGGGAGAGAGAGAACCGAGGGAGAGGCGAGGGCCAGCCGCGAGAGTGAGAGAGCCGAGGGAGAGAGGCAAGGTACAGCCGGGTGCCAGCGATGCCCATCCGCGGGCCAACCGAGAGACAGCCAAGCGACAGCAACGGACAGCGAGGGTCAGCCGAGGGACAGCCGGGGGAGAGATGAGAGCCAGCCGAGTTAGTGAGAGAGGAGTGGGAGAGAGAGGTGAGGGCCTGCTGAGGGAGAGGCGAGGGAATGATGGAGAGACGAGGTAGAGAGAGAGGGAGCCGAGGGAGAGAAGAGGGGGAGCCGAGGGCTAATCGAGGTGGAGGCGTGGGCGAGCCGAGGGCCAGCCAAGTGCCAGTCGAGGGAAAGCCAGGGACAGCCGAGGATGATAGGGAGAGAGAGCCGATTGAGGGAGAAAGCCGAGGGAGAGAGAGAACCGTGGGAGAGGCGAGGGACAGCCGAGGGTGAGGGAGGGAGCCGAGGGAGAGAGAATCACGAAGAATCACGAAGAATCAGTGAAGCGACAATCCTTTTTCACTATCACGATTCATTCCTTCTACTATTACAAGCTTTGCATTCAGTCCTGTTTTTGTACTTTTGTTTGACGGAGAAAGTTGACATCAAGACAGTGACAGCTATATGCACAAGAAAAAATTATTTGTTTGCATTATATTTCGGGTCTAGTTATAGGCCGGAGTCCAGATTTGATAGGAGTCCGGGACTCCGACTCCGCATCCCTAACCAGAAACCAAATGAAAACAGTTCTAACCTTCTTGCTCTCAACCTTATTCCTATTCAAAATAATATCATACATGTCCGGTAATAGACTCAGTGAGTGTACCAAACACAGGTAGCCATCCATAACGACGGAATGTTCCTATTAGCATCAAAGAATTTAGAGAGAGAGAGAGAGAGAGATGTGTTTATATTCTTACGTAAATGAAAATCATACATTCGCTCAAGTACAAAGTCATCAATTAATAAAAGTAATGTACATGTACATGTCATTTCAAAACATGAGTAAGATACGCTTCTTTTACAGTCTCAAGAAAAAAGGCGCATGTAATTAGATCCTACATAAATGCTGGTTATAGATGGCACAAGCCCACGGGAAAAACGTGTTCCTGCGTCTCCACGTCTTGATGACCGGAAGACAAAAATGTTTACTGTTTTTAAGACGCTGGGGAGTACAATAGTTCAATGGATGAAGGGTATCCTCGCATTTCAGGAAGAATTTCACAGCCTGTTTCTCACGACGTGGTTCAATTGCAGGTATGCGATCACATTGACATTCATGGCTACAAATTGTCCGATGAGCCCGTCTTTGAATTCTATCAATATTTTTACGCACTTTGTAGGACAGTTTGCAAAAGAGTGGAGTAGCGTACAACAGCATAGACTGGACATACGAAACATAAACTTCAGTCAACTGAGAAGCTGTTAAGGCATCTTTCAACCGACGTATGACATATAGTCTCCTGGAAGCAGAAAGACAGACGTTGTTAAAGTGTAAATCCCAAGAAAGGGAGTCGCGCCAAGCAACACCGAGAATGGTGATATTGTCTACACAGTCAACACATTATACCTGTACCTATCCCGATTCTCAAATGGCATATCGATGACATCATTATAGTCCCTTTTTCATCTGGTTTTCAAGATAGTTTTACAATTCTCAACATATTCAACAGCATAAATAAAAATGTTCAATTTACTTTAGAAATTCCACAAAATTATATAAATTTTCTAGCTTTGAAAATTTCGATAATAAACGATTGTGTTTCTTACAAGCACTTTAGTAAGCCATTAACTTCGGATAACTGTCAACGCAAAGACAGCTGGATACCACATCATGTTTAAAATAGGTTCATAGAAAATGGTCTGAACACGGCCGATGAAGGATGCAGTTCGATGGCAGATAAAACTGACGCAACTCATAACGCTAAAAAAAGCTTAACAAAAACGGTTTTAAAGAAAAAGATTTTAAACTAAACGGAAATCGAAGACTAAAGCGTCGTTCCAATGCAAATAAAAATATAAATTTATCTATGCCTTTTGTTAACAATAGTTTATTAAACACAAAAAATAGTTCTCTGATTCGCAAATATAATGTCAATGCTCATCCTGTTAATACCACTAGTCCTACATTGTTCCGTTGTCTAGATAGTCGCAATAAATAAGAAAATAAAAACGCGACAACTGCAACCTTTGCGATCGTATACATGAAAAAATGAGTTGTAATAGTTCTAATGTTGTTCATGAGTCTAAATGTCACATTTGTAATGCTGGTTATATAGGTAAAACTTCACGATCTTTCAAAATTAGGTATCAAGAACATAAGCGCAGTATTATGAATAAGGACAGTGAGAGTGCATTGAGTGTGCATCTTCGTGATTGTACTGCAGTTGACCTTGATGATTTCGATGTGAATGCCCTTCAGAGACCGTGAAGAACGGTTGACACCGTTTTGATAGAAGCTTACATGATTCAGGGGAGATGTCCATCTATAAATCGTCGTCATGAGCTTGCTGCGGCTTGTATGAGAGTAATTAGATTTTTCCCACTTGAGGCGCACCCGGTTCATGATTTGGCCCTCTGCTCTATTTGAAGCGCAGTTGGTTCATGATTTGGCCCTTTTGAGGCGCAGCGGTTCGTATTTTGGCCTTTTTATGGCGCAGCGGTTCGTATTTTGGCCCTATTTGAAGCACAGCGGTACGTATTTTGGCCCTATTTGAAGCACTGTGGTTCGTATTTTGGCCCTATTTGAAGCACAGTGGTTCGTATTTTGGCCCTATTTGAAGCACAGCGGTTCGTATTTTGGCCCTATTTGAAGCACAGCGGTTCGTATTTTGGCCCTATTTGAAGCACAGCGGTTCGTATTTTGGCCCTATTTGAAGCACAGCGGTTCGTATTTTGGCCCTATTTGAAGCACAGCGGTTCGTATTTTGGCCCTATTTGAAGCACAGCGGTTCGTATTTTGGCCTATTTGAAGCACAGTGGTTCGTATTTTGGCCTATTTGAAGCACAGTGGTTCGTATTTTGGCCCTTTTGAGGCGCAGCGGTTCGGATTTTGACCCTTTTGAGTCGTGGAAGATCGTATTTGTCCTGTTTAAGTCCACTAGGATCGTGTTTTGGCCTCTTTAGGTGCAGTAGGATAGGGATTTGGCCGGAAGGTTGTGGATAGAAGGTCGGAAAGGAGGTCGGGAGGTGGCCAAGGATGTGCTGGAAGGGATCGGACCGAGATGAGGAAACCGTCCCCAACGGACTAGAGTGTGTGAAAAAATTTCAACATTTTGACCAAAGTTGCTCAGAAACATGTGAAACAAACTTTTATCAAGGTTTGGCTTTGAAATTCGCACAAAAAAATATTTCGAAAATTTTCTTCACTATGGGGCTCCGACACTAAGGATTTTTCGTGAAAAAAATTTCAAAATGTCAGAATTGAGCTCCGAGACCCCTCCCATCGTGTTTCTCGTCAAAAGTTGGGTCGGTGAAGTTTGGGTGAAAGAAAAATTTTTGCTTCACTATGGGGTCTGACAAAGTCGTGAAAATGTTAAATTGTAGCCTACTTTGGTGACGACTGTCTCAAGAATGAAAGTGAATGAGGAGCTCCGGTTTCTTTTAGTGGAAACACCGCACTTTGTTCTCTAGGATTCTACCTCTTCAGATCTGTTGAAGGTTTCGTTTCCAAATAAGAGCTTGTTTAAAATCGAATTTTCACGCATTTTCCAAGATTTTGGATAGTTTGAAAAAACGACAGAGTTTTTTAAACTCGGCTTCTGGTGATCGGAGAAAGTTGAGTGATGGCTTAAATGAAATGTGAGAGCGAGAAAACGTGACTGTCAAAATTTGAAGCCAATCGGAGCTCTAGAACCAGAGATAAAAGCGTTTAAAGTTTGGAAAAGAGAACAAAGCCCACATCAGCTGATGTACGAATCCTATATAAGTGGAGTCCCTACTTGTGGGAATCAGTTCTCCTCCCGACTTGGTTGGGGTAGGTGAACTCCGGAGCTCCGATGATAGCATCGGAAATTCCAAAATTTCATTACTGATATCAGCTAAGGCGTCAGACTTACAGGTTAGCCAGGAGATGACCTTAGTCTCCAGGCCATAAAAGACTCCAAAACTTTAAAGGCACTTGTAACTTTGCTTCTACAAGTCCTTTTGACTTGATTCAAAAAATATTCGAGAGGTCATGATTCAGGTCAAGTCATAGACTACTTATAAACGTTTTATAAGTAGTACAAACCTGCTGAAAATTTTAAATTCGTTATTTTAGTAGTTTTTCTGGGGTTTTTGACTCTGCTAGAGTCAACTAAAGGATTTGTCATGATGTCTGAGCCAGTCTTCTCATTGGACGAGCGTTCTCGCCCATTCATAATTCATTAAACATCCTCTATAAAGAAGAGATGTTGCTTTACGTTTCACATTTGCCTTTCGCAAGTGTCGGATGCATGGTACGGAGAGTTTCGCTGTAATATTCCAATGACAGGGTGTTCCTTCGGGACGGCGGATGATGCCGTAGTGATAAGTGTGGCAAGGGAGTGTGTCATATTTTAGACCAAAACCTCTGGGTCATGTTGGGCATTTGACACAGGTCTCAACGTAGCACTTTGAACGCCAATCGGTTGAGTCTTAGCTATCTTGTCATGGGTGGCTACTAAAGATCTCCATTGCAAAACGCTTGTAGATTACGGCTTGCTATCAAGCTGGTCAAGGCAACGACTTGGGATCTTTCCTCTTGTAAATAACTTCACCGGTTTTCAAGTCAAAATCGGGGCCCGGATCTGTCTGCCCGAGGTTGGATTTGTGGGTCGAGGCCTTGGAGCTGGAATAATATCCCCTCTGAGTAATGCCTGTAGCGGATTCAAGAGTTTAACACCTAAAGGGTTGCTGGCTTGCTATCACTCTCTACATTTAAAAACGGCTTGCTATCAAGTTGGGACATTCATGTGCAAAGGATAAAATCAAGTCAACTCAACGTGAGGTGGACACCTTCGATATAATACTTCCTACGGTGAGGCGTTCCTTTTGGACGGCGAGCACTGCCACAGATGGAAGGAGGGCAAGGGACGGTGTCATACCTTAGACCGAAACCGCTGAGCTGTCGCTTATGTTGGGCATGTGACACCGATCTCAACGGACCCTTTTCAATCGCTCGGTCAAGAGTGCTTTAGCCATCTCCCGTAGGTTTTCTTTAAGATTCTCCACCAACGCTGTGAGACTGCCTCTGACCGAGGCTAAATGAAATGGAATGAATTGGAAAGGGACATTTATATGCCACACGCAACCACAGGCTCATTTATCTCTTCGCTAGTGAACAAGCTCTTGTTAGTGTAGTCAGAAAGTTTATCATGTTTTGCAAGAGCTAAGTTTAGTGTAGTCAAGTAGTCTTACCGTGACACACGTTTGTGAAAGTAAAGTTTGATCATCGAAGTTTTATTCGTTAGTGTAGTCAGAAAGTTAAGCACAACACAAGTGTCATGAAATGCAAGCGTTAGTGTAGTCAAATAGTTTTACCGCGACACAAGTTTATGAAAGTAAAATTTGATTGTCGTAAAAGTTTTATTCGTTAGTGTAGTTGGAAAGTTTATCATGTTTCATAAATGCAAGTGTAGTGAAATAGTTTTATTATTGAACAGGTTTATTCCGTTTGTGTAGGTGGAAAGTTAATAATGTTGTACAAACGTTTTGCTGCGACACAGGTTGATGTATAGTTAGAAAGTTTGATCATGATGTTTTATGAAACACAAGTTTATGAAATGATAATGTAGTCTGAAAGTTTATGAAACACAAATTTGTGAAAACAAAGTTATAGCACAACACACGTTTGTGAAAGTAAAGTTTGATCATGACAGAGGTTTTAGGAAATGTTAGTGTAGTTAGATAGTATGACACAACAGAAGTTTATGAAAGCAAAGTTTGATCATGATGTTTTATGACTGACTGAACTCACAACAGCATTAGAAATTTTTATCCTTAGTTGAGACGGGACTGCAATGTGTAAAATGTTTTATGTGACATTCTTTTCACAAACGGTGAAGTGTATACTCAGAGTGAATACATCTGTTAAGTATACATCAACTTTGGATGTGAAGTAAAGCGAATCATGTTCGATGTACAGAGTGAATTGAATATTAGACAACGCATGCAAGTTTTTGACGACTTGAATGTGTCATGAAAAACCCAAGTCTAAGTTTAACATGTTGGATATAAAAAGTGAGATGGATAGGAATAAGTGTTGAATGGAGTATGACCTTGAATTTCATGACAACATAGTCTCAAAGTAATGAAAGACGTAACGGTAAGAGTGTGTAAGTTAAACGTTGGTCATCAAGTTTCACGTCAAAAACAAAGACGAAAGCAATCATCAACAACTCAATCCTATGTCAACTAGATGAGACGTTCAGCTTTGTTAATCATTGAAATGAAAGATACAAGTGAAAGACGATCACATGAAACTCAAAACTTATCAATGTACAAGAGTTCTAGAACTAAAACCCACTAAGTGTTGAAGTCAACCATGCAACAGCGCAAAGGCTCCGTAAGTGCTAGCATTAGACATGAATGATAAAGTTATTCTTCCAAGGTAGATGATCAATGATAATCATGAAGCATGAAACTCTACAGTATTAGCTATATGATTAAAAGGGGATACAAAGCAATGTAGAAGCGAATTCGTTTTACTTGTTGGATTAGATAGACACAACAGTGAATCAACTAGAATAAATGCTCATCGCGTTTTATAAATGTTAGGTGGGATCAGTGAAGTATGGGAAAGATGTTTGCATCAAATTGAAAGTAAGCAGTAACTCACTTGTGTACTCACAACAGAAATTCAGGTTTACTAAAAGCAGTCTTCTACTGCAGTGAGACTGAGTTATATGAAAACAGTGTTCACCACAGCGCTAGAAAGTTGTATCTAAAAGGTTTTACTGCACTGTGTGGATTGTTTTTTCACAGTGTTAAAAGGTTTGATATTGAGTGCAGATGTGTACTACACTGTGTTGAATGTTTTATAAATACAGGTAAAGTCTTGTCACAAATGTTGAGTGTGTGAGAGAATAGGGTTAGCAATAAGTTACATGACATTTGATAACACTAAGTCCATCACATTGGTCATACCACACATCACAAGTCCTAAAGTTCATCATCTGAAGGGTAGGGTTCTCTACGGTTGGATTTAGGGATTTAGGGTTTTATATAACACAAGTTAATGTTAACCGTTAGATGAAACATGAAGTCCATCACGTTGGTCATAATGTACATATGAGATGTATTATTAAGTTTTGCTAGTTATCGAAATGAAAACCCAAGTCGTAAGTTTATTGCATTGAACATGAAACCTGTAAGTGAGATGGATAAGAATAATTGTTGATGTATGTAGTTAGACCTTAATTCATGACAGCAGAGTTTCAAACGTTTACAAGTCGCAGGGGTAAATGTGTAACTAGGATTAACCAAACGATGCTTATAAAGTGACACGTCATATACTAATAACACTTAGTCTATCGCGTTTGTCACTTATGAATGACCAAGTGAGATTTACATGACATCGAAATAGAAAATGCAAACCAAGTGTGATATGAAAGTGCAGAGATGAATATGTGAGTGTTTTGTAAACGGACGTTTCTGGATGTATGGATGTGTTACACACATTTGCTGGGAATGAAGTCAACGATGTCTTTACAATGTCAAGTACATTCTTTAACACGTCAACGACATGGATACATTCCTAAAGTCCATAATCCAAGGGTAGGGTTCTCTATGATTGGATTTAGGGATTTAGCGTTTTATATAACATACATCAATGATAACTGTTGTTGTAGAGTGCATTTACTGACTTAACCATTTGTGAATGACATAGCTAAATTGCTAAAGTCCATAATTTAAGGGGTAGGGCTACCTACGGTTGGATTTAGGGATTTAGGGTTTTATATAACACAAGTTAATGTTAACCGTTAGTGTATAGTACATTTATTAACTTAACCATTTGTGAATGACATAGCTAAATTGCTTAAGTTCATAATCTAAAGGGTAGGGCTATCTACGGTTGGATTTAGGGATTTAGCGTTTTGGATAACACAAATTAACGATCTCTTTCAGTGTAGAATACATGCAACACATGATGCATATGTTCTCTTTATGGAATAACTTTGAACGTAAGACTCAATTTAATGGTGAAAAGACAGGTTTCATATCGTTGATAAGAGATACTTACATTCTCATTATGTTATACACTTTACATTTGATGCAGTCAACTGAAATGTGATTGATGCATGTTCAATAAAAGAGTTGAATACATTGTATGTATTCTAGTGATTGGAATAATACGTGTGTAAAGAGTTGATTAGAAAAATATATAATAGTCAACGCATGAAAGTTTCTTGTTATCCAAGCTAGGAATATGCAAACATCATTCATCAGTCAGTGTTGTACCTTGACACATCCATGTTTTGTACAAGGTAGGATTCGTCGGACGTGTTGTGACGAATGGTTGCATAAATTCATGAAGCTTTCAGCAACACAAACCAAGTATTAAAACGAAAAGCACAAGTGAGAAAGAATTTGTGACATTAAAGATTTAAGTATATCATGCATTTGAGATACAAAACAAGAATTGCATTATTTCAGGTGTAAGTAAACCAATGGTTAGAAAACTGAATCAAAAACCAGAAAATGATAGACCACTCAGCTCGAGGTAGTGTTGAAGGGGAAGCACTGTATCGGTAAAAGACCGAACATTGGTAGGTGTGCACATAACCTACTCAAAGCAAGTTCCATGTTAACAGTATAGTTCTAAATTTACCGGTAATCTATTTTAATTTACCTTACCGGTAAATTACCGGTTAAAAATCAAAAGAGAAATTCTAAAGGTAGGCCTACAAGTGGCTAAAATGCAAGGATTAGTGATGCAAATGATCATAAGGAACAATTAGAATGACATGGATATGGTTTTATTATTTCACATTTTGACAACGATGTAAGCGCTTAACTTTCAGAAAAATAATACATTCAAAACTCAAATGACTTTTGCGTTTCACTTTCAGAAATGCAGTGATAGCATCTTGCCATTTTCTAATGGTAGCAATTATCCAGCACCATGAAAAAAATCATAGAAAAGTTAAAGATCATAGAACTGCTGGGAGGAGTAACTGACAGCTTCCCTATTCTTCTTTTTATACTGTAGGCCTACATGTACCTAGTCGTGTGGTCATTTATTCATATAGGCAAAATTCTGTGAAGAAATTTCTGCAAGGAATTTAAAGGAATAAGCTTTAGTTTTGTTCTCCTGCATTTAGTCCGACAGCCAGAACGAGTTTCAGCAGGGAACGAGGCCGAAAGTGAGACTTTCAGAGAACGATGTACACCCTATGCCTACTACGAATCGGCACGTCTGCCGCGTTCTAATGAGTTCCTCTTCTTGTCAGACAAAATCAAAGAAAAACACTTGTAAATCCAATGGGACGCAGATTGCAATTTTGGCTATAATGAAATTTTGTATGTTTTCTCTAATTAAACGAAAATGAGCCTAGAGTCATAATTTTTGACATGGAATGTCTTCAGGTCATTTCCTATGATGTGCACGTGATATTATGAAGCTTCTGATCGGCGATGTATGCGAGAATGTGGTTGAATGTGGATAAAGTTGCTCAAAATGTTTATGTTTGCCGACATTAAGAGGCTCGCCAAATCTAAATGTGTTTAGCTTTATAGACAGGGGTGCATGAACATGAAAGGAAATGACCTGAAGACATTCCAAACAAAAAATTATGACTGTGGGCTTAGTACTTATCGCTTAATTAGAGATAACATACGCAATTTCATTTTAACCAAAAACCACAAACTGCGTCTCATTGGATTTGCATGCGTTTTTCTTTGATTTTGTCTGACAAGAAGAAGAACTCACTAGAACGCGGTAGACGTGCCGATTCGAAGTAGTCACAGGGTGTAGCCTACATCATTCTCTGAAAGTCTCACTTTCGGCCTCGTTCCCTGCAGAAACTCGGTCTGGCTGCCGGACTAATTCTCTTTTTTTGGTTTATTGGCTCTGACAGACGTACGGACACCCTACATTTCTACATCTTTGTCAGTTCACACTAGTCAGCACGTATTGCGAAAATGCCGAAAATCTAGCACTGGTATTTTACACATCTGCCTAATTTCTTGTGAGAAACTATAAGGTCTTGCAATGCAAGATTTTCTTAATTTTTACAAATTAAGTAAGATAGATAGTAAGATAGATTAGTAAGATAGATCGACAAATTTATCGCAAGATTTGCGATCGTTTTCGTAGAGCTCAGAGCAATTTATTACCGTTCCGGCTACACCCCATGCTCTGTCTTATGTTCACCAGCTATGAATTTATTTATTTAGTATTTGGTTAATGGCTGGCTTTCCCTTTCTCCAAACATATCACGACAGCTTCTCCTATTTTTAAGCTAGTTTATGATTCCGGTAAAAACCAAAGTGTTATATACTTATATAATCCCTTATATAGGCCTACTTACTTTGGTAAAAACCACGATGCTTGACGCTGTCTGAGGAGAAGAGATTCGATTTATAGGTTTTCGAAAAAACAAATTCTTGCATGCTAAATATTTGAATAATTTCAAACAGTGGTGGCTCGTGACATTTGGTCCAGGTGGGGCATAAGCATGAAATTTTTACATAATCAAAAATCTAGTCTAAAAGGATCATATTTTGTAAATGAAAAGCAAATAATATGTTAGCAACATGCTATACCTCAGATCATGTACACCTCTTTCAGTTCACGTCCTATCGCTTCCATCGGACAGAAGCAAACACGGAAAACAAAAAAGCGTATTGTGCTCCTCGCTAGCCGTGAGCCACTGTATCTTCACAAACCATTCTCGATTAAAGGTTCATGTAATTCTACCATCCTTCTGAGTTAAAGCAATATTTTCGGGAGTATGCCTCCCTAATCTAGACGTACTTTAAAAAGAGATAAATCTCGTGTACCGAACCGAAGGGTATCGTATGCTGATTCATGGACTGATCGCTGGTGCTGACCTCACATCACCTCACTCAGTAAAAAGGGAATCACAGTGCATTGTCTTTGCATTGACGGTTAACCAATCAGAAGCGTTAGGCCTCCCTTTCGAGTGCCCATTCTGTGACGCATTCATCGCGTGTTAATTCTGTCTATTCGCTCAGATCGTGAAATGAACCACTCTCACGTCATCTCAATCTCGATGCTTGGGCGCGCCCATCAGTCTTGAAAACGATTGATGGATTCTGCTGGCGTCACTGTCGCGCAAATGGAATAGATGTACATGAAGTATAGTTGAAATTTATGATCAAAAAATGGAGTCTACTACTGATGTTGCTGGTTATTTAAGTTAGACAACATTTCAATAGGTGGGGCAGTGCCCCACTTGCCCAAATGGACGAGCCGCCACTGATTTCAAAGTATTCACAACAATTTCTTCTATGCTTGTGCACATTTTAGGGTCAAATGATTGTGATACAAAAATGCTTGTACATTTTAACAGATCAAATTGAATGCAGATGTATAAACAAATGCAGTTAATGTACTTACCTTTTTGTAAAATGAAATACAAGTATTTACTCATCGCAACTATCCCTGTTAAGTGTATTTTGCTATGAAGACTCAATAGTGACAAATTGTAAACATTGCCTTGATTTTTATTGTATTACGCGCAGGTAGCAGAAGATACGACTAATTCCAATGTGTTTTCGCAGTATTTTCATCTAAAATTATTTCAAGGATTATGAAGCATAATTTCAATTGTGCACCTTATGATACAAATTAATTGTCGCACATTTTTGGCGGGATTGAGGTGTATTACTTACCATTTTCACAAAGGAGATGCTTCGATCAGTAGTGCGTGTGGTCCAAACAATTTTCGGTATCACACGCACGTAAGCTTGAAGTACATGAGCCCTTCTATTTCATAAAATTCTCTTTCACCTCGGGATCGAAGCGCAGCACTATCAGCTAGCCGAGCTCGGCACCCGAGAGCACACAAAATTGTACGTCAGTAAATGGATAGCGTTGAGCATTTTGTGAGTTGTCGAAAATCGAACTACGCGCATATGAAGTTGCAATTAACGAGTCGTGAATAACCACATTAAATAGAACCTACAGATCGATCACACTCAAGCATCATGGAATACATGTATCTTTATTTATTTCACTCTTCCCTGGAGATATGTCATTTATCTACGGTAGATTCTGAGCATTTATTCTACAGTGTAGAATAAATGATTCTTAGTAGATTTCATTTATCCCCAAAACTAGGATCCTGTACCATAGTTTATGACTTGCATAAATCGCGAAATAAATGTTTTATCCCACTGATTTCATGGAGATAACCATTCAGAATAGTCATAGAGTTCAATCATGTCCAAGCTACATTCCCAAATTTTCACACTACCCAGATAAAAACAATAGTATGATGACATACATGTTTTAAGGGCGTCAATGGCATAATTTGAGGGCCGCGCAGCGGCCCGAAAATTTGTCCATTGATGCCCGTAAAATGTGTATGTCATCATTATTGCATACCATGTTCAAAAGACATCTATGAACAAAATTTCCGGGCTGTCAATACATTATCTGCCCGGAAATCAAGCTTTAACATATCTACAATGTAGAATTGCTACAATTCCCGGACCGTCAATTAACTGTTCATTTCATGTTCATTTCTATGTTTAATCATGGAAATCTACGTATATCTATCGTTATGTTGTCATTCGATAAATACAATTGAAATAGTTTATTATGATATCATAATTAGTGAGTAGATATCAAAATTTAAAATTCACAGCTAAAGCTGTGATGCACATATGATATCGATTAATTATTATGATTGCCATCTTATAATCAGACAAGTTTTAATTTTGAATATAGTCAGCTACCATTATTTTTACATTCACGATTGAGCAAAATGGACATTTCACGCATTGAGACCAACCAGATTAGTGAACTTGATTTAGACGAAATGGTTTTTATGGAGAATTTAATAGGAGGCACAGAAGACATTATTTTCAATCAAAGGACTGGATTACCAACAAACATCGAGGAGCAACAACTACACGTACATATGGATGAAAGTGATGAATGTGAATTGTCAAATGAACAAATGAATGAAATTCTTAACTTGGAAAACAGTGCCAAATCAGCAAACACCGAACGACAAACGAAGAATTATATAAAGATGCTGAAAACATTCCTGGAAAAGAACAAATTACCAAGCAACATTGAAACCCTGCCGGCACGATACCTTGAATCATATTTGAGACTTTTTTACTAAAATACGAACACGAAACGGGGAACATTATTCCACAACCTCATTGGTTTGTATACGTGCTGCGATTCATCGCTATCTACTAGATGAAAGACACATTGAGCTCATTGACAACCCTAATTTTCGTCAATTTGAAAAGAGCTATAAAGCAGCTATCAGCGATTCCCTCAAATCCAAAGAGACATTGGTTTCTGATGGTGGATCAGGTTTTCCTTCTATTGATGAGGATGATAAGGAGAAATTACTTATGTATTTCACACGTACAACCCCTGAGAGACTTCAAGATGAAGTATTTTTCAACATAGTTTATCATTTTGGATTTAGAGGAAGGGAATGGATTCGGTCCCTTACAAAATCCTCTCTCAAATTCTTTGAAAATGGTAATGAAGCGTACATCGATCTCTTGAAACCACTCAAAGAAAAAACTGTCCGAGTTGGCGATACCAATTCAGCCCGACAGATCATCATCACGGAATTGGAGGATAAAAGTCAATGTCCTGTCGAGGCTGTCAAAATTTATTATTGTAAGTTACCAAAAGAGAGCAACCTTCTTTTCCCAAAACCGAAAATTAACTGGCGATCGAATGAGTGGTATTGCAGCAAAGCACCACTGGGAAAGAATGCACTCAATGGTATGATGAAAAATATTTCAGAGAGAGCTAGACTATCGACGGTTTACACAAACCACTGCATCAGATCAACCACTGTAACGACCTTAAAGGAAAATGGGTTCAGTGACAAGGACGTTATGGCCGTGACAGGCCAGAAATCGTGCTCAACAGTCGATCGATACAACAAGATAAATCCAAAATTGACTTTTAGTAAGAAGAAGAGCATATCAAATGCATTGTCTCGAGGATTAGGCGCATCCTGCAACAGATCGATCTGTGTTCAAGAAAAACACGTACACGAAACAGTGCAAGTAGTTTGCAATAGTGAAACGAGTATCGTGGGACCTCCAACAAAATGCATGAAAATCAATGCAGATGCAGAAAGAAATGTGTGACCATTCCCTTTCAATGACTTATATTATGTAGCCTACAAAGTAGGTATGTTTGTTACTCTCTTGATATGTTGTTATTTACTTCGCCATGTTTTATAAGCCGTATGGATAGGGCATGGATGGAGCGATGAATTCCTGATACTTACGATCTAGCTGTCATTTTAATTTCATAAATTTCATGAAATTTGATATGCCAGTTAGATTGCTTGTAGTTGGAGTCCCTCACTTGATCCATGCTCTATTTTCTGAATAGATGTCTTGAAAATAAGGGTTCTGGTTTTCCGGGCAGTCAACGGGATAGCGGGCATTATCACTGATATCGGACCGCAATACATGGTATACAATATTATCGTGCATAATGTTACGCATAAATCATTAACACTTTACAATACAATTTGAGATTTTAATAGCACTTAAGTCCTCTGCTAGAATAGTGCTCCTGGGAATATGAACAGGAAACACAAAGGAAAGTTAGGATTTAAAGTTAATTGTCGCATTTGAGCAGTTATTGAAAACAGGAGCAAAAGTCACCGTTCATTGAAACTTCTGAGCACTTTCGCAGGTCTTGGTCGTTTCGTTACTACCGCATCCATACTTTCAAACATTGAGGTTTCCTTACTTGACGTTGGAATCAATGAACTTTCACCTTGATCGCTTGGCTTCGCATTGCAGTACAGAATTTCTGTCATTATTTCATTATAGTGTTCGGCAGTGAAATAGCATTTGTCAGCCTTTTCAGAGATACGACCTGTCTTCGTTTGGGCAATTTCCTTTGAAACCCCGGCGTTGATCAGTCTCTGCTTTGCAGATCGGCGGAGGCTGGTATTTGAATAAAAGATGTCTTTTGAGTTTTCATTGTTTGAAAATGCACTCAAGTCTTCATTGTTTAGTGTTTTCATAAGTTTACGTGTGACTTTCTCTATGGCGTGAATTCCAAACGGACTTTGCTTGTACCATTTATTTCCTTTGGGGTTCTGCATAGGAGTCAAGTAAAAAGCATTGAGACCTTGAATTTTTTTACGATATGAAACATATAATTTGTGCATGGCGATTATGCATCTGTCTGGATTTTCTTTGTTTGGGTAAATGACTGTGGTCTTTGGCTCCATTCGACTGCAATTCAAGCCAAACTTGTTGTTTTTAGATGTTCTCTCTGTACCGCAAAGTTTCTTGCCTTGGGTTGGAATAACCAAATGATCCGTGCCGCCACAGCATTTCTTCTTATTCGTACTTTATCACAGCCGCTCTTCTTGTGGGCTTCAGGTTACAACCCTCTCTTGCAGATAACTTCATCTGTCCGTCTAACACTTTCCTACACTCCATAAATTCTTTATCCTTAAAAATGGACCATGATCTATGGAAAGTGTTATTGAAATGTTGCTGTATCATTGCAACCATTTCTTTTAGTGTCTGTGGAGGATACTTTTCATGATTCTCCTTCCTCACCTCGCACAAGAGGTAACGAAGGCAAAAGTTTAAGTCACTTGTACCAAACTCATCTAGATCTTTCAAAATTTCAATCCACCATCTAGTCTACATCTCCACTTAGTGAACCAATCTCTAAATATTTTCATTACCCATTTCACTTTCTTTGCGGTGTTTAGTGGTATTCTGTTTTCAATAAAGCTATTAGTATCGCTTTCATTTACTGGAACAAATCTGTTGCTTGTTGACTGCATGCTGACTAATATCAAAATGACGACCGTACAAAATTCAAATGTATACAGTGCCTAGAAATCATTATTTCATATCCAAACTATGGATTACAGTATACATGTACCAGGATAATATGTATATGATAAGCTACTGATTTGAGGATATTCAATGATCAGAATCCACGAGTCCGAAGGACGAGTGAATGTACCAGGATAATATATACTTATAATGAAATAGCTTTGGCAAAAAGTCTAGCCAGTAATTTATGAACTCACATTAATGCTCCTCGAAAAGCTATGAAACTAAGATATAGCACACAAAATGCATTGAATGATGTTGTGTAGACACAATCTGTGAGCTGACGTAAAAAAGCTTGATAAAAATCGTTATTGTAGAACTTTGCTGTGGTTTGAAATACGATCAATCTTACCGGTAAATTACTGGTAATTTACCACCACCTTCGAACTATAGAGCAAAAAGTTCATGGGAAGAAGCAAGAGTAAAGTTACGCTCAAAGTTTAGGAGTTTACACGGATAAAAAATTCTGAATAAGCTTGGATGCAAGTTTAACCCCACAAGAAGAGTTTCGCCATTGACTGAAGTATAATGAATTCGCCTTGACTCTTCGGGAGGCAAGAATGAGCAGGATTGGTGGACAGTTGTCTTCTCCGACAAGTCTCACTGTAGCCTATTTATGAGTGTCGGTTAACCTGCCCTCGGGATATTTGAACATCGCCTACCAATGCGCCCAGTTCTAATCATAGAGTATAGTAATAATAGTGTAGTTTATCAACGACAGCCGATGGCTGTTTTGTTTATTAGGCCTATTTATAGGTTCCAGATTACTGACCAAATGCGAGACTGGTTTCCCGACGGCAATGATGTTTTTATGCAACAAAAGGAGTCATGTCACACCGCAAAAATAGCTAAGTAAGGAAGTGTATATTTTCAAGAAATGGAAATCACAAAAATTCAAATAAATCTTTACAATGCATACATGCATAACATTCATGCAAAGTACGTGGTTAGATCGGTCGTGATAGGCTTTGATTAAGAAAGTCACAAGTCCACGGGAAAAACGAATGTAAACGACGAGATGTTCTGCAGAAAGGTTGGCGAAAAAGTCCCGAATATGACATTCTCTGAGGTACAAGTTCGTGTAGGGGATGCATAGTATTGTATGAACACATGTAAAAGAAACGAACAGCGCGCTGAATTCTTACAGATTGAAGTGGGGGAAAATTTTGACACTCAGAACGCTTACCACATATAATCCTATGTACACGTTTCTGGAAGTTCTCCAGCTTAACTTTAATTCCTTTCGGCAAACGACAAAGCAAGGGTTAAGAATACAGGAGAATAGGCAAAATGATAGATTTATACACATCAACTAACTGCTTTACAGAAAACATAGGTCGCAAAGAGCGAATAACATAAAGTCTCTGAGAACCAATTTTCAGTTTGGCTGAAAAATGGGTTTCCCAAGACAGCGATGAGCTCCAAAGAACACCCAGGATTTTGACAGAATCACAGATTTCCATACCTGGATAGGAATCTGAATGAGTATCTTCGCTGCGATTGCCTCGAAAAAACATTTGTTTTGATTTGCTCAAGTTCAATTGCATGTTGTTTTCGCTAATCCATCGTTCTATTTCAGGTAAGGCAGAAGTGGGGGCCTGAAATTTTGACATTGGTTCCACTATAGTAATGTCATCGGCATACATTATCAAGGTTGCATCGGAGCATGTAGTTAGCGACCCCATAAATGCACAGAAAAGAATGGGCCCCAAGACTGATCCCTGGGGTATTCCAGAAATCACGGGTGCTGTAGGACCAAAGGCTCCGTTGACCTTGAGGCGTTGATGTCGATTTGTAAGGTAGCTCTGTATCCACTGAATAAATCCATGGCTTAAGCCTGCATCACATAAGCGCTCAGTAAGTTTGTCCCAGGTTATTTTGTCAAAAGCTTTCGTAAGATCCAAGCAAGTCAGACGAACGGAAGTAACATTCGAGAGGTCAAGCAGCCTTGTTACTGTGTCATGAATAAGAACAAGAGCGCTGTCAGTTGAGCCAAATTTTCTAAAAGCATGTTGATTTGGTCCGTAGAGGGGTAATAGAGTATCATACATAGCTTTCACGACTAAAGATTCGAACACTTTGCTTATTGTCGGAGTTAAAGAAATAGGCCGAAAGTCTTTAAGGGATGGATTGCGAATTTTCGGTACTGGAATAACGTCGGCCATCTTCCAACAGCTAGGAAACACACGAGTGGATATTGATCTCTTAAAAATATGATAAAGAGGAACAGCAATGAAGTCGGCACCTTCCTTCAACAATCTATTAGGTAATCCATCACATCCAGATGATTTGTTGATCTTGATATTTCTCAATGCTTCAATGACATCAGACAAATCAAAATCAACCGACCAGTTATCCTCACCAAGTTCGGGACATTCACTCGATGTATAATTGAAGTTCTGAGACAAGACTTCCTGTAAGCAAAACAGGAAGTTCTGCAATCCACCACACTCCTTGATTTGAGCATCATAGCCCCCAGTTGTGTTCTTGCCTCGCATCTCTCTGACAACCTTCCAGACATTACGACTGCTCTCGACATTGCGTTTGACCCAGATAGTAGTAAGCAAGTGACAAATACTGGATAGCGCAAGATGGCCGCCGTCGTGGCTGCGTCCCCCCCCCCTCTGGCACGGCAGAGTGTCGTGGTCGGCCGCCGTGGTGCTTCGTGTCTGAGTCCCCCCCCCCTCTGGAACGACAGAGGGTGTGGTCTGTCGTGGTGTGCCGGCCGGGTGGGTCCACGTTCACAACATGTTCGCTGACGTCCCCCCCCCTCTGCAACGACAGAGTGTGAGACTCGGGTGCGTGGGTCCGACCGCCTGGTGGACGTGGGCGACCGTCTAGGTTGACGTGGGCGACCGCCAGGATTAGTCTTGAGGCTATAGTGTGTGATGTTTTTGGTGCAATCTGCTGAATGTTGGGTTGTAAAATGGGTTGTTTCGAGTGGAAGGAGTGGTCGGATGAGAAAACGGAGGTCAGATTCGGATTCAGCGTGAAATTCTGCATCGGTAGGGTGAGTTTCAAGGCAATCGGCGAGAAAAACTGTTTCTTCAAAATTTTGACTCATAGAATTTGGGACGTTTTGGTGTGTAGCGCCCAAACGAAGCATCGGATGAGAAAACGGAGGCCAGATTCGGAAACTACGTGAAATTTTGGGTTAGGAAGGATGTTTCCAGCGAAATCGGAGAGAAAAAATTTTCGGCTGACGTCTCCCCCCCCCCTCTGGACAGCTTGCTTCGATTTTGGCTTCTAGTGGACGGATTTTGTCGTGCGATAGCTCGTTTGAAAGCTAAGAGTGAGACAAATTCAGTGAAAGAATCGGCTTGTTCCTATCTGTCTTCGTTCAAAAGTTAGAGCGGTTACAAGATTTTAGGTCGGAGCTCGCTTACCTGAAAAAATCCTAAGTGTCAGAGTGGCTTTGTATGGGTAAAATTTTGAAAATTTTCCAAAGTGTGGAATTTCGACCTGGGACCGTCACCAAAACATTTTTCATCAAATTTCACTGACCTCCCCCCCCCCTCTGGACAGCTTGCTTCGATTTTGGCTTCTAGTGGACGGATTTTGTCGTGCGATAGCTCGTTTGAAAGCTAAGAGTGAGACAAATTCAGTGAAAGAATCGGCTTGTTCCTATCTGTCTTCGTTCAAAAAGTTAGAGCGGTTACAAGATTTTAGGTCGGAGCTCGCTTACCTGAAAAAATCCTAAGTGTCAGAGTGACTTTGTATGGGTAAAATTTTGAAAATTTTCCAAAGTGTGGAATTTCGACCTGGGACCGTCACCAAAACATTTTTCATCAAATTTCGCTGACAACCCCCCACCCCGACAACAATCTTCTAACTTTGGTTCTAGTGGACGGATTTTGTCTTACAGCTACTCGTTTGAAAGATGAGAAAAAACTGCTCGACAACATTTTTTGTTGCGAGTCAATCGGACCAGCCGTTCAAAAGTTAGAGCGGTTACAAGATTTTAGGTCGGAGCTCGCTCACCTGAAAAAATCCTAAGTGTCAGAGTGACTTTGTATGGGTAAAATTTTGAAAATTTTCCAAAGTGTGGAATTTCGTCCTGGGACCGTCACCAAAACATTTTTCATCAAATTTCACTGACGTCCCCCCCCCTCGTTCGGACAAAATTTCTTGAAACAAACTTTGGTAAAGGTCCCAGGTCGAAATTCGGAAGTTTTAAATTTTTCAAAATTTTCACCACACTGGAGCTCTCACACTTAGGAATTTTTTCACTTGTGGCTTGTTACATGGACATGTGCTGGCGGACCAACTTCCCGTGGTCATAGGAGAATGGTTCAGGTGTCATATTGTAAAGAATGATGAGACAAATCGTTTGCAACAAACCGCATGTCGCTACGATGAATACTTTCGGAGATAGAGCCATTTAAGTTTTTCTTACCAGAGCATATAATAAACCCCCGACATCGTAAGTCTGATCACTTCATCGAAGACGAGGTAAGCGACGGTCGTCGCTGCCCTTGAGCTCCCGATATCGGGTGCAAAGGACTCTATCTTTTGAAGTAGGCAAGCTATCTTGCTACTTCAAAGTTTGTATGATAGAGTTTGATAGTGTCTTTACTACTGATAAAATTTTTTAAAAGTAGTATGAGTAGTAAAATGCGGAATTTTTTAAAAATTCTTAATTTTCACTTTTTTCAAAGTTTTAACATATAGACTAAGGTTTTCAAGTATCCTGAGTTTAAATATGCTATCAGATTTGAAATTTAACTAAGTCTAAGGCAGCTTTGAGGGGTTAGATCCCAGCTACTGATCACTACCTTTGACTCGGCGTTCCTGTTACCCACTTCGGGGCAGTGACAATGATGTCTTCAGCTGTAAAGAGCGGGTATCGGGGAAGATCTCTCACTTCCCTAGTGATCGGTACAAGGCCTTCGGGCTGTCGACGGGATCTAGTTCCACTAACTACTATCACATATATAATTCCTCACTAAGTGTTGATAATTTATGTTGAATGTTGACTAAGTTGAATGGTTGAATGATGATATTATGTTCTAGGCTGTATACCTACATTCAAATCTGATGCTATCAGAAATTTAACTAAGGCAGCTTTGAGGGGTTAGATCCCAGCTACTGATCACTACCTTTGACTCGGCGTTCCTGTTACCACTTCGGGTCAGTGACAATGATGTCTTTAGCTGTAAAGAGCGGGTATCGGGGAAGATCTCTCACTTCCCTAGTGATCGGTACAAGGCCTTCGGGCTGTCGACGGGATCGAGTGCCACTCACTACACTCACATCTATTCATTCCTGACTAAGTGTAATGCTTTAGGAATATGACTGTACTACATGATTTAAAACTATATACTAATTTCATTATCTTACAGTTAACGAGAAATCTCAGTACGACAAAAATGGGTCAATAACGATAGAAACAAAAAATTTCACATAAAAATGTGCTCTTGTGGACGAATTCAACCGACCGAGACGGTCTCAGGACCACATAAGTAAGGCAGGGGCCGACCACATGGTTATCCTGAATAGGGTTGCATGTGTGAAGTGCAGGGTGCTGTTGTTTGTTGGGCAGGAGGCCGAGATTTATCTGAGGCATGGTGAGTGTGTAGGAGGGTAGGTGACCGATTATTGAGGTTTACGCAGTGATGATTGTGGAAGAGAGGGAGCGAATGTTGGCGAATGTTGCGAATGTTGTTGAGAATGTTGTTGAAGAATGCTAGTGGGAATGTTGTTGAGAATGCTAGTGGGAATGCTGTGGAGAATGCTAGTGGGAATTGCTGTGGAGAATGCGGTAGAGAATGCTGTGGCCGGTTTGAAGGCTGACAAGTGGCGAAGAGAGTGTTAGAGAGTGATGATGAGGATGGATGGTCGGATTTGGCAATAGGGAGCCGAGTGAGGAAGTGTGTGAGGAAGTTGAGCTCTTCGTCATCGGAGGTATCCAATATTGTTATTAGCGACCCACGACCGAAGAGCTCATACTTCCCCAATAGTGAAGGGTGGTGGGGTACGGAAGCAGTCGGCGCGGTGGTGGATGAGGACATGGAAAAGAAGCATGTGTCGCAGCAAGCGGCACATGCTTTGTTGGTAGATCGCTATGAAAGTTTGAGGAAGGTGAATGTAGGAGAACGTTGAGTGAGTTGAGTGAGCTGAAAATGAGGGAGGTGAAATGTAAGGAGGTGGCAGATGAGAAATATCGTATGAGGCGTGTTGTGAAAGAGTTGACAGGAGAATGTGGCGAGTGTTGGAAGACAAGATGATGAGTGTGAGAAGAAGGGCGAGTGCTGCGGAGAGGAGAATGGGAGAGGCAGAAGCGAAGTTTGAGGAGATGATGAAGGAGATGAGTGTGTTGAGAGCGAGGAATGTTGAGTTGGAGATGGACTGTGGCTCGGCGGGCGGTGATGAGAGGCAGGCGTTGTGAGAAGTTGGAGGCATGAGCGGATGAGTGGTGGAAGCGTGTGAATGAGGATCGTTTGTTTGAGTTCCACATCCCTATTTCGGGATAACCATCTGCCCGGCGAAGTCCTTCGTCAATAAAAGCCTGGACGAATCAATTATTTGCTATCATGGGACACCGAGCAAGAAATGCCTCCACGCTACACTAAGAATGCGCGGGCATCTCCACAAATTTTTCAATCAGGAAGCCCGCGAGACTGCCTAAGGATGACTAAACTAGGTAAGTGAAAAGTAAATAATCGATAGTATCAATCCTATTCTAATACATATCATTTTCATTGCAGATCTTTGCCTGCCTTCACCACCCCATCAATTTACTCCAGAGAACGAACCATCGGCTCTCTTAAGGGCCACCTAGGGGCAAGACATGATAGAACCTCCACGCGGTTTGCCCTGGGCAGTCTTCGGACTGGCGAATACTATAATTAAGTTGAATCTGCTATCAGTCAACTTGAACGTTGCGTCGCGTTAGAGGGGTATATAAACCACTGCCTCTCATTTCATTTCATTTCAATCATGCAGACGCCGAACAGTCAAGTCAGCTCTCCTCGCGGACCGCAGTTAAGGCCGCGAAATTTATTTGAGGAGTTCGTCAGGCTAGAGGAGCAAGACAGAGTCCACAACAATCTTGCTTCCGGATTGGCAAATCCGATGACAGCAACTGCTGTCAAAATACACCCCAACGGAATGGCGCTACATTCCAATCTATACGCACATGCCAGTTAGTGTGGAAGTCGACAGTGCTACCAAAGAGAGAGTCTTTGACTCTCTCAGCAGAATTGGTAGGCTGTAGGATGACGACTCCCGAGAACGAACCATCGGCTCTCTTAAGGGCCACCATGGGGCAAGACATGATAGAACCTCCTCGCGGTTTGCCCTGGGCAGTCTTCGGACTGGCGAATACTATCATTAAGTTGAATCTGCTATCAGTCAACTTGAACATTATGCAGTCGATTGCTATCCCTGAAGCATTCTGATTCGCTTGTTGAGCAATTCATTGTTGAAAACCCTATATAAGCCAGAAGATTGTAGCGCTTCTCATTCAATTTGAAGTCACGATGGAAGCGACATCTGCCGACAACATATCCTCCGTCTTCACGATGAAGACAACGGTATTCCCAACTTCATCATCCTCGACGAGTGGATGAGGATGAGAAGAAGGGGAAGATCAAGAGGATCGTTTGGACGGATGAGGTGTGGACTCCTAAAACCACCCGCATCCGAAAGGTGCCAGAATGCAACCAGTACGACTCGGCGGTATAGGGTTTATGAAACCTAGCTGTCATACCCTATTGACTATTCAAGCCAATAGTCAACTTAATTGTCACCGAGAACGAACCATCGGCTCTCTTAAGGGCCACCATGGAGCAAGACATGATAGAACCTCCTCGCGGTTTGCCCTGGGCAGTCTTCGGACTGGCGAATACTATCATTAAGTTGAATCTGCTATCAGTCAACTTGAACGTTGCAAATGCAGTTCGGTGTAATACTTCCTTTCGACGGGCGTTCCTGTAAAGGGCGGCGGTGAAACCCGTAGCTATGTATACCGCGAGGGACATTGGGCAATGGTCAATCTTGTTAAACCTCTCTGCGTCATGTTTGCAAGTGATTGCCTCTGTCTCAACGTAGTATGCATTCGCGCCAGGCGACATTTAGCCAACTGTCGAAGGTTGCCTAAAACTTTCCATTGCATACGTTATGTGAGAACCATGAGTTCTACCTGTCTCTATCAATGAGACGAATTGATGAATGGAATGAAATGGGAGGACACTCACGCGCCACACGCAACATAACACACTTCTCTCTTCCGTAGTCTAACAAGCTCTTTACACATGGATCGCAGTCGATTGCTATCCCTGTATCAGAAGTGTTAGCTATCTTAATTTATTTGACACTATTTTATCTACCATCATCGTCCATATGAAATGTTTTTAGATTTACAAGTTAGACTAAGCGTGCTACTATTTCCAAATGAAAAAGTATACATGGTTAAATCATCCACTTAAGCCCATCCGTAGTCTAACAAGCTCTTTACACATGGATCGCAGTCGATTGCTATCCCTGTATCAGAAGTGTAAGCTATCTTAATTTATTTTGACACTATTTTATCTACCATCATCGGTCATAATGAAATGTTTTTAGATTTACAAACGGGTCCCGTAACTTAAGGGAACCCGTTACTAAGGGTCG
>CAJQUW010002820.1:0-82133 GCA_907163375.1 Prostheceraeus crozeri
TTTGTGGTCGACAAACTCTAGGCTCAGGTTTTTCTTCTTTTCGATATGTCTTTCTTTGAATTAACGAATCAAGAATATCGCGTCGATGGTAGCTACTTCTGCCACGCATCAACCTGAATTGCATTTGATCTAAAGTGACAGTCTCTCGCGAAATTTCAGGTGAACGTTCGAAAATCTTCATCGCGTGGTGCATGTGCTTGATGACTCTATATGAGTTGAAGGATTGAGGATCAACTTGCCTTTGAATAGAGGTATAATTGCGCAACTTCGCCAATCAGATGAGATATTAGCAGTTTCTATCTATGTATCAGCATAACTTTCTGGATGTTGTCAAACTGATTTTGAATACTTCACAAGGAGTTCATGCAGTTTGCAACTTTGAAGACGTTTCGGTTGAATAATAGCAATGTTTCAAATCTTGTGTCAATTCGTGCATCTTCGCATAGCATATTCGCTTGCTGAACAACCTCCGTCTAGCCTCTCGATAATGTTCGTGATGTCTCTTGCTCTGACTTTCATCACATGGAATATATACTCTTCTTTTTCTGCAACAAACGACTCTTACCACCTTGTCGCTCCACCACCACGTTTCCTTCTGCGTGTGGGACCATTCGTTATGCCGCAGGAAAACTCAGTTATCTCGAGTCACTTATTTCTCAGAGCAGATCGCGTTTCCTCTGAACTTGTCGCAACCTCCACTTCCTATTATTTTAATTATATTTCATTAGTAACTATCGCAAGAATGAATATTAATTTTCTTGCTTTATTTGTGTATAAAACAGAATGCTGAAGAGACTTTTGAACTTCATTAACCCACCATAAGTGTTGAGGCACACTTTTGTACAACGAATTCTCCATGACATATTTTATGACAGCTTCAGTTACCTGATAACAAGCCTCGATTGTTCTTTAATCATCAGATAAGATCTACTTAAGAATTTTGACGACCTTTTTCGCCGTCAAATAGCAATTGTCTGTCATTGCTATTATACTTACCTTCGATAATGCAAAGCAAGTATAAAAGTTTGGTGCTCGCATGTCACTTTGCGATTAGTGATACTTTAAACCACTTGTACTTTCGATAACTTAACTAGAGCTCGTCTGCTTCATTAGGTTTCATTGTAGTTAGGTACGTTATTTCGTATTTTGAGACAGATCTATTTCGTGTTGTCAACTTGGCTGTGAACTAGTCTTGATAACTGTTGTCACGGTAGAACGCACAGAGTTTCTTTTGATAATGAAATGATTATGGTGCATTAAAACCTAAAAAGAAGTGAGGTAAGTGTCGATAATTTTAAGACCGTAAAGTATTCTGCATTATCGACGCATCATCGAACTAAGCCATTAGCGGAATACAACAAGAAGACCAATAGGCACGCGCAAGATTCTAAATTCATCCTTCATTATATAAAGGTAGGAAGTTATTCATTTTCTTGAGGTTTACTGACATAGCATTTTCTCATACAAATTCATTTGATTAGGAATCGTTAACTGCCTTAGTTTATTCAAGATTTGAAACACTGTCAATAAAAGATGGTAAGATATTACGTAAATTCCAATTTCATCCTCGTTTGCAGTATGTCTTTTGTTTGTAATCTCTTACTCTGCAATGGCATAATCTTTAAATTGACGTTAGATTAAAAGCAAATTTAATTTGAGTTTTGTGAACAACTTTGAACATGAATAAGCGATAGAGCAATTACTCTGAAATTGCACCTGCAAGATAAGCGAAACCGACATTCCACCATTGCATTTTGATTTGAATTCCGATCGAAGCACGGTATTTTGGTAAACAATAGTTGATATTTGATCAACACAACAAATGTGTGGCCAATGTCTCTAGTAATCAGTGTGCTGCACGCTTCAACAGCAACTGATTTAGTGCATTTATGTATAAACTGTTTTGTGCCTATCCGAGCGTAAACATGGAATTTAGACAAAGAAAATTGGCGTGGTGAGATCAATTCTAACTTTTACATCATAAATCATGGTTGCTTGTATTACTGAGACGTGGCTAGACATTATGAATGAATCAATTGCTTCAAACGCTAACAGGCTTCAGAAAAGATAGTCCGGATAGAAGATAAAAGATAGTCCAAGATTGTATTGGTAGCGGTGTGATTAACCTAGCCCAATGTGATATCCCAGTCTCAAATATTGAAGAATTTGATTACAACGACATTTTTTGCCTAATATGATACTCCAATTTCAAATATTGATGAGTTGGATTACAAGGACGTAGATGTGTGACTTAATTAATGGCCTTTTACATACTTTTAGCTTTTTATATGTATTATGAAGAGCCACAGCCGTTTATATTTGAATAAATGCTTATCATTATTACATTTATTTGTTAATCTACATATTAATCTGCTTTATAAGTGCCCTACAATTTTGAAATATAATATTCATAAGTGTATTTTCAAAAATCCTAATTCGTCAAAAATAAGAGAAGAAGCGAAGTTATCTCGGACATTTAGGATCAATCATTTGCGAATAGGTAATTTATCTCTTCATGCGACCAAAAATCATTACATCATATTCCATATTATTCCAGTCTTTCATGGTGATGTTTTGTGTTCAAAGATAGGATAGTGATTCTGGATTTTATAAGTTGAATTTTTCAGATTTTAATGTTTTACCTATTTGTATTTTCATCAGAGTCCAGCTGTATTCCTATTTTCCTTACGTATCGCATTATGGGTCATTGCTTTGTTTGACAACACATTTCTTCGATTGATATCCAACTTTTTCGACGGCGGTTTTACTTTTACAATCACATTACATGTTTTGCATATAACAAGCTGATAATTCAATAGGCTCATCGTGCTTAGACATCTTTCGATAAAACTTTGATACGCAATTCAAAACTGTAGGTGATTGCCTTACGTGCAAAGTACAATATCAAAGTACAATATCCAGGCTTGGAACAAATGTATATTTGAAAATGTCAATTACTATTACAAGTTTCACTTTTACATGTAATTAAACACAATTGCATGTCCAGATAGCTACTTTTCTCTTAATGTAGAAAATTAATTGAAATACATCTTTGTATATATATATATATATATATATATATATTTAGACAAGTAACCTGGCAATTTATAAATTTATCTATCAAATCTCAACAGATGTAACCACCACGAGACATGCTTCGGCCTGTTGGGCCTCATCAGTCGTGGGTAGGTTTGAACCAGCGACGTTGGAGCTAGAGGACGTGCAAGCATACCCTCTAACCACAAGGCCACCGGACCATCTGTTGAGAGCGCGAATTAGCCAGGAAGGCACTGCTTAAACGCAGGCACGTGGAGGGCGGACTGCTTTGTGCAAACACTTAATACCGCATCCGAGATTGAGGCGCTTCACGCAGGCGCTACTCATTACATGTTTAGACAAGTAACCTGGCAATTTATAAATTTATCTATCAAATCTCAACAGATGTAACCACCACGAGACATGTTTCGGCCTGTTGGGCCTCATCAACAGTGGTGGTTACATCTGTTGAGATTTGATAGATAAATTTATAAATTGCCAGGTTACTTGTCTAAACATGTAATGAGTAGCGCCTGCGTGAAGCGCCTCAATCTCGGATGCGGTATTAAGTGTTTGCACAAAGCAGTCCGCCCTCCACGTGCCTGCGTTAAAGCAGTGCCTTCCTGGCTAATTCGCGCTCTCAACAGATGGTCCCGTGGCCTTGTGGTTAGAGGGTATGCTTGCACGTCCTCTAGCTCCAACGTCGCTGGTTCAAACCTACCCACGACTGATGAGGCCCAACAGGCCGAAACATGTCTCGTGGTGGTTACATCTGCTGAGATTTGATAAATATATATATATATATATGAACTGCAGACAAATGTTTTTTTGCACGGCATGATGATGTCATGATCAAAAATTCATAGTTACCTCAATCCGGAACGATGATTCAATTTTAAAATGGCCTACTAACACAGAATCGCTATTTAATTCAGAGTCTTCCACATTGCGTGGGCCCATAAGTCGTGTGCATTAGTTGAATGGAATACACGTCAGTGAATGACAATGAATAGAATGATGAATGTCAATAAACGAATTTGCCAATATAATGCATTTATATTTTGATTTCTTTCAATTTCTATCTTTTAAAGTTTCATTTTAATCTTTTAATAATTGATATCTGCTTGCGCAAACATCAGCTGAATGATAGCTCACCTTTCACAATTAGTCTTAAATCAACAAGCAAGAACCGTCCACGCAAAAGAGGATGTAACGAGAATGAAATGTCACTTAATATCCATTTTGTATTTGTGATCCATGATATTCGTTTATGATTTCGACAGTAAATGCAATTATATTTTATGAAAAAAACAGAAAGAGTAGGGAAATGCGCTAAAAATTAGGTAGGGACTTCAAATAATTTCCAAGTGCAAAGAAAATGATATGCTCGCTTTACCAAATTCCATATGACGATATCCGTGTGTAAAAATGAAGAATTCTTAAAACCGAATTTTGTTCAATTTCCATCAGCACATTTTATGTACTGAATTTACGCTGAATTTACGCTGAATTTGAAAACTTTTATACTATGAAGATCGGCTGCCGTCATTCCTGAATCAAACGGAATGCAGTTTCGTTCTTCTCGCTGCTTAATAATTCATGAATGATATTCTTCAATGTGATATCTTATTTCTAATCTCATCTCTCCTTTTGTCTGATGATTGCAATTGTTTTTTATTCATCTGCTCTTCAAGAGTGTCTCGTCAGGATTTCCGATCCATCCAGGCCCTTCTATGTGATTCTCATGGATCACGATTCGCGGCGTGACTGAAGAGGAAAAGGGCATAAATTCCAATTACACTTGTTCCGAGTATGGAGGGCATTCAATTCAATTGCAATATGTGATTTGCAATATAGTAATAGCGGCGATCGCATATCCAACTAGGTGTCACTGTCAGCTACATATTTAATGCACTGCTGCATTGGCAAAAGGTAGTATCAACGCACATCATGTACTATATCCCTTTGGAATTTTTAAGCAGACGAAGTCATGTAGGCAGACTTATCAAAAATTATACAGAATCCTTGATTGCTGAAAGACGGCCTTATAAGTCATTCCGCTATGCTTTGTAATTGCTTTTTTATGATTGAAATTGATAACATCTTGAATCAGTATTTCTCAACGTTTAATGTTCTGTGGCCCCAATTCTCCTTAATCAAGATTTCATGACCCAGATTTTCTAATGAAAATTGTCTCTGCTGAACTTAATTAAAAACAAAAAATCAGTAAATCAAGTATGTGCATTATGTATATAAATCGAATACTGAAAACATAAAATTAAGCATATATTGTCATTCTTGCACCAGAAAAGTGAAGGGTTTCGCAACCTTTAGGGATAATACAGTACTTTGTCGTTTGTAGTACAATACATTTATACAGTATATTCATGAAAGAATACTTAAAACATTGCGAAAAATATGAAATACAAGAAATATATTTGTGACTCTTTGCCACACTAAGCCTACTCACTAAAAACATACCCCTCAACAAAGCTTGAAAACTACAACTTCATTGAAAGGAATGTAGTGAAGTGCAGTATGAAGAAGCAACATTTCAATGCGAATATACGCATAAAAAATCAAATTGTACATGTAGGGTATCAACTGCTCTCTTGGTTTTGGTGAATTTTTTTCAGTTTGTCGATATCCAAATCCAATCAAGCATAGAGGACAGAAGCATATAATTAATTGACGAATAAATTCACTAATCAGGTGCACCTCCAAAAGTCTATGACCTACTTTTGGGCCACATGGCGACCTTCAAAAAACAAACCACTGTATTGAATGAAACTATACATCAAGACAAATTCTAATAATGTCCAAGCACAGTAAATAAATCTCAGTTCAGCATCAATCAGGATTCCATTACTAAAGCATATAGCAGCATCATGGTTTTGGCAATGAAATTTTGCGTAACGACAACTCGTTACGAAATAGTTTTTGTTCCTGGTATAGAGAATTTCATCCACCGAGTTTCATCAATCTGCAGTCTGCACCGATACTCATAATCTCAACTGTTTAATTTGTCATTAGCTGTAGTAAATATGCTGGTGTAATCCTTTCTTGTAGAAATCTCTGACGCCGTGGTTAATCCGCTTGATTATAAATAGCTCTGAAGTACCCATCCGACGAGTTATGATATTACAAGCAGTGCAAACTCATTCAGAATTATAACCAAAAAATCGATGACTAAGACAGAACGCAGGTATTTCAGTGACTCATTCTTGATGTCATCATTATGTTTGAGGCACTATTTTGCATATCTCTATAAACAACCCATATCTTTTCTGTATTTGAATTATATTAGAATTTGGAATTCCGACAATCTCCAGATTTTTCTGATTCTGACTATCTCTGATTACTTCTATATTCAATGACAAAATCTTTTGACTAATATTTTGGCTTTAACTTCACCTGACAACTTTGCAGCACGTTAATTCAAGTGCAACATTAGTAGCTGCGATGCTCTTTCTGCTACCTCATTCACATTTTGCTTGATTATTAAACAATATTTATCTCTTTTATCCCGATTACTTTTTCTTCTCAAGCATGCAAAATTATCCTTTGCAGAATAGATGATTCATAGTCTTTCTCTATGAAAATCTATCATGCTCGCAATAAATTCAGTAAGTACAGATCAATAGTAATCAGTAATGGATGAGCTGATAAGTGATTTATTGACTTATGATAATAGTCAGAAAATAGTCAGAATTTGCATTGGGACAAAATTGCATCCAATAAGCTTTTATTAGTATTTTTATTTTCCTTATTTACATTTTTCATCTTTCTTGATAATCAGATAAAATAGATTTGCCGATCAAGCAATCAGATAGGCCCTATGATTTTATAACCGACATCCACTTCTATTAACCAATAGGTTGGTTGATAATATACAATTTGTAGCATAATCTGCAAACATACTAGGTGTCAAAATTAGGATATGTTTTTAATTTTCTTTCCTGAATTTCTCAGCCGCGTAATCTTATAAAAACAAAAATACACAGTAGTTTACATTAGAGCACAACGATGATGATGTCATTTTCTCTATATTTTTCAAGTTGCATGTCTTAATAATCGCATCTTGATCTCGATTTCCACAAAAGTGATCTCAAATGTTGACTTTCTTGAGAATTTATTATTATATATGTTAAAAAAAGGAATTAGGTATAAAAAGTAGATGCACTTATTACACATATATTTACTTGAAACACATAAGGTTTAAACAATTTCTTAATCAATAAGTTTGACACTCAAAAATTTCCTTTTTAGATGCAAACATAAGGGAAGATGTGAAACACGGCACCTTTTTTACGTTCTATTTATTATATTTGCATTCAATTTCGTTAGCGAGAGCTGCTCGGTTCATCCATCAAGACTTTTAGCACATTCTATTTCGTCATCGACGCTTAATCCTTACTTTCAATTTCGCCCGCTGACGAGTTCTCTTTTGCCTAAGCGCACCCGATATTCATTTTCTTGAATTTGCAATCGATTTCATTGTCCTAGGAACGCCACGTATAGACACGCACACTGGTCTGGCATTAGGCATGCTTAACCGTGCGTTTCTTCAAGTAACTGGATTATTCTTCATAATGGAACTAAAACCACTGCAACTTGTCGAAAAGCTAACTGAGAGATCGTCTCAGAAATCGGAAACTCAAATTTATTTTTAGAATGGAAACCAGTCGCCCTAAGCAATGGCATATGGGCTTGGTATTTGGCATGAATAATCGTACTTTTCAATTTCAAGTAATTGAACAATTGTTGATATCGAAATGCAGCATCTGTTTCAAAGTAATAGTTATCCCGAGAACTGTTTCAACCTGGGTAAGCTTTCGACAATTTTGTGCTGGAAGCTTGGGAGATGGCCGCGGAGACTATAGCTGACTGCTAACTGTTGATCTCATTAATGTATACATAGAGGTAATCCAGGCAAGTGCGTAGTTGTAATTTCAATACTCACAAATACCGCAATGGGTAATTGCCGCATGTAGTCAATGTTATTTTCTGAAAATCTGACTCAAATCTAATATAGGTCTACAATTTCGAATCTCCAGATTTCGATATTTGGAAAATTTTGAAATACAGATCTAGAGATTTAGAAACGAGATCGAGATTGAATTCACTGTACTTCATCCTCTTCTGAAGAAGAATGCATTTGTGTATTTTCTCGGTTCCATATGCTAGCTATCGCGGTCCGGACTGGATACAGGACAATGCATACGCTGTACTCATTGACTGCGTGGCGATTGCAACAATGGGAGCGTGAAACCATTATTTGAATGTGTCAAATGTTCTGAGAAGTAGTTATGCAGATGGAGTGAGTATCTAACACCACCAATGTAACATTTTGCAATGAATAGCTGTTGATGTCCGAATAGCGTGTATCAGATTGGTGAACACTTAAAAAAAATATTCTAGTGGAGTTGCAAAGTAGGGCTACAAACGAAATATGATATAAAATATGAAACAAAGAAATACATCTGTGCTTTAATTAACTATGATTTCACTTGAAGTTTATGTAAAAATCAAGATTCTTGTCTTCCGCAGGAATTTTGGAAGTACAATTCCTTTGACAGTCAAATCTTAGACAGTCATGTTTAAGCATCGTTGAGCATTTCAGAGGTAGACTACAGCAGTGAAACTGTAAATATATATACACGTACATATATATTTAAAGTTCGTGTAATTTGGCAGCAAATTGTTCGATAAGCAGGAATTGTTGAATAAAATATCGCAGTCAATATGATTAAGTTTAACATAACATTTTTCTAAATTTCGATAAACTAATTTTGTTTCAGTGTTGGAGAACTTAAATACAATTCTTGCAAACCATTTTATTACACAGCCAGCGCTTCGGATGCCCACAGCATCCATCTTCAGGGCAAACTAATGAAATTATATTACAGGCTAACTTGATTCTAAATTCAAATCCTAGTACAATAATTATGCGAAAATCTATGAATGAGCTTGATAGCGAGATACAATATAGAAATCAAACTTTATATACTAAGAGATACTAAATAACAAAAAACGAGAAAAGGTCTTTCTACATCACTGCTAGACGCCGTGTAAGTCCTTGGTCTTGCTTATTGAGGACCGGCTCATTCTTCTTTATTAGCATTGCTTCGGCTATCTCCAGATCTTTCTTTCTTTCATATCTTGCCAGGACGATGGTGTTCTCTCTGATGATGTTACAGTCTTTCACTATTTTATGTTCTTGTTTGAGATGTACACTGATGGATCCGTTGTTCACATGCTGTTTGCATCTATGTGTCAGATCATTTGTTGTATATCCAATGTATTTGACACCACTACAGGTATCCATTGGGCATGAAAATTGGTACACAACATGATGCGGTACATAGATTTGACCAGCTTTTGAGGTCCTAAAGGAGTTCTTGAGCTTCCGTATTTGGTAAAAGCATCTCACTCTCACATGTGCTGTAGAGTCAAGTGGAATGATGTTGTTCTTCACTAGTGCAGAAAGTCGTTTCTGTTCGATGTCAGCATTGGTTCCCCATTGACTTTTGAAATAGAATTGAATTGTTGATTTGTTCTCGTTAGTTGTTTCATTTTCCGATAATTTCTTTTTCATGTAACGGTTTATCATTGTGTCAATATGATGATGTGGATAATTATTGTTGACAAGTATTTGCTTGAAACATGGGAAGCTTTCTCAAAAGAAGTAGACCGTTTCAAGCAAATACTTGTCAACAATAATTATCCACATCATCATATTGACACAATGATAAACCGTTACATGAAAAAGAAATTATCGGAAAATGAAACAACTAACGAGAACAAATCAACAATTCAATTCTATTTCAAAAGTCAATGGGGAACCAATGCTGACATCGAACAGAAACGACTTTCTGCACTAGTGAAGAACAACATCATTCCACTTGACACTACAGCACATGGTAGAGTGAGATGCTTTTACCAAATAAGGAAGCTCAAGAACTCCTTTAGGACCTCAAAAGCTGGTCAAATCTATGTACCACATCATGTTGTGTACCAATTTGCATGCCCAATGGATACCTGTAGTGGTGTCAAATACATTGGATATACAACAAATGATCTGACACATAGATGCAAACAGCATGTGAACAACGGATCCATCAGTGTACATCTCAAACAAGAACATAAAATAGTGAAAGACTGTAACATCATCAGAGAGAACACCATCGTCCTGGCAAGATATGAAAGAAAGGAAGATCTGGAGATAGCCGAAGCAATGCTAATAAAGAAGAATGAGCCGGTCCTCAATAAGCAAGACCAAGGACTTACACGGCGTCTAGCAGTGATGTAGAAAGACCTTTTCTCGTTTTTTGTTATTTAGTATCTCTTAGTATATAAAGTTTGATTTCTATATTGTATCTCGCTATCAAGCTCATTCATAGATTTTCGCATAATTATTGTACTAGGATTTGAATTTAGAATCAAGTTAGCCTGTAATATAATTTCATTAGTTTGCCCTGAAGATGGATGCTGTGGGCATCCGAAGCGCTGGCTGTGTAATAAAATGGTTTGCAAGAATTGTATTTAAGTTCTCCAACACTGAAACAAAATTAGTTTATCGAAATTTAGAAAAATATTATGTTAAACTTAATCATATTGACTGCGATATTTTATTTAACAATTCCTGCTTATATATATATGTATCACTGAATAGTTACCAGTATATGAAGTTAAATAAATTGAACAGAGAAAAACATTCACAATTTTTATAGCAATCATACGTTTTTGTTAATATAAATAATTTAGTTTGTGGGTAAGATGAGTGATTTTCAGGGTGATCAAAAAAGCTGGATTCTTTCAGTCATCCTGTAAATTTTAGCATAAAATTCTTTGTGTCATTTTCCGACCATCAGTTCCTGATAATCGTCATTTGTTTCCAGGCGTCCCCCTCGTGATACTAGCCACCCAACCATGAAAATTGTAGTACTTGCAAGTCGTGATGAGACACGTCATATATCACCTCGCGTTGCTGACGATTGTGCCATTCATCAGCTGAAAACTCTATGGTCCGATGAATTCAGTGCTTCCCCCGACGATCTACTTCTTCGCAATGATGAAAATGTAATTCCAGACGACAAAACAACTGTAATCGAGTTATCACATAATGTGTTGATTCCTGTGATCTATTTATCCGTTGAAGAACGTGTTCATCTCAATGTACGTCTGTACGAGTCATTCACGGAAATTGAGGATGATTTTGATGATCTCCTGAAGAATGGGCTTGAAGAAAAAGGAAAGAGAGAAGTAAATGGATTCGAAAATGAAAAAGGCGAAACAGATGCATCTGTAGTATGTGCGTGGCAATCGTTGACTCCGTCAGACATTCTAAACGATATACTGGTGTCTTTGGATATCGAATCTCATCGTCCAGTGAGACTTTTGGTCGGGAGACATCCATTGGATCTAAACCAAAGCCTTGAAGCACAAGGTGTCAGAGATGGAACTTTGATTGAGGTTGAGCAGATGTCCCGAGGTGAGGATCTCCCTCCAATTATTGTTTGTGCTTTGCCTTGCATGAATGAAATTTTGAATGGAACTTCAATATAATCTGAACATCAATCAGAGAGAAGCAAGTTGACTAGCATGATAACAGTGTTTAGTTTAAGTTCTTGGATTAAAAAACGTTGATATATCACTCAACTAATTGATAAATTTCATTTGTTGTAGAGTTCACATCGTTACAAAATCGTAAAAAAGTCAAAGAGTTACTCTCTCTCAAAATTCAAAAGTTCATTGTCCAACTTGTGCGTGCAAGCATATGCACAAACTTCTCCAATAATTATACCAGCATTAGTGCGAGCGTAGAACATGAATGATGACAATAGGATGTGAGATGAAAGATAGATAAACACTATTCCAAGCATGAGTTATCAAAAATTTATTGCAATTAACTGATTAGTGCCATCGAATAATTGCAATTAATTAATTGGTACTATCGACTTGTGTTGTAATGGGAAAAGAAATCAATTGACTACTCACCGTCGTTGGAAAAACACGTCACCTTCAAACATTCTACATGTAAATATATCTTATTCAAGAACTGATCGCCTACAGGATTCTTATCAGGAAACATTTGATGCATGACGGATTTAGTTTCTCGATATTACAAAACTTTCATAACAAATTGTGAAATTCTATTTTATGCTCTGTTATGGGCACGTGTATTTGCTCACTACGTATTTCAATGTCTAATTATTGCTGTAATTATGATGAATGAACTTAAGTCTGCAATAAAAATTTTCAATAATCACATCCAATTAAGAATATAGCTGTAGTAGGCCTGTGTGTTTCATGTAATTGATCTGCTCGAGTAGCTATCCAAACTGGTAAGAAGCCATTATGTGACTTTTGTAGGCTCATGTAGCCGAATTCGTTAAAGGGAAATAGCAATGTAAAAAAAATAAAAATTTAGAATTTGTCCGCTCAAACGGTGATGGTAAATAATTGCAATCAATTGATAGATGGCACCAAATTACTGCGATTAATTGATATAATAAATACTGTCGTCAAATATTTGCGATTAGTTGATTCCCTATGCCAATTAACATTAATTGATTGCTTGCCCAAAATTAATTCCAATTATTTTTTATAGCCAATGGTTAGAAGACCGTCGTTGCTCTCCATAAAACTATGACGCGTTTGAAAAAGTCTACTTACGATAAATGCGGATGAGGTATGAATGCATAAAATGATGCGTGAATGATAGAAGCTCAATACACATGGAGGAGGGATGACAAAGTATGCATCAAAAGATTCATTGGGTTTGCAAGTATATTTCAGTAAGATATTTCTATGTTATTAATCGCGTTCATGTAGAAATTTTATTTGGCCATTGCACCCAGCAGTCAATTATTGACCCTCTAATCTTTTCGCAGCTGCGGCTATTTAGTTGAATTTGTTAGTAAATCCCTTGTTAAAAAACTTCTCGCTCACTTTCTCTTTCTTTCTGTATTCGATTATTCTCAGATATCCTGTATCCTATATCCTGGTCAAATCATGTATGTTTACGAATGCTGTTTATGATATCGTGCTTTGGGGTCCTTTTCCCGTCACACGGAAAATGCCCACAATCAAGGACCAAGTAGATGGCCACTTTTAGAGAGTACACCGCATGCTAAATATCACTATACGTGAGAATTTATATCCTTGTCAGCTAGACTGGACTCTCTCAGCTCTCGTCCTAATTATCCCCATTAGAATTCCGCCTCATCTCCTTACTACTTTATGGTTACCTCTATTCTAGCCTATTATACGCTAGGGCACACTCTGCAAGATTATGAACATGTAATATCGCATGTAGCATTTGTTGGCACTTGGTAGTGATGCTGATTCGAATATTCGACTCACCAATTTGAATACTCGAATCAGGTCATATAAGATTAACATATCATTAATAGCGCTATAAAGGACTATCGAATTGACCGGTCAGTGAAAGCAAAAATTTGCCGGTCAGTAGTAAGCAAAACTCCACCACTGGACCGCGCAAGATGGCCGCCGTCGCTGACGTCCCCCCCCTGGAACGGCAGAGTGTCGTGGTCGGCCGCCGTGGTGCTTCGAGTCTGACTCCCCCCCCCCTCTGGAACGACAGAGTGTCGTGGTCGGCCGCCGTGGTGCTTCGAGTCTGACTCCCCCCCCCCTCTGGAACGACAGAGTGTCGTAGTGGTCTTGGGCGACCGCCTGGTTTTGTCTTGAGGCTATAGTGTGTGATGTTTTTCGTGCAATCTGATGAATGTTGGGTTAAAAATGGGCTGTTTCGAGTGGAAGCAGTGCTCGGATGTGAAAACGGAGGCCAGATTCGGATTCAGCGTGAATTTCTGCATCGGTATGGTGAGTTTCAAGTCAATCGGAGAGAAAAATTTTCGCTGACCTCCTCCCCCCCCCTCGGGAGAGCTCGCTTCGATTTTGGCTTCCAGTGGACGGATTTTGTCGTGCCATAGCTCGTTTGAAAGCTAAGAGTGAGACAAATTCACTGAAAGAATCGGCTTGTTCATATCTGTCTTCGTTGAGATGTGAGACGCCATTTAAGATTTTAGGTCGGAGCTCACCTGAAAAAATCCTAAGTGTCAGAGTGGCTTCGTATGGGCAAAATTTTGAAAATTTTCCAAAGTGTGGCATTTCGACCTGGGACCGTCACCAAAACATTTTTCATCAAATTTCGCTGACCCCCCCCCCGACAGCGATCTTCTAACTTTGGTTCTAGTGGACGGATTTTGTCTTACAGCTACTCGTTTGAAAGAGGAGAAAAAACTGCTGGACGACATTTTTTGCCGCGAGTCAATCGGACCAACCGTTCAGAAGTTAGAGCTGTTACAAGATTTTAGGTCGGAGCTCACCTGAAAAAATCCTAAGTGTCAGAGTGACTTTGTATGGGCAAAATTTTGAAAATTTTCCAAAGTGTGGCATTTCGACCTGGGACCGTCACCAAAACATTTTTCATCAAATTTCTCTGAACGAGGGGGGGAGGTCAGTGAAATTTGATGAAAAATGTTTTGGTAAAGGTCCCAGGTCGAAATTCGGAAGTTTTAAATTTTTCAAAATTTTCACCACACTGGAGCTCTCACACTTAGGAATTTTTTCACTTGTGGCATGTTACATGGACATGTGCTGACGGACCAACTTCCCGTGGTCATATGAGAATGGTTCAGGTGTCATATGATAGAGAATGATGAGACGAATCGTTTGCAACAAACCGCATGTCGCTACAATGAATACTTTCGGAGATAGAGCCATTTTAAGTTTTCTTCCGAGCATATATAAACCCCCGACAACGTAAGTCTGATCACTTCATCGAAAGACGAGGTAAGCGACGGTCGTCGCTCTGAGCTCCCGATATCGGGTGTTTCAAAGGACTCTATCTTTTGAAGTAGGCAAGCTATCTTCTTACTTCAAAGTTTGTATGATAGAGTTTGATAGTGTCTTTACTACTGATAAAATTTTTTAAAAGTAGTATGAGTAGTAAAATGCGGAATTTTTTAAAATTCTTAATTTTCAGTTTTTTCAAAGTTTTAACATGTAGACTAAGGTTTTTAAGTATCCTGAGTTCAAATCTGCTATCAAATTTGAAATTTAACTCAGTCTAAGGCAGATTTGAGGGGTTAGATCCCAGCTACTGATCACTACCTTTGACTCGGCGTTCCTGTTACCACTTCGGGGCAGTGACAATGATGTCTTCAGCTGTAAAGAGCGGGTATCGGGGAAGATCTCTCACTTCCCTAGTGATCAGTACAAGGCCTTCAGGCTGTCGACGGGATCGAGTGCCACTCACTATACTCAAATCTATCATTCCAAACTAAGTGTAATGCTTTAGGAATATGACTGTACTAAATGATTCCAAACTTATACAAATTTCATTATCTTACAGTTAACAAGAAATCTCAGGCATGGCTAATGACAGGAACCGCAAATTCCATATTAAGATGTGCCATGTGGGCGAATCAATCGCAGTGCGGACGCCAAGGCTCATGTCAAGAAGGCGGGCACCGACCACATGATTATCCTGAATAGGGTTGCGTGTGTGAAGTGTTGAGTGTTGAAGGGTGATGAGGATGAGGCGCGTTTCTACAGAGTGCATGCTGACTGTAGTGGAGGTTTGGTGAATGACGTGCGATTCACGCAGTTGATTGTTAAAGAGAGGGAGCGAATGTTGGCGATCGAGCGAGAGGGTAAGGTTGAGAATGTTTTTGAGAATGTTGTTGAGAATGTTGTTGAGAATGATGAGTTGGCGAGAGCAGTTGCGTCGTTGGAGGCTGAGATTGAACGAAAGAGAGTGCTTGAGAGTGATGATGAGGATGATGTGGATTTAGATAGGGAGCGTGTGAGGAAGCGTGTGAGGAAGTTGAGCTCTTCGTCGTCGGAGGTGTCAAGCATTGTCATCACCGACCCCCCGAAGAGCTCATCTTCCCCAAAAGTGAAGAGTGGTGGGATTCGTATGCAGTCGACGAGGTGGTTGAAGGATGAAGAGAAGAAGCATGTTTCGCAGCAGATGGCGCATGATTTGTTGGTGAATAAGTATGAGAGTTTGAAGAAGGTAAAGGATGAAGTTGTGAATGAGTTAGATGCGTTGAAAAAGAAGGAACTGAAGTCGAAGGAGGTAGCGGATGAGAATATACGAATGAGGCGTAGTGTGACTGATTTGAAGAATAAGACGCGAGAGTTGGAAGAGAAGAATGATGAGTGTGAGAAGAGGGTGAGTGCTGCGGAGAGAAGAATGAGAGATGCAGAAGCGAAGTTTGAGGAGATTATGAAGGAGATGAGTGTGTTGAGAGCGAGGAATGTTGAGTTGGAAAGGAATGTGGCTCGGCGGGGTGATGAGAGGCAGGCGTTTGAGAAGTTGGAGCGCATGAGGGATGAGTGGAATCGTGTGAATGAGGATCGTTTGTTTGAGTTTCACATCCCTATTCGGGATAATCATTTAGACGGCGAAGTACTCGTCAATCAAAATCTGGACGAGTCCATCCTATGTTATAACGGCCATCCGACGAAAAAATGTCTCCATGCCAGCCTGAGAATGCGCGGCCATCTGCACAAATTTTCTATTCGGAAGCGCGCGAGACTGCCAAAGGATGGCTAACTTGGTAAGTGAAAAGTAAATAAGATAGTATATCCTATTCTAATACATATCATTTTCATTGCAGATATTTGCCCGCCTTCACCACCCCATCACGACACTCCCGAGAACGAACCATCGGCTCTCTTAAGGGCCACCTAGGGGCAAGACATGATAGAACCTCCACGCGGTTTGCCCTGGGCAGTCTTCGGACTGGCGAATACTATCATTAAGTTGAATCTGCTATCAGTCAACTTGAACGTTATGCAGTCGATTGCTATCCCTGAAGCATTCTGATTCGCTGTTGAGCAATTCATTGTTGAAAACCCTATATAAGCCAGAAGATTGTAGCGCTTCTCATTCAATTTCAAGTCACGATGGAAGCGACATCTGCCAACAACATTCCCGTCTTCATCGATGAAGACAACGCTATTCCCGAGTTCGTCATCCTCGACGAGTGGGATGAAGAGGATGATAAGAAGGGGAAGATCGAGAAGATTGTTGGGACGGATGGGGTGTGGACTCCAAATACCACTCGCATCCGAAAGGTGCCAGATGCACCAGCACGACCTCGGCGGTATAGGGTCTATGACAACCTAACCGTCATACCCATTGACTATTCCAGCCAATAGTCAACTTAAATTCACACCCCGAGAACGAACCATCGGCTCTCTTAAGGGCCACCATGGGGCAAGACATGATAGAACCTCCACGCGGTTTGCCCTGGGCAGTCTTCGGACTGGCGAATACTATCATTAAGTTGAATCTGCTATCAGTTAACTTGAACGTTGCAAATGAAGTTCGGTGTAATACTTCCTTTCGACGGGCGTTCCTGTAAAGGGCGGCGGTGAAACCCGTAGCTATGTATACCGCAAGGGACATTCGGCAATAGTCAATCTTGTTTAACCTCTCTGCGTCATGTTTGCAAGTGATTGCCTCTGTCTCAACGTAGTATGCATTCGCGTCTGGGCGACATTTAGCCAACTGTCGAAGGTTGCCTAAAACTTTCCATTGCATACGTTATGAGAACCATGAGTTCTACCTGTCTCTATCAATGAGACGAATTGATGAATGGAATGAAATGGGAGGACACTCACGCGCCACACGCAACATAACACACTTCTCTCTTCCGTAGTCTAACAAGCTCTTTACACATGGATCGCAGTCGATTGCTATCCCTGTATCAGAAGTGTAAGCTATCTTAATTTTATTTGACACTATTTCATCTATCATCATCGTCCATATGAAATGTTTTAAGATTTACAAGTTAGACTAAGCGTGCTACTATTTCAAAATGAAAATGTATACATGGTTAAATCATCCACTGAAGCCCCGTTCAAGTAAGTCAGTATGAAAGCAAAGATAATACGAAATAAAAATTTATTATGGCATGTATTTCAAAAGGTCTTCATCGTCAATATCGTCCCAGAGTCTGGCTTCACATAGATAACAAAAACAGTTCACTTGCTTTAATCGTTCTTCCACTGCGAGCCTCACTTTGTCAATATACTCCCACTCCGCCATAGTTCGTGGCTGGGAGTTAGGGGTGTACCACCCCCATAATTGGTGGAGGAACTTGGTGCTGGTGATCTCCATCACATCGTCAGTATCGTACTGGAGATACTTCCACCTCACGCCTGTTAAGTCGGGACACTCCTTCTCACATACACTCTCTTCGTTGTGCGCTGGTAATGACACCTTCTCTTCCTTCGTTGGAGCGTTTGGTGTTGAGGATGGAGAAGAGAATTTTGTATTTGGTGTTGTCGGAGGGCTTGTCATGTTGACTGTGAATAATAACTTTGAAATGTTTTCTAATTCTTAAGTATCAACAAGCAACCAATCAGAATGAACAGCCAATGAATGATGAATACGAAAGTATATATGTAAAGTGACATTCGTGTCATTTCACTCTGTCTTTGTGACATATAAGTGAAGTGTTCTCTGACGAATTCTATATTTGAGGCGTACAAGTAAACTGCTCTCTCGTGAAGTCTCTATCTTGTTGAAGTATCAACCTTAAACTCGATTTCGTTGAAATGGTAAGTTGAAAATTTCTTCACTCATCTCCCTCAAACGTGTGGCTAATAGCATCTTCCTCAATTTCAGGCATCAACTTCATCACCAACGCCCTCCCTTCTCGAGGAAAGTTTAGAGTTGTTGAGTCAAAGTAGGTTGTAACAATACACTGAGACTTGAACAGAGATGATAGAATGATTTCTCTTTCAGGTGATGTGAGTTCCAGCTCAGGACTCTCGCTACAAGGCAACGAGTGGGAATGTGCCGACTGCGGACATATGTTTACAAGGAAGCACAGTCTCCTTCGACACATCAAACAACGTGTGTGTCAACGCAAAGCGGCATCAATCTCCGGAGGTGAAGTTGATTCTGACGATGACATCTCCTTTCCTTGCGATTTGTGCCCTCTTTCTTTTGATAGTCACTTTCAGCGATCTTCGCACAGACTTCAACACACGCATGCAAATGATCACTACACCAACGGTACCTCTACCATCTCCCTCATTAATGTTTCACATAATAATTTAGTACGCGACTACTGCATGGAGTCCAATACTCAAATAGTAGATTTTCCTGAGTGGCTCCTTCAAAATTCTAACATTATCGAAGCGCTCTTCAACAATTTAGACAATTTTAGAATGCAGGCGCTCATCTACCTTAAACTAAAATATATTAAGATAGATTTTCAAACGGGTCAAGTGACGGAGAGAATACAGTTTCATGTTCCTTCCTCTTCCGCAATCGAAGTTGTAGACTGCGAGTCTTGGCTAAATTTTCACATTCAATGTTTAAAATCAAATGTAGATAAATTCAATCAACGCGACAGCGCTCTCATTTTTGATGGTGTGGACTCAGCCATATTCAAAATTTCACTATTAGAAAGTCATGCAGCTCGAGGTACATTTAAACTACCAAAAACGTTGTATAATAAGAAAGCTGTCATCAATGTCGATTGTAAATCACAGTGTTTCAAATATGCAGTCCTATCCATCCTTCACTATAATGATATCAACGCGCACCGAGATCGCACCTATAGCTATAGACAGTGGGAGGATGAACTAGACTTTGAAGGTTGTGATAGTAACAACATGAAAATCAAAGATGTAGAAACGTTCAAAAAACATAATAAGATTAAAATTGTAGTTCACGTGTGGGAGAAGGGGTTGAAGGGTGCCCGCTATAATTCACGTTCAACTTGTTATGAACGTGTAGTCAACCTCTTATTAGTAAAACAAGATGATAGCGAGGAATGGCACTACTGTGGTATTCCCAAAATCTCTCGCTTGTACACTCACTTGGGGCACTCTAAAAGAGGTGAACATTTTGTATGCGACCGCTGCATCCGCTCCTTTTGGAGTAAAGATAAATTTGAAACTCACTATGAATGGTGCAAGCGAGGTAAATTACAAATGGAACGCATGCCCAAAGATAAAATATTTTCACATAGGGATAATGGTGACGAATGAAGTCCCCTGCGTGTCATTTACGCAGACATAGAATGCTACATTGATGATATCATCCACAAGCCAGCAGCCATATCCTGCTATGAAGTATGGCATGACCACTTTAGGAATAGACAAAACAAAATGCATACTTGGCAAGGTGAAGATTGCATTTCAAAATTTCTAGAATTTCTCGATAAAGCTGCTAAATTTCAACAATCATATGATTCCCAATTGCAGCGTAAGTCACTACATATGTCAGATGAAGACAAACAAAAATTTGAAAGTTGCACATCCTGTCCTAAATGTCATAAAACGTTTGATGACGATAAAATTAAGAAAGTGCGTGATCATGATCACATCACTGGTAAATTTAGAAACGCACTCTGCTCCAAATGTAACTTTTCACTTAGGTTGAGACGTCGTGTACTACCCGTCATTTTTCATAACTTTAAGGGCTATGACAGTCATATGCTCATAAAAGGAGGGTTGAGCCAGATGAAATCGTGGCAGTTTAATGTAATAGCACAAACGAGAGAAAAATTCATGGCAATGACAGCAAAAGTACCAGTAGATAAAACTAAAGAAAATAAGACAGTCTTCTTCGAAATAAAATTTTTAGATTCATTCCAATTCATGTCAGCGTCACTAGCTTCTCTCGTTCGTAATCTCCAGTATCTTCCCCATAGTCAAACTTTGAAGAAACACTATCCAAACTTAACTGATGAGATAATTACTCGCAAAGGAGTCTTTCCCTATGCGTATTTTAGCTCAATGTCTAAACTAAATGAAACAACCCTTCCTTCCATTGACAAATTCCAAAACGATTTGACGGGTGAAGATTGTCCAGTAGAAGATTATGAACATGCTCAAGAGGCATGGATAAAATTTGATTGTAAAACGTTTGGCGAATATATGATTGCCTATCTTAAGTTAGATGAGATGTACTTTTGCTGGCTGATGTATTTCAGGAGTTTCGACGAGTGGCATTAGAAGAAGATAAGTTAGATCCCGTCCATTTTGTCAGTCTGCCAGCCATGTCCTTTAAGTCTGCTTTTAAGATGACTGTTGAGACCATTCATCTCTTACAAGATCCAGAGATGTATAATATATTTGAGCGCGGAATACGCGGTGGTCTCACATTTGTAAATAAACATCATATAAAATCTGAAACAGTAGGTGATGATCATATCCACCTAAAGTACTATGACCAAAATAATTTATATGGCAGTTAACTGTCTAAACCACTACCTCATTCCGAGTTTAGTTGGTTAAATCAAGATGAGCTTGAGTATTACTCCAACCCTTCAAACATACTGAAGATTCCAGATGAAGGTGATTGGGATATTATTTTGAAGTGGATTTGATTTATCCAAATAGCATTAAAAATAAAACTGCTGATTTCCCACTCGCACCTGAATCTGGTGAAGTGACTGAAGATATGTTTTCACCATTCATGTCACAATTTCATAATAATTTAACAGAGTGTGGACAGCCAAGGTACAAACCATGCCGCAAACTTTTACTCACCCAATATGATAAGAAAAATTATCTCGTACACTTCTGCATACTAAAATTCTATTTAGAAATGGGCATGCTTCTAAAGTCAGTTCACCGCATTATCAAATTTAGACAAAAAGCCTTCCTCAAACCCTACATAGATAGTAACAGTCAAAAACGTGCACTCGTCCAAAATAATTTTGAAAAGGATGTTTATAAATATAAGAATAACAGTCTTTTCGGAAAGACCATGGAGGATGTTAGAAAACGTATGAGCTACAAACTAGTCGTTGATGAACAAAAATATCACAAATTGACCTCATCACCTCTTTTCATTGATAGAGACATCATCGATGAGGATCTTGTAGGTGTTAAAATGATAAAATCAGAAGTTGAGTTGTGCAAACCCATCTATATTGGGCAAGCCGTTTTAGATTATTCCAAGCTTGAAATGTATCAACTCTTCTACAAAATATTAAAACCATGCCCTCTCGTAAAAGAGGTTCGCTTGCTGGGTGGTGATACAGATAGTTTCTTTTTAGGAATTACCACTCAAAAAGATTTAAACTTTAATGAAGTAGGCAAGTTATTAGAAAAATATTTCGACACATCTAACTACAATCCCACTCATCCACTCTATTCCATACAGAATAAAGCCAAACTTGGTTGTTTTAAGGATGAAACAGCAGGAAAGGAAATAGATGAAATGATTCTCCTCCGTCCTAAAATGTATTCCATGAAATTAAAAGAATGTGCAGATAGTATTAAGCGTGCTAAAGGTATATCAAAATCCATTGTTCACAAAATGAAACATCGGGCCTATAAGAAGGCCTATAAAAATAAAACTATAACGTTTGTCAATATGACAATCTTAAAATCTCAAGTTCATGCTCTGAAAACGTAGACGTTCAAGAAACGAGCACTTTCAGCATGGGAAGATAAGAGGTGTTGGATAGGACATACCACATCTCTTCCACATGGACATCCTGACACAAACATACCTCCACCCAAAAGAATAAAACTCACGCTACCACATTCAGGAGATGTATTGACATAATCAACTTTAACTCAGTATTTTAATGTTGCTTTTTGTAGATATATATGGTTGTTTTATGTATCGCATGAGATCGTTTCTTCCTTGTGAATATATGCCTACAGTCAGCTCATTCCCCCTATATCTGTGAAAAGACTTTTTCATATACATATTTTTATTTCAATAAACATATCACAATGACTTCACTTTGTTTTCCGAAACACTAAAGTTACGAGGGATTTAGTATCTTTCACATGGATGCACTCTTCTAAACCATTGGTAATTTTGATAGCAATAGAGGGTATAGTTTGTTTGACGACGGGATGATAGAAAATAGATTCAAACATCTTCTCGACTATTCCATATGAAGCGTCTTTATCATGAATGAAATCGCGTAAAATGTATTCTTTTTTCTCACCAACAGAAATAGGTAGAATCAAATGTAAAGGTGCTGTTCATGTTTATCAAGTGTCATTGGTGTTTCTATACCAATCGTATGCGCAGCAGTGAACACAGTTTGTAGCATTGAAAAACCAAAGAGTTTTTTCAAATTTTTACTCAATTGACATTGAATGTCATCGCCCAGTTTCAGAACAACGCGTTGATTTTTAATTGAAAACGAAATGTGGTGTGTCTTTACATCATATTTACTTTTCATCACATGCTTCAACTTCTGTTGTATATAAGGATTTACTACATGAATGAAGCTTTCAACTGTATGATATAGACGCGGCATTATATTGATAGCAACTTTAGATTCTTCATAAGACTGGTAAATTTTCTTGATGCGATCACCATAGATGTCCACCCACCATTCATTATTAACTGAATCAGCTTTAGTGTGATATTCATGAGAAGCATACACCACACCGCTTCCAATAATAGGTGTATAATGTCTTACAAAATGACGCAAGGTTGGAGAGAAATAAACTGTAAGTTTGTCATTATATTTCTGAATAACCAACTTATTTTTGTCCGCCATAATTTTCTCTCCATACTTCTTACCACAGTCTCATCCCATCGTTTTACTAACTCAATAAGTGATAAAGGTTGAACACCACGCTTTTTCAAAATGATGCGTTCTTCGCATTCTACAACATCTTCATCAAATATTTTAAATCTATAATGAAATTTGTTGATTCGATTTGAATAAACTTTTTTAACATTTGCAGTAGCAATTGATGTTAGATGTAGTCCATGACCAAAACCAAGATGTGGATAGAATTCATTATCCAACCTCAGCGTAAGACCTTTAGTAAAAGAATGAAAGCGAAGGAACTGTCTCCCACTCCAATGATAAATAGTAAACTCATAAACTTTCTGATCCTCATTCTTCATGATGGAAGTATTACCACTATTGAATGCCTTAATAATTTTCTCATTCCCAAATGGTTCATAAGAATCTGATTTTATCTGAATCCATTCATAGTTCCACTTTCCATCTGATGTTAAATTGTATGGGAACTGGAATGCATTATTCATCGTTATTCCATCATGGGTGCGAGGAGTCAATATCATTTCTTCCAAATCATTCACATTCTGAATATTGCTATCATAGCAAATACTAGAAACGCCAACCTCCCATTCACCTTCTAAATGTAGTGGGCGATTTAATTCTACTCGATAGTCTGATGGTTTATTTTTGGGAAATTTATTCATAGAAGCATTACTGGGCAAGTAGATTAGAAACGAGTCCTTATCTTCACTGTCCATATTATTCACATTGGAAATATATATTAGCATACGTTTGCATTAACTCTTCATTCGGAAATGGAGTGTGATACTTGTCACAGCATCTTTATGAAAAGGAATCAACGCACCAGCATCGTCATAAATGGCAATATCAATTTGTGGGATGTAGTTTGATTTCAGCTTTGCATAATGCACTTTCTTGAAAGTATGCTCAGATAAAATACTGCAGCTTTTTGGCTGGTATGGTATCATTGCTAGCAATGGAGCTTCAACATCTCCCACACGTACATCTTCACCAATATTGGAATATATCTGAAAATAGTTAATACGACGCGATAGCGACATGTCTGCGCTAGCTTTGGTTACAGTACCACTTTGAAAGATATTTTGATCAAAACCCAAAATGTCCATTAGAGTTTTATCCATAATTAGTTCAATACCTTTTCCACTTATAGTGAGAGACAAAGTACCTTCTTTTTCAGAAAATAAAATATGTTGCTCATTAATCACTTCGTTTAAATAATCTACAACCAATTTAACCGAAGTAATAATGCGAGGCATCAACACTCTTGTTTCATGTAAGATACCACCGAAAGGCTCTACACACTTTCTGTATAAAGATACGGTCCATTCTGTATCAACTTGATTTGATCCATCACATTTTAAATAGCGCATATCAAATTTTCCATGAACAGCTGCAGAACGATGTCGTACGAACTGATGAAAATCTTATGAACAAACTAATACTAGATCATCATCATCATCTAATTTACTAATGACGATTTGATCCGTTGATTTCGTATAAGTCAATGTTGCCACTTGTTTACCATCAACTCGAAGGAGATAATTAAATTTCTTCAATAATGTTTCAGGAGTCATGTTTGTCTTTCTTGCCTTAATCACAATCTTCTTCACCAACGTCTTCTCATTTCTTGGAATAAGATCTACATAATAAGCTTTCTCTTTGTAAATCAAATCTTTACAACCACTTGGGTGGTAATTAACGTTATAATTATCATAGCTTGTTAAGGCGCTAGCGAGGTAACCTAAATCATTTCTTAAACTTGGACTTAAACCAACAATCCAATCTTTCTCAACTACATGATGTACATAATTATAATCATCATTCTGCGGAGTAAATTGGATGATATGTTTACACGCTTTATTCAAGAAATCATATATAAACTTTTTACATGATAAGAGATCTTTCTTTGGCCACTGTGGAATGTATACTCGGCAGCCCTTTTCACATTGGTAAGCAGCTGTGCGTCTCATATTAATAGTCATCACCTCATGATCAAAGGTATAGACACAGTTGCTATAAACAAGTTGAGTGACACCCACTTCCCAATTTCCATTTAGCTGTTGTGTATGATCAATGGGAGTAGAAAAGAGTGCGGCTCGATTACTAGCAAATCTCTTTGTAGCCGCATTGCTAAGCAAAATATGATAAAACGACATTTTTATATTGCTGATCTGCGACTTTGCATAACATCATGAAGACTTGGATTTTGGACTCTCTACAATATATCAGAGTTGATCGTAATGGAAACGTACATTTCAAAAATTCTCATGGTCATTCATCAAGAGGTATTACATTAACATGGCGACAATTTGTCAACCTCAATGATATCATGAGGGATTTGGAATATTTTGAAACATTAAGATTCATCTCCTTGGGTGATCAAGCTTGGCTTCAACGTCGCAACAATGAAATTCAAATCTGCCATTCTCATTCCGCAAACTGTTTCTCATTTCGCAAATACAATTGGGAGAAGTATAGAAGATACATACATCGCTCCATCATGACATTTATTCGTCGTGAGTTCATCGCCCTACTATGCAAATCTTAATCAGACATGTCTACCACGCACCATGAGTTGGAAATTAGATTCCCTACAACGTATTGAAACGGATCATGATCGAAACGTCTATTTCAAAGATTCAACTGGAAATGTGAGAAGAGAGTTTGCTTTATCTTATCGCCATTTTCAATCTCTACATCATATCATGAAGGATTTGAAATACTTCTATATGAAAAGACATTCACGTATTGGAAATCGCATCTGGCTGCGCGTCAACAAACGGCGAATTCAACTCCATCATTCCCAACTTCATACTAACTTCACATTTCATCAAGGTAGTTGGGAAAAGTATAAAAGGAAGGTACATCGCTCAATTTACTCATTCTTTCATCATGAAGCGCCATCGCTACACCATCGTCAACATTCTCCGTCGCTTCAGACTCTACACCAAAATCGATCTCGCAACATTACACCAACACCTTCCCAACAGCAAGTATTACCCGGGCCGACCTCAAATGTTAGTGGTGAAGATGAACAATTCACGGAATCTTCAACTCTTCCCAAATGGGACTGTACAGATTCTCGGCGCCCTTTCTCATTCATCGGCGCAGTCAATGCGCTTAGAGCTACAAAGACTACTACGTCGGATATGGAAGAGGGAGAGGTGTGTGATGTCGAATCTGACTGTGGACAATATGGTGATCTCTACTCAATTGAGTGACAGTGTATCATTTTTGAAGATTCGTACCAGCAGTTACAATTTGAGTTATGAACCCGAACTTTTTCCTGCAGCTCTCATTAGTTGTTGGTTACCTGTGCATGTGAAAATCTTTCATAATAGTAAAGTGATCATTACTGGACTAAAATCTCATGTACAAGCAAATGTGATCCTAGACTATCTCATCGAGTATGTACGCACCCAGCGGATTGTAAAATAAAAAACAATTTTTCCAACATGATGTTTTTATTTCAAATCATGATAGAACTTACAAATCATTTTTTCATTAGAGGATGGATTACATGAAAAGTTTTGAATAACAGATACAAATCGAGATACATGTAAACGTTTTAAGATGAAGTACAGTACAAAAGCACCACACGTTGATGAAAGTGGATGTTGTAGTATGCGTTCATTTCGCTGATATTGACGCGTATGTTTTCTCAACCACTGCTGTGTTGGTATATTTGGAGGTTGAGCAAGAGAGTCAAATAGTTCACCACGTCGGTCTTCTCCAATAAAGATCGCTTTCCAATGCTCACCGCCTAAATTCTGCGAATGAGTGTTTAGCACAATAAAGATGGGATAGTGATTTACTGCAGGTGGTAAGGTATCGAGTGAATAGACATTATCGAAAGCTTTCAACGTCGCTTCGTCTGCATTACGCTGCACTTTAGTCTTAATATCGTCAGCAGTCAACCAACTCATTAACGATTATACTGAAGAATCACGTCACGATACTTTGTAATTTCAATATTTGAATCGAAGACTGCATAAATTAATACATTGATCGTCTCAGGTAGTGTTCTTTTGAACGTCAAATCCAAACGAATATTATGAGGCACGTTCGCTTGACGATAGGGGGCACTAATATCGCTGTCAGCAGTCAAATCAAATGCATAAATAGTATATCCACTCTTAATCTCTTTCATAGTGAGTCCGTTGGTGTCATCCGTATTGTAAAAGCCAAAGACATCCATAAAATCAACATAACTGCGCATAAATTGATCCGCAGCAAAATCTGGTTTGTAGGGTGGACCAGGATGACTCACACCATTTACACGTAAAGCAATTTCACTTAACTGATTGTGTTTAAAATTGAAAGGATTCTTCTTTATATTACCATTAAATGCATCATTTTCAACCATTGCCACCATGAGGAGCTTCGGTGCTTCCGATGGAAAGAGGCCATCTTTCATGAAACTCTTTTGATCTTTAGGAATTGTAAAGGTGAGAAGCTTTGTATGCTGAACGGGGTAAATGGCATTTTGGCGGTTAAGACCTTCAGCATGTCCTCTAATGACACTTGGATTCGGTACTACTCGACGAATGTAAAGTGCAATATCTTCCACATGAATTCTAAAATTGTCAACTTTACCAAATGCATTCAGCGCAAATTCAGGCTTATTCAATGTCAGCTTGAGTCGCATGCTGGTATTACAGAGTAAAAACTTTGACTGTCTAAAGAAGTCTAAATTCAGCGGACCATATATCTGACGTACTCTACTATCTTTAATCATAGCAGATCGCTTTACAAAGCCACTGTTTGTTTCAACATCAAATTTTCCTGCTTCATCTCTGTACCATCCCATGGCTTCCATATGACTTTTTTGTGCTGCTGGATGAAACTGTGATACATGATTGAAATATGATTTATAGGGATAATCACTTTGACCACCTTCCACCTGCTGCTCTCCAATCGTTAGAGAAACATCACGAAGTAATGTAGTCAATGGTAAATTGTTCAGTCCAACTTTATGTGTATCGTCAATAGCAGTTCCATCTGCTTGCTGAATTCTAAACCTCAAATCAACCATCGCATAACTCAAATCTATGTAGTCATCACTACCACCAGGAATAACAAATTCAATGGGGCCAGAATTCTCAGCTGTTCGAGGATGATAATCTACAATACTTGAACTAAGAATATCTGTCTGTATGACTTGTTGATCAAACAAACAAAACCCGGAAGTTTTACACTCCATGATTAGAAGTTATGGCAGCGTCGTCGTTTAGCGCCTGATGAATGATTAGAGCCTCTGCGACGTTTGCGTGAATGCCTTTTGACTGAAGATCGCACCTTACCAGCTCCGCGATGTTTCCTCCTTCCTTTTTTGAAAGAAGAAAGAAAGAAAGAAAAGAAAGAAAAGAATTTTTATTCAGATCACAATGAGCGGTGAACCTGTAACAATATTTGAAATCACAACGAGACTTACTAAGTAAAATACATAGAATAAAAAGAAATCATCTGCCAAAACGGATAAAAGAGCGGCTAAAACGGTGACTTGCCGCAGGAGGTGCCGTCAAACTGCATTGGTTTCTGCCACGTCGAGATCTCTCACGAAAAATGTGTCGAAGGAAATGATCAGGGTTAGACTCTATCTGCTGGAACAGTTTTACACAGACACTATTCAACACAACAGGCAATTTATCAAAGTCAAATTCATTGAAGAAACGGGCTGCATGACGCTCCACGCGAAGTAAGTCAGAAATTAGATAGTCACTAAGATTACAAAAACACGGATATGCATAAATGATCAGAGAGCGAATATAGGCAACATAACATTTATGAATGACATGCTGAGGACACCGGGCTCTACGCAAATTACGCAAGATAAAAATTCTACGACGACATTTGCTGACAACGTCCTTGATATGGGAATTCCAACTAAAATCATTTGAAAAAGTAACACCAAGCAGTTTAATTTCAGACAAAGTAGAAATATGCATACCAGTAGCCGAGATGACATCATCAAAACTTAGCGATTTCTTCGTCACAAAGTTTACAACGCAACTCTTAGAGAAGTTCAAATAAAGTCCAACCTGCTTTGACCAATCTTCCAGGTGATCCCATTCTTGCTGTAACTTATCCTGCCCTTGCTGGCGCACAAAATGCAGTACAGAAATATCGTCGGCGTATTTTACAATCAAAGAATTATCACATACCGGCTTTAAGGAATCCACCACAGCAGTGAAAAGGATGGGCCCAATCGTGCTCCCTTGCGGGACACCACTGAAAATATCCACCCACTCAGAAGTGTCATTCTCCAAACAAACTCTCTGTTTGCGACTTTGTAGAAAATTGAGTACCCAGGAAATACATTGTCGAGGAAGTTGAAGGCTAATGAGAGCTGACACAATAGAAGAAAAAGAGACTTTGTCAAACGCCTTGGAGTAATCAGCTGCTAACAAACGAACAGCTCCTGACTTGCCATCAAGATAGTGAAGTATTCGATCATTGATATACAACAAAGCTGCAGAAGTACCTTTGCCAGATCCGGGGATGTAAGCGAACTGTAAAGGATCCAACTGAGGCACCAAGTATGGCAGCATCCATTTTGAAAGTACGATCTTTTCGACAACTTTGGTAAGAACTGGCAGCATTGAGATAGGCCTGAAGTCGGATGGCGAAGTTGGCTTTGAACACTTTGGAATAGGCACAATGTCAGCAAATTTGAGTAATTGTGGCACATAGCCAGATGTAAAGCTGCAATTCAGGATGTGAGAAACAGCACCAGCTAAAAAGCATGCATTCTCCCTGTAAATCCAATAAGGAATGCAAGTTGGTCCACCATTGCCCCTCTTCAGACTACTGAGATGAGAACATACTTCATAATCCATCACATGTAATGACACATCAGGCAAAAGCAACGACAAATTGTCAGCATCAATGTCCAAGGAATTCGGTACAAAAGGAGATGATACGCTAGGTGAAGAATTTGAATCAACATTTGTAAAAATTTGATCAAGAATGCGATTGTTCCTAGTACTTTCCTTGACAATCGCTTTGAGGGAAAATGCTTCCAGCAAATCATCAACATTATCAATCAAATTATTGAAATCGCCTCAAATCACAATCTTGGTGGATGACGGATCAAAATTAGATAATGAGTAGGCATGCTCAATAATATCAGTTATACAAGACACAGCCTTCATGTGTTTATCACGATCATTCCAAAACGGATGATATAGAGACACCAACAAAAGATTCAACCCAGGATAAATCACCGGAAGAATTTCTGTCTCACACATAAGCATTGAAGGAACATCAGTATAATCGATAACGCAAAAATCAAATGTATGTGATGTATAGATGATTATACCACCTCCATGCTTGTTGCGATCTTTCCTCAGAATGTGATAACCATGTAAAGCAATGCTAGTGTCAGGGATCGCATCATCCAGCCAGGATTCTGTAAACACCGCAATTGAAGGCTTTAATTTGCCAATACGATACTCGATCTCATCCATCTTGTTAGACAATGATCGTAGGTTGGAGAGCATAATACTTAGAAAGTTAGGAATAGTAATGCGTTTTGATCTTTGAATAGGTCTAGTGGTCGAATCAGAACAAATTATCAAATTACCTCCAGTCTTTGCATCCCCACCAAGTGCCCGTTTACAGTATCCTCGACTAGAACGTGAAATTGAAATCCTGACAGGTACGTGATCAACATAGAGACCAAAATATTTCAGACGTCTTTTGGTTATACGGTTAACGAAGACACATTTCTTCAAGCGTAGTTGTCGCACCAGTTCCGCTGACATGCTGAACAATCGATAACAGAATTTGCGACGCTGCCAGAGCGCTAGCAATCCGACCACACAGCATGAAGCCTGGTGATCGAATGAAATGTCGAATGAATTCATTCGTTTTTTTCATTCGTTTAGGTGATTTCCTTCCTTGAGTAACACCAGCAAAGGTCTGCTTCAATGTTTTTAAACCGCGTTCCTTCCCACGATTCAACAAACTGCTCTTAAAACTTCTACCTCTGGAAAGATCACTAGCAACATCACCAGCAAAGCCAACGGCATTACTTAAAACATTTTGTTTTAAAGATCTTCCGACATTGGATATGAAAGGTGCTACAACAGATTTCAGTGCACCAAGTATGCTACCTCCACGTTGGCGGCGAACGCCGATGTAAATTTGTCCTCCGCCACTTACATAAGAGGGTCGTGAATAAAATGAGGCAGTTGGATTCATAGCTCAAACCCTAAACATTGTTAGTTACAACTTTGCATGAATCACTGTCGATCACTTAGATGAAAGATGTCGGCACGACGCATCCAAGAGTTCATACTTGAAGGATAACCAGTCCATTTAACAAGACACCATTCTTCACCTTGCCGTTTTTTACATCGAATGATTTTCTCTACCAAATATGTTTCACTTTCAGTGACTACCTCAATCTCATCGCGGTAAAAGCTACCCTCAATTTCTTCATTATCGTAATCTTTCAACTTGTAGGTGGTCGGAGAGTCTTTTTGATTAATCCTTGATACTGTAAATACCTCCTCTGTCCAATTCGGAAGGTACCCTTTAGCAAAAACACTTTTCACTTTTGAGATACGAACTTTATCACCAATTTTCACATCACTTTTCACATGAGTGCGTTTACGTTGGAATGATTCGCGCACTTTATCTACATTGTCAGCATTTACATCTACTGGTCTGAGTCCAATAGAACGATGGATAGAGTGATTGTAGGCATGGAGTGTATCTTGTAGAACCTTTGTCCAATTTTGTGTCAAGTTGGCAGTAAAATGTCGCCACAAGCGATTTTTTAATGTGCGATTAAAACGTTCAACGAGTGCAGCTTTATAAACACTCTTTACACTAAACAACTCAATGTCATGCCTCTCAAATAATCTTGTCACATGCTGATTTTCAAACTCTTTTCCTTGATCACTCTGAATTCTTTTTGGAATGCGACCTTCTCGAAAAATTGTTTGGAATGCTTCTGCTACTCCTTTCCCTTCTTTAGTTTTTAAAGGTTGAGCCCACGCATAACGCGAGAAAATATCAATGACGGTTAAAATAAAATTATTGCCCAAGTTATGTTTTGAAATGGAGGCAACATCACACAAATCTGCTTGCCACTGTTCATCGATGTCATGAACAATATAATGGCGGGTGCGGTTCCTCTTTTTCGCTTGTTTGTGGAGTGTATAGGTAGCCTGACCCTTTAACCATCGTTTCACTTGTGATTGTGGAAGACCACTCGCTTTTGCTAATTTCTTGATAGATGCAAATCCTGCCGGATGTTTTACATCATAATAGATTGACTTCAAACGTTCAGTCGATGACGATTGACTCTTTTTTCTCCTTCTCATCTTTTTGTTTTCTTGCCTTTCTACATTTACAACAACTGCAGCATTTAGCTTTAGCGGTTTTGCGATCGTGTTCACATTTCTTAGGGGTTTCATTGTGAGAGCTGGCGCAGCAAGTGCAAGTGACAACGACATTCACTTCTGGCGGCTCATTACATGGTAAGCAACACATCTGCTTCATATTAATAGTCTGAGAACATGTATTTCCTGGGAGGAGCTGTTTTACGTTTTCCTTTTACTAGTTTTAGTGGCGATGTAGATCTACGTCGAGTTCTTCCTCTTGTTTGCTTAGTGAGTGTGGGAGGGGATGTAGCAGGTGACGTCTTAAACCAATTTGTTGGCATTTTCATCGTCTGAAGCATTGGAGTAGTAGCCACTGTTGAATCAAGTTCTTTCAATGTCTCATTATTCAAAGCAAATTTTGGTACATTATGCTTTTTCAATAGTTTAAGAAAGTATGACCAACCAGGTGGAACATAGCCCTGACGGCGCTTTCTACGTGTCTTATACTGAATCAAGTCTTCATAACGTGAAGCATCAATCACTTTATTTTCATCTGTAATGATTTCTCCTCTATCATTTACATTGAGATGGGGTTCAATACTATTGAAAAGAGATATGGCATGTGCGCGAGATGCTAAAGGTGTAGCAGTCGATACAGAGTCACGCATCTTATTCTTCAAGTTTTTCAATTGCTCAACAGTTTCCGATTGTAATAATACAGCACGATGTGGATCTTTGATGTGAACATTTTGCTGATAATCTATTTCTTTCCTATACATTTGATTTGCAAGAGGTTGCTTTACTTGCTGCATGGCAGTCAATTGTACATATTCATCCTGAGGAATAACAATCATGCGAGAATAAGAACTCATAGTTTGTAGATAATCATGGGAGTTTTCAAAATATCACTTCGAAATCTAAATTCTTCCGGACACTCTTGCGTAAAGTCAATGAATAAGTAACCGTATGGTTTTTCAGTAGCTGCTTGAAAAATTTCAATTAAGGCTTTTGATCCTCTGGGTGCAACTTGTCGCGCTAAAATTTCAAATTGACTTTTATCTCGCGGATTCTTGAAAATAGCATAATAGTGTGTATTCAGGTTTCGTGTACGAGCTTCTTTTCCATCAGGAAACAAATTTTGTGTGATATAGATGATAAAACACCTTTTATGATGTGCTGCACGAGTGAACATATCTGTAACATCTTTTGAATTCTTACTTTCTTTTAATAAATCATCCAATACAACAACATCATTAGACTGAAGTTTATCCACTGCAATAATTCCTTCATGTCGAATAAAGTTGCGACTTTGCAATTCCTGAAACAGCGACGGTTGATAAATACCATAACACCAAATCACTCGATTGATAGGTTCCTTAAATAACTCCCTTCTTTTATCCAATAAATTCAGCGTGAAAACAGTTTTACCTGCATGAGATGGACCTGATACAGTCAGAACTTTATCACATTGAAGTCTGAAATCCATTTTATTACTTTGAGATTCAACATTTGCATAATTAACGCTTAGAGCCAAAGATATTACCCAATAGGTTGCCCACGGCAGGAGCTATCATTGGAAGTATTGCTGAAAGGAAACCGCCCTTTTGTGTTAGAGTTTTCCTCTTTATTTGAAGGGTGACTTTAGGATTGGAGATGAAACGCAATTTCGTGGCATATCGCTTAAGTAACTTTCATTGTTTTGGCGCTAATTTCTTCGTCCTCAACTTTCTGACATGAGAAATAATTTCACGAATGAATTTATCGTTAGCATGTCGTATAGCATTGTATCGCTGATTTGCTTTCATTCGTCGGAGAGCTTGAATGGCTGAAGAAAACTTTGAAGACTTTTGACTTTTACGCTTCGCCATTTTACGTTTCGCCATTTTCCGTGTTAGTCTTTGCTAAAACCTATCTTTACCACATTTGCATAGGAACTAACTATTGCGACATAAGTGACACTCGAAATGAGCAATATTACAGTGGTTACATTTGCAAAGTTGAATGCAATTACGTATGAAACAGCGTTGACAAAAAGCATGCTTACATCTCTTGAAGATGCGCTTTTCATTTCCATCCTTTCGCTTACATACATCACAACACATAGTTTCACCGTTACTGATGTCTATAGCAAGTCTTTTTGAAGATATGAATTTGCTAGCCTTTTCTAAATAATAGACGCGTGTACAGAAGGAATATACTTCGAGAGTGAGCAGACATAGCTCGAAAACCAGTTGTGCTACGATCAAGTACCACTGCATTTTCAATTTTTCTTTATGGAAAGTTGAATGTGAATATCTGAAATCGCTTCAATCACTAGACTGCTACCATGATGGTTAAATGCGTTAAGACGTTCAGCAATTTTTATCATATGTCTTTTAAAAAATTCTTGGGGGTGATCTACCACTTCCATTGAATAAGAAGCAAAATGGAAAGAGCGACTTTCCACCTCTTCCTTTTCAAAATGACTAAACTTAATTTTCGCAACTAATCGCGCCATGACAATGCTATCAGAGAATGTATTCATTAACTCTAGAAATAGAGTGCTAGCATCATCGACCACTGCTTCGATGTCGGTCTCATCTTTATGAAAATTTATCACATAATCTTGAACAGCTCCTTTTAAACTTTGCCTATGAAAATGTAATGTTCCGCAGTCGTTTGAGAAAGACATGATCGCCCTTTATCTAACCCATCCATTGCATGAAAACAACTCTTCTCATAGTAACATTTATTGAGTAACGGTAACAAGCATGCATTATAAATCAATGGTTTGAAAGAGATAAAGTAGATACAGCTGGTAACTATCATACAGCGAGCAATGATAACCATACAGGACTTTGGCAGTGTTGAGGTAAGGAGGAAAGAAGCATTGGTTATGAACGTAGCTACTACAACGAACAGACAAAATAGGAACACACAAATCCTTAAAACGTTTCGTGACTTCATGATAATGTTGATTCACTCTACTATCCCAAGGCGGGAGCAAAATATCATCAATGATTAGATTGGGAAATACTTTCCTCTCCTTACCAGGATTATTACAAAAGATGCGTATAACATTGAAAGCAGCTAACCATCGTTTAAAGTCAATAAGAAGAGCACTCTCACAAGAAAAGCCATAGTCTTGCAAATATTTCAGATTAAGACCATGAATGTGTTTTCTTGCTTATTGATCAACATTGGGATTGCAGTTGGCATGTTGATGATAGACACTAACAATCTGATATGTCCAATTGTTCATAGCAATAGCACTGAGCTCCTGTACAGGTTCACCCTCACAATCCATAAAAATGATGATAGAAGCCTAAAACGGAAATTTACACATCTAAGGAAACGTTCTATAACATATTACAAAATGAAGAATTACATCGATGCTTTTCACGACAAAATACACAAATGATATGATGGCAACGAAGAAGTAAAATGTATCTAATAAGACCACGTCTACGACACTCAAAGCACATAAGCGAATTGTCATAGGGTAGAGTTAGGAAAGGACTAGTAATTCTCCTTCTTTGATTTGCGTTTTGATGCAGCATTCTTCTCCGACTTGCGCTTCGTACCACTGCTGTTAAGGATTTGATCAATTATGTCATCCACGTTGGGTGGTTTTGGAATATATAGGATGGATTCCATATGCATGGAGAGAGAGGCTATTTTATTATCCTTATGCCGACCATAATATAGCCCATTCACTTTGAAAAGGATATCCCAAGTACCTTCTCCGAGCTCGTCGCATGTGATGGGTGTTGAATGATCTCTCTCCTTCTTATAGTAAGTGCACCAATGTGATACCGGTAGGCAAATTTGATTACCATCCCAAATCTTTCTATAGGGAGTATCCTTGTCATCTCTCGCCTTCCACTCTTGAGCAAGAGGAGTAGGAATGTCCATATTTAATGTCACGTACTCCTCAATAATATCAAGTTGGTGGCAAATGTACGGACTCACGGGGATCAGTATGTCGTCCCCATACTGATTGTGCATTATCTTGACATCCGTGGAAGGGAGCATTCCCGTTTGGAGTACTACGCCATGATCGTCATAACGCAAGACTTGTTTAAATTTACGCTGTAGCGGTGTAGGATTATGTACCTTGGTTGTTTCTTCCACTGGCCTCAGTTGTAGATGATCTGATCGTAGCGAACCTTGTAACGTTTGACCGCCATTTTGTCCTACTAGTGCAGCAGATGGAGTAGATGCCTGAAAATGGAAAAGATTGTATTAAGTTTACGTTCAAGGGAGGAGAGGGAGGAAAGTAGCGACTTACCATTTTAGTTGGATAATAGAATAGGGAACTAGAGAGAGGAAATGTGCGTCCGTCACTCGTGTGATTCAACGATGGAATGATTCTCACTGTGGAAGGCTCGCTATTTATAAAGAAATGCTTGATTCTCATTGGATGATGATCCTCATTGGACAATAACATCAAGCTGATTCCAAATCTGAAATCCGTTTACCAATCCGAGCCTTCATTCGCCCGCTGGAGCAGTTTCTTGGGAAATTCTAACTCTGTCGTTTTTCGTCAATCTCCCAAAATCTTAAATGGCGTCTCACATCTAAACGAAGACAGATATGAACAAGCCGATTCTTTCAGTGAATTTGTCTCACTCTTAGCTTTCAAATGAGCTATTGCACGACTTTCTACGATCTCTAGAACCAAAGTTGGAAGATCGGTGCCGGGGGGGGAAGTCAGCGAAACTTCTTCTCTCCGATTGCGTTCAAATTCACCCTACTGATGCAGAATTTCACGCTGAATCCGAATCTGGCCTCCGTTTTCCCATCCGATGCCTCGTTTTGACGCTACAGCCCAAAACGTCCAAAATTCTAACTCTGTCGTTTTTCGACAGTCTCCCAAAATCTTAAATGGCGCCTCACATCTAAACGAAGACAGATATGAACAAGGCGTTTCTTTCACTGAATTTGTCTCACTCTTAGCTTTCAAACGAGCTATGGCACGACAAAATCCGTCCACTGGAAGCCAAGATCGAAGCGAGCTCTCCCGAGGGGGGGGAGGTCAGTGAAATTTGATGAAAAATGTTTTGGTGACGGTCCCAGGTCGAAATGCCACACTTTGGAAAATTTTCAAAATTTTGCCCATACAAAGTCACTCTGACACTTAGGATTTTTTCAGGTGAGCTCCGACCTAAAATCTTGTAACAGATCTAACTTTTGAACGGCTGGTCCGATTGACTCGCGGCAAAAAATGTCGTCGAGCAGTTTTTTCTCCTCTTTCAAACGAGTATCTGTAAGACAAAATCCGTCCACTAGAACCAAAGTTAGAAGATCGCTGTCGGGGGGGGGTCAGCGAAATTTGATGAAAAATGTTTCGGTGAAGGTCCCAGGTCGAAATGCCACACTTTGGAAAATTTTCAAAATTTTGCCCATACAAAGTCACTATGACACTTAGGATTTTTTCAGGTGAGCTCCGACCTAAAATCTTAAATGGCGTCTCACATCTCAACGAAGACAGATATGAACAAGCCGATTCTTTCAGTGAATTTTTCTCACTCTTAGCTTTCAAACGAGCTATGGCACGACAAAATCCGTCCACTGGAAGCCAAGATCGAAGCGAGCTCTCCCGAGGGGGGGGAGGTCAGTGAAATTTGATGAAAAATGTTTTGGTGACGGTCCCAGGTCGAAATGCCACACTTTGGAAAATTTTCAAAATTTTGCCCATACAAAGTCACTCTGACACTTAGGATTTTTTCAGGTGCGCTCCGACCTAAAATCTTGTAACAGATCTAACTTTTGAACGGTTGGTCCGATTGACTCGCGGCAAAAAATGTCGTCCAGCAGTTTTTTCTCCTCTTTCAAACGAGTATCTGTAAGACAAAATCCGTCCACTAGAACCAAAGTTAGAAGATCGCTGTCGGGGGGGGTCAGCGAAATTTGATGAAAAATGTTTTGGTGAAGGTCCCAGGTCGAAATGCCACACTTTGGAAAATTTTCAAAATTTTGCCCATACAAAGTCACTATGACACTTAGGATTTTTTCAGGTGAGCTCCGACCTAAAATCTTAAATGGCGTCTCACATCTCAACGAAGACAGATATGAACAAGCCGATTCTTTCAGTGAATTTTTCTCACTCTTAGCTTTCAAACGAGCTATGGCACGACAAAATCCGTCCACTGGAAGCCAAAATCGAAGCGAGCTCTCCCGAGGGGGGGGGGAGGAGGTCAGCGAAAATTTTTCTCTCCGATTGACTTGAAACTCACCATACCGATGCAGAATTTCACGCTGAATCCGAATCTGGCCTCCGTTTTCACATCCGAGCACTGCTTCCACTCGAAACAGCCCATTTTCAACCCAACATTCATCAGATTGCACGAAAAACATCACACACTATAGCCTCAAGACAAAACCTGGCGGTCGCCCAAGACCACTACGACACTCTGTCGTTCCAGAGGGGGGGGAGTCAGACTCGAAGCACCACGGCGGCCGACCACGACACTCTGTCGTTCCAGAGGGGGGGAGTCAGACTCGAAGCACCACGGCGGCCGACCACGACACTCTGCCGTTCCAGAGGGGGGGGACGTCAGCGACGGCGGCCATCTTGCGCGGTCCAGTGGTGGAGTTTTGCTTACTACTCCGGTCGACCGGCAGACCGAGAAATGTGATCACCGGTCGGGCCCAGATCGAAGAATTTGACCGGTTCCAGCTCTGGTTCAGCTCCTATTCGACCGGTAGAATGTATTTATACCATTGATAGATATCCTAATTATCTACCTGTTTGATTTACTGCGACATTTTTAACATCGAAGAGTGCAAATGTGATACATGTGCTTTCATTCATATAAAAATTGCACATACCAAACAGTGACGTGCTTCCAAAACAATATCTTCTAATTGCTGCTTGCAGATATTCATGTACAACAGTCTCCACCACCATCCACGGATCAGGAATGTGATGTACGTCCTGCTGTTGAAGGTAAGATGAATAACGTGTGTGAAGTTAGCACCGCCACTCAGCACCGCCATCTTGAAGATGGAATGTGCCAGTCTAACCAACGATCAGAATCGATCTAGATGGAGTGTGCCAGCATGTGCCACTCACTATTTTGAAAGAATTCCCCCTAGTTTAGGAGAAATCGCTGGTTGAAAGTTCGACATGGCGGTGATGTGAAGTTAGCACCGCCACTAAAATTTTTTTTCCAAAATACACAATCAAAACATACGAAACACGCACAACAGATAGAAGACCATCAAAAACATTGTGCCAGCAAGTTTCAGCACCTAAATCCCCGTACTTGCTGAGAAATTAGTCCCCGAAACCACAAAATGGCGGTGATTTGAAGTTAGCACCGCCACTGAAGTCTTTTTTTAAAATACGCAATTAAAGCACGCGAGACAACTACAACTGAGAGATGACCATCAAAAACATTGTGCCAGCAAGTTTCTTCTCCTAAGACGCCGTACTTGCGGAGAAATTAGTCCCCGAAACCACAAAATGGCGGTGATGTGAAGCTGGCACCGCCATCTTGAAGATGGAATGTGCCAGTCTAACCAACGATCAGAATCGATCTAGATGGAGTGTGCCAGCATGTGCACCTGTCGAGATATTCGTATTTGCATTGATATCTGTATAGCCAGTAAGCAAACGGTTTAATGTTGAAGTGGAAAATTTTACAATACCTCCATTGAGTGGTTCCAATTTCGGAAAAAACATTCAGTGGCGGTGCCAACTTCACATCACCGCCATTGAGCTTTCGGGTTGGCTTTCCACCGACTGTGGTGGAATTTTCGTGAAATAAACAAGTGGCACATGCTGGCACACTCCATCTAGATCGATTCTGACCGTTGGTTTGACTGGCACATGCATATTTCATGATGGCGGTGCCAACTTCACATCACCGTCGTTGAGCTTTCGGGTTGGTTTTCCACCGACTGTGGTTGGATTTTCGTGAAATTGACGAGTGGCACATGCTGGCACACTCCATCTAGATCGATCCTGACCGTTGGTTTGACTGGCACATGCATTTTTCAAGATGGCGGTGCTAACTTCACATCACCGCCATTTTGTGGTTTCGGGGACTAATTTCTCCGCAAGTACGGCGTCTTAGGAGAAGAAACTTGCTGGCACAATGTTTTTGATGGTCATCTCTCAGTTGTAGTTGTCTCGCGTGCTTTAATTGCGTATTTTAAAAAAAGACTTCAGTGGCGGTGCTAACTTCAAATCACCGCCATTTTGTGGTTTCGGGGACTAATTTCTCAGCAAGTACGGGGATTTAGGTGCTGAAACTTGCTGGCACAATGTTTTTGATGGTCTTCTATCTGTTGTGCGTGTTTCGTATGTTTTGATTGTGTATTTTGGAAAAAAAAATTTAGTGGCGGTGCTAACTTCACATCACCGCCATGTCGAACTTTCAACCAGCGATTTCTCCTAAACTAGGGGGAATTCTTTCAAAATAGTGAGTGGCACTTGCTGGCACACTCCATCTAGATCGATTCTGATCGTTGGTTAGACTGGCACATTCCATTTTCAAGATGGCGGTGCTGAGTGGCGGTTCTAACTTCACACACGTAGATGAATATGTTTTTGATCATACTTCACGTGTTAAGGAAGTTGTCGAAAGGCATGTGAGTCCGTCCATTTAATAAGGGGTGAACAAGCTGATGGCGTATAAGCTAAAATCATAATCTGACTTTCTTAATTCCAGTAGACTGAAAACAATTCAATTAATATTGAAGATAGTATTCCAACGGTAATTCACAATTTCGCAAACACATTTTTCCAGATATGTAAATAGAATAAAGAAAAATAGACTCCATAAAAAATAAAAAAATAATCTTCCATCTTCATGGAAAATGGCAGAAATTTTGCCGCTACCTAAGACCAATCCTCCTACCTTTACAAATGTACGTCCAATATCTATCCTACCAATTCCTGAGCGAATATTCGAAAAAAAGTTCTTGAAAGTCATACGAGATCAATTCAGTTCGAAGTTTGATGACAAGCAGTTTGGCTACAGACGCAAGAGCTCTACTACGTGTGCTCTTTTAGATATGGAAAATTTTATCACTGATAGTCTTCAAGATAAAGATGTGATAGCCTGTTATATCATTTCTGTGGACTTGAGCAAAGGGTTCGATAAAGTTTCCCACAATCTTTTGCTGGAGAAAATGATGAACAATAATTTCGACCCATTTGTACTTTCATTCATGAGTAACTAACTACCTTACCATGCGTTTTCAAAGAGTGAGTTGGAGTGGTAGTTACAGCAACTATACTAGTGTTCGTAGTGGCATTCCTCAGGGGTCATCCATCGGACCTTTAGCATTTGGATTCTTTATGGCTGACTTATCCCTCTCTGACTACAAAGATTTGACATTATTAAAGTATGCAGATGACATTGTTGCCATCGAAAAATCAAGAAAGATGCATTGTCAAATCCGGTTATAAACGCTTTCCATGACATTTGCTGTTGGTCTCAGAAGAACAAAATGGTAATTAGCGATCAGAAGTCTCAACAAATGTTCGTATCCACTCGAGATACGTCCATGTTTTCTCATCTTTGAGGTTCCTAATGTTCCCACAGTAGAACATTTGAAAATACTTGGTGTTGTTGTTGATTCCAAGTTCAATTGGAATTCACATGTCGTTGGTGTATCAAAGAAAGCGTCGTCCAGAATTTTTGTCCTCAGACAGTTAAAACCGTTTTTGTCTATTGATGAGCTTGTATTAATTTATAATAATTGCATACGAAGTATTCTTGAATACGCTGCTCCGATGTTTGTAAATTTGAAGTCTATCCAGTCTAATGTTGTTGAAAATTTTCAAAATCGTGCTCATAGGGTAATATGTGGATCGTCTTCTTGCAACTGTGGACATTTCTTACCGCTGTACTATCGTCGACTTACAATTGGTGTCAAGCTTTTTGAGAATCTTGTGAATGACATACATCATCCATTACATCGTCTCGCTCCAGAGAAACTACGTTACTCTAAGAAATTTGTAGTGCAGAAGTGTAATTCGTCGCTTCGCCGGAGAAGCTACATAGTCATAATGACTCGTCTTCTAAATTCTGGTTTCACTTGCTTGCAGTCATGTCTACATTTTCTCTCCACATTTGATAAAACTTGTATACTTGTCCTATGCCTCACGATTTTCAGTATTGAGACAATTCTGAAAATAAACGTTTATTATTATTAAATTGGCGTCTCTTATCCTAAGTTTTAAAAGACAAGTCAGGTGCTTGGTATTTTGACATGAAACTAGTATAGGCCATTGTCATTCATGCGTTCCTGTTTTATCTCTTAAACCTGACCTCTTCAAAAACTATCTACAGTCTCTTAAACCTGACCTCTTCAAAAACTATCTACAGTTGTACAAAGTTACTGCTTGCGTGGCATGTACAAATAAGTAAGTGCTCATTGGTCTACAGGTTATTGAGCATTTCCAGGAAGAAATTGTTCAGTAACTTTTCAGTTTACTTTAAATTTATAGCAAAGCAGCTCCAAACGACGGATCGCATTGCGATTCTTGGAATTTGTTTCATATTTTGATAGTTCAAACGTCGCATGAATCAATTTTTCCAAGATTTAATTCGACCGGTTTCGGATTTAACAAAACTCTTTATCCCCAAAGCGGTCGAATAAAATCTTAGACAAATGTATTTATAAGACGTTTTAAACATCCAAACATCAAATAACTTTTCAATCTTAAATTCATTTCCTCATTATTTGGGTTTGAATCTCAAAAGTCCGCTTGAAAATTTTTGAAGATTTCTTATTTTAACACATGTACTTGATTACATACTTACAAAATTTTTACATAGGCCTATATGTGGCTACACCATAAAGTTGTATAGCAGATCTGCCATAAGAAATTCTGATCTCCTTATACAACAGTACTTTACTTCAATAGTCCATTTCTTCCAAGACGCCTGTATTATCTGCCTTCGTCAATAGGTTTGCAGGACGTGATGTGAGCGCAACGGTACTTCCTTCTATTATCTAGGAGGTCATACACACTTTTCCTCATTCGTAGACATTACAACAAATATCAACGTAATCAGCTATTTATTGTCTAATGTCTTCTCAGCTACTGTCTTCAACACTACTCACTTCAGTCAATTATTCAGTCAGGGAATATCAACAATTAATTGAATTTCGATCAGTTGATGTACAATTTCAAATAGTTAAGGGCATACAGTATAAATTTTATGTAATTGATTGAAAATAGCAATTAGACTGCATAGCTTCTTGATAACTCCTGTCTAAGTCCGTCAGTAAGCCTATAGGCACATATGAAACTAAATAATGACTGTTGTAAAATAGGTCTTTTGTATGGAATGACAACTTTGCCTTTTTGTTTGATAGTCATTCACTCATGATTTGTCAATATTTCACTTTTAAGACGTTTTTGAGGTAACTAATTCACTAATTCTATTGCGTGGTGAATGGCTCGGTTTTAGGTATTTAAAATTACATATTATTTTATTTTTCATATCACACAACTTTGAGATATTTGTCTACCTAACGAACGTGATCGTCATTGTAAGATTACTGTAAAATCTATGAAACTGGATTTCTCCTAAATATTTCACAGACAAAGCCAATCTCTGTCAACTGAATCTAAGACAGAAGTCTATTTGGTGAAAGTATCCCTAATGACACGTAAAAGTATCGTCTTCAGTCAACACATTGATTAGACAACGCTCTTCATCAATTCACGTAGGTATGCTACTTGATAATCCTCAGTTTTGATAATGAATGCAAACTACACAGTCTTGCATATTGTCTCTTCAAGATGACTTAATGCGCTAATGATACTTTGCCTAAAGGTCTTGAAAAAGGTTGAAATTGACACTTAGGTCATTTCACCGGTCATTGTTATAAGACAGGCCTTTGCACTAGAGGTGATGTCATGGTGATTAAATGCGTGGCGGTTTTCTTCCAAACGCTTGAAGCTTGAATGTTTTTAGGAGATGTAACGAAGAATCGTGACACCCAAATCTGATGGGTGAATTAAATCTTTCCACCACAAAAATTTGGAGAACGAACACCAATGTGCACACTGCGTGAACAGAGGACTGAAAGTAACGGTCGAAACGTGTAGCCTGTGACCAAATAGACAATATCGTCGAACCGTGGTTTTCCTTCCGTCAGCTTAGACATATGTATGTGATATAAATGTTCATAATGCATATAATTCTATAGAGGTCGTGTTCTTTCTAATGTGCATTTTCCTTTCAATCTATAAATAGTTATCAGATTGTTGCTGAGTTATCTGCGCGTGTTTACCTGGCTGATACCCATTCTGATACATTCTTAACTTGAAACATTCATATCTGATTAAGCCTGGACATATAGAAATCCCGTGATAGTATTCTAGAAATAAGTGAACTAAAGCACCTGTTAACCAGCAACAGCTTGAGTAAATGTACTTTGACCCACCACAAACATCGATAGCTCCTAGCAGGAATTATCAAAAATTAATTGAAATCAATTTTATTGATGGCTAATGGTATAAAATTTCAAATTTATATCAATTATGAATAGGCCTTGTTCAAACATTGTATGTTCTAAAGATTGGCAAGGGCAAAGAATGTGCATATGTAAGCGAATTGAATCTTTTTCTAATTACAATCTTTGCCCATGCACTTCGCTGCATCTATTCTACGTTGCATCACAATTTTATCAGACCTGATGATGGAATGTAGGATTAACCTAAAATATATCGGGGAATTTTTTTGCCATAAAGTATTTTCAATCAGTCATAGGGTAATACGAGTATACGAACACATGTATAGTAGGTACAGTGTCGAGTCAAGAAAGTATCTGAATACTTGCATGGAATGAAAATACAGTAGAATTCGCATATATCGGCGCCTCAAGGGACAGACGAAAACCGCCGATATACGCGAACCGCCGATATATGCGAACTCCCTGAATTTTGAAGTTTTGTGAAATCTACACGAGCCCTGAGATCATGCCATGCATCATACAATGTATATACGTGTATTGACTCATGAATTATTGCGTTGCTATACTTAAATACATGTACATATTGACTTATTGTCCAACATGTACAGTACATGTACATGTAATTGTGTCTATGTATTCAATAGATATCTAAAAATTGTGCCTTTCTGAACTGATGCTTGCAACGTAAGTATCGCAAACCGGATATCACTATGTTTTTGTCAAAAACTGAGTATGCTTTTTGAATCAAGAAGATTGAAGCTTCTTCATGCCTACATGCTTACCTGCTATATGAAGCACAAAACAAAGAAGAGTATGCATAAATCAAGACGCTGCTAAGAGTCACGTGCAGACGAAGCCAGCCAATCTAAGTCAATCAAGACGCTGCTAAGAGTCACGTGCAGGCGAAACCATAGAGATGGATGGGGTGGCGAGCCGCTTTCTGTCTAGAGAGAGGATATGCATCGAACTCAACAATGTTTTCGACGGTAGCTTGTGCTCCTTTGATGACGCAACAGTCACTAAGTCAGGTCTGACAATATCATCGTAGGTGAAGGCGTTAACAATGCAATCATCACGTCGAATGAAAGACTAATTATGTGAGAATTATCAATGAGATACAGTGGCAAGCCTACTTATCTTTCCTCGGCTGCTAGATTCTACAATTTTGATCAAACCCCAAAACATGATCGAAATGAATTGTAGAAGATCTAAATTTTCACATGCCATTAGAATAGTTAGAATCTGATAGTCCTAACAGAATCTGCAGCCATCCGCGTCCATATATACTGTCATTCTAGTGACTCTTCTAGGCAAAACACATCGCTTGAGGATTTCCAGGAAATCCGCCGTTATAAACGATTTTTTTCTGTCAGGGACAGCGAAAATGCGCCGATATAGGCGAATCGCCGATATAGCCGAAGCCGATATAAGCGAACTCGATTATATGGAAAAGATAGGAAATTCTGCCGGGACAAAAAGAAACCGCCGATATAGCCGAAGCCGATATATGCGAATTCTACTGTACTATCATTCCGTCTGCATTGCTATCATGATCAGTCAATTCATCTCACAATCAATCAAATCATCTCGTCAATCAATCTCACATTTGGTATTAATACCCAGTTGTGGTCACCTCGAGTTCAATTAATAAAATCGAACTGTATATACAATGTATATTTGGAATTTAATTGATACTGAGTTGCTACTCTACCGAATATACTTACTCTATTCAATCAGCCTAATTGATCCTTCCCAATCCTTAAAATATATCAATGAATTGATTGACTCAAACTGCAGTTACGACTAAGATTTGATTATTTGATTATATCCGATATGATTGTCCGGAATTAAGTTTAAATTAGCACTACTACAAGCCGACGTCAAGATAACTACAAGTCAGTAATTTCCGCACCATTTCTGTGCTTTTCTACTCTCTGGGGTACTTGGGCGGCTTACCGCTGAACGATGGATCATTCCTCTGTATGCTCGCTTAGAAAATTCGCACTCACCCTTGTATTCTTTTTTATCATGTAATAAATACTTTCATACATCTTCTTCTCTGAGATCTTGTTATGAGTTCAAAATACTTCAAAAGGCTTCTATCTCATACGTTGTTTTTTTATTGTGAGCTTTCTGGTGACTTTCACCCGTCGTCAGACACGCGCGAGCAGAGAATGACATAAAAGATGGACAGAACATGTGATCACAATGATTACATTTCACACTGGCACCATTCAACGACACATCGATTAACTTCTGATTGAAATAACATAGCTTAATACTACTGAATACAAGAATAAAAGTAACAATAAGAAAATATAAAAGTAATCATAAAGAAGTAAACAGATCACTTTATCAGGGAATTCCAGCATCGATCTAACGACCAGCCACAGTCCCGATTGAAGGTGTTGTTTTGCATAATGAAGATACCTTCTTTTATCCGCCTTCTTTTCCAATTGCTCTCCATTGCCACAACTTCAAAACTATCGAGGTCCGGACGATGGCTAAGCTGATGGCAGTGCGCACTTATTGCTGACCGAACATTCATACTGCGTATGTCCTTCTCGTGCTCCTTCTTCCTTTCTCGTGCCCTCCTTGCTGTCTCACCGATATAGCATTTGTCACAATCACCGCACTTCTGCTTGTAGACGACTCCTCCACGATCCAGGATATCGACTTTGTCAAGCTTTGGACGACTCACCATGTCACCGATGGTTCTCGACTTGGAGCACCTCACCTTCACACCAATCTTCCTGGCCACGCCCTGTACACGCTCATACACCCCTGGTGTGTACGGCATTCGAAGGACCGGCTCATCTTCGCAACTTTCTTCCTTCTGCTGGCGAACGAACGCTTGTGTGAACGAACGACGATGAATGTGTCGACTCTGACACAACTTCTCTATTTTTGTGTTAGGTCTACCCACTTCAAGTGCGACGGTGACATCTTCATGACAACGACGTGCCCCATTGGATCCCCGTTGTCGTCCTGCCTGGCATCCCTGTTTATGCAGGAGTTTGAGGAGAAGATGCTTCAGTCCGCTTCGATATCCGTGATATTGTGGAAGCGGTATGTAGACGACACCTTAGTCATCGTAAAGAAGGGAACTGAAGGCGTGCTCCTGGATCATCTGAATGGTGTTCATCCCAATATCGGATTCACGTGTAAGAAGGAGAAGGATGGAGTGATTCCGTTCCTTGATATCCGGATCCAACGCTCAATCGACACGATGTTGACGACCACGGTATACAGGAAGCCTACAGCAAGTAACCGGTATCTGGACTTTGAATCGTCGCATTGTACACAGGTGAAGCTGGGAGTGATATCGTGCTTGCGGAAGCGTGCAGAAATCGTGTGCGAAGGAGTGGACCTACGTGATGAGAAGGTGAAGCTGAAGGAAGTATTTCTCAAGAATGGATATCCTGGCCATATCGTCCATAGAAGATTGCTTGGAGGTCTCCAGCAGAAGGAAGAAAGTTGCGAAGATGAGCCGGTCCTTCGAATGCCGTACATACCAGGGGTATATGAGCGTGTACAGGGCGTGGCCAGGAAGATTGGTGTGAAGGTGAGGTGCTCCAAGTCGAGAACCATCGGTGACATGGTGAGTCGTCCAAAGCTTGACAAAGTCGATATCCTGGATCGTGGAGGAGTCGTCTACAAGCAGAAGTGCGTTGATTGTGACAAATGCTATATAGGTGAGACAGCAAGGAGGGCACGAGAAAGGAAGAAGGAGCACGAGAAGGACATACGCAGTATGAATGTTCGGTCAGCAATAAGTGCGCACTGCCATCAGCTTAGCCATCGTCCGGACCTCGATAGTTTTGAAGTTGTGGCAATGGAGAGCAATTGGAAAAGAAGGCGGATAAAAGAAGGTATCTTCATTATGCAAAACAACACCTTCAATCGGGACTGTGGCTGGTCGTTAGATCGATGCTGGAATTCCCTGATAAAGTGATCTGTTTACTTCTTTATGATTACTTTTATATTTTCTTATTGTTACTTTTATTCTTGTATTCAGTAGTATTAAGCTATGTTATTTCAATCAGAAGTTAATCGATGTGTCGTTGAATGGTGCCAGTGTGAAATGTAATCATTGTTATCACATGTTCTGTCCATCTTTTATGTCATTCTCTGCTCGCGCGTGTCTGACGACGGGTGAAAGTCACCAGAAAGCTCACAATAAAAAAACAACGTATGAGATAGAAGCCTTTTGAAGTATTTTGAACTAATAAATACTCTACATATTTTACTAAACTTACATTAATTACACAGCAAGCAATGGAAGTTTACTACATAGCGACAAAAGTTAAAGCAGTTATCAGTTTCCGAACGATGTGAATATTTTACATCCAAAGACGTGATAAGCAGGCTTCCATGAACAATCTTTTTTATGTTTGAAATGTATTTAATACTTTTCGAGTATTTGCAGCATTTGTAATTAGAATTTCTAAAATTGGTATTTGATTTTATCCTTGCATTTTGACAATTCAAAAGAACTTTTATTTTTGTCAAAATGAAGTGAACGTACCGTATACATACTTTATCCTGCAAAAACGCATTAGTTTCAAACTTGGTTTGAGTGTAGCATAAGATACTAGCATGCAATGGAAAGTGATATCGCCATTCGTAATAATGATTTGAGAAGGACTTCATGATTAGCGGAATCTGTTCCATTTACATGAAACATGCAGACAAATTCTTATTCAATTTTTTCAGAAATTGGAGTACAGTGCCATCGAGTGCCAGCGATGGTTCCTCAGCCCATGGTGGTTGACTGTCTTTTTCCTGAGGAGGGCTGGCGATCAGTTGATGAAATTATGCAACCAGATGAAACTATTCGAGATTTGATTCCAAAGGCGGCAGATCAACTTCATGTTGATGTGGAGCAACTGAAATTCATCTTCCAAGTTTCGATTCTTTATCCTCTTCCTGAAGCGGTTGGTCAAGCGATTCAAGTAATGCGAGGATCAAGTCGACAGTATATTGACGAACGAGGACTGGAAGTGAAAGAAGATGACCGAATTTCTCAAACCCTTACTGCACTCCATGCAGATGATTTACCAGCTGTACACCCTATTGGTAAACCAGTAGTAACCGTCTGGCGAAACACAATATTCACTGAGCTAGATACATCACGCCAACTCAAACCTCTAGCAAATGGCATCAAAGCTTTAGATGATAAACGCTATTGTGCCTTTTATCGTGCTCTCCGAGTAACAGGTTTTAGAAAGGATCCCGATGATTTTGAAAATGGACTGAATAATGATTTTCTTGCCAAAACTGGTAAAACAATTGAACGGTTGTTTCTTCGTGTAACGGCTTTAGTGTATGTGGATGCCAGCACCGGAGGTGTTTTTGCCGATGAAGAGAAGGCATTACAGTCATGTGACTCCCAAATGGTAGTCGATTCTATTACAGCAAATTTTCTCGTGGTGTTAATTCCCGAGAATCGAAGTTTCCCGTGCTATAATTTGCCAAAGAACCGATATCTTGCTATTTTCACTCGACAGGATGAACATTTAGTCTTGAAAGAACGAGGTCAGCTTCAAAGATTGCGCGGTACTTCTGATAATAGAACGTGGATTTTACCAAAAGAAGTTTCAAAACTGATGCGGGATCTAACGCAATATTTCATATCATTTTTATCAAAAAACTCAAGTCCTGTCAGCAATGTAATGAGCAATTGAAAATTCATTGATAGACAATTTTTTATTGATTTATATGTCGATCTGCGCGCTTGTGATAATATTTGTATTCATACATTTCTTATATTTCAAAAGGCCTACAATTCCTACTATTGCAAGTTCTATAGCACTACCTGTCAGACAAAATGCAATGATTTTCCAAGAAATAATGAGCTTTTCAAATTCCATTTAAACAGGAGTCCTTCATCGAAAAAAGGCAACACATAACCAATTTAGAGTTCTCCGTCTATATAACACGAATCATTTCCTGAATGATGATGCATGAAATTATTGAAAGCATCTCAGTGACAGACTTCGAAACTTAAAAAGTTTGTCCCATGAAGCTACATTTAGAATAGACAATGTTGTGTGCCAAAAATGTCGGAATGGGAGAATGATGAGAATCACGCCATACTGCATAGGCCAGTGGTGGGCAACGCGTGGTGGCCCGTCGGAACATATTGAGTGGCCCATACTGCAGCGTCTCCTATCTAAAATGGTTCGCGGACATTGTTTGGATTGATGTGAAAATGGCTCACCCCGACTTAAGCAGGTGCTGATTTGTTTGATAGAGAAGTTCTTAATGTGTTTGAAAGTTGCATTGATAGCAAAGCCAAAATATAGTTAAGCGTATTTATATTATAGTTCGACCACTAGGTAGAGCTGAGTTCATTTAAGATGTCAAAACTGAATTTGCCAGCCTTTCTGATTTCTTGGTTGGCCTTGCATCTTCATAGTAGGAAAGTAATAGTAATACTAAATGATCAGTTTTCTCGTGATTTAAGCATTGAGAAAGGGGCTCCACAAGGTTCTGTGATGGGACCTGTGAATTTTTGCTTATTTGTCAGTGACTTTCTAACGTCAAATGCTTCGCATATAATTGTTGACTCATTTTCTACTGACGGCTAGAATGCTACACAATTTCTAATTCATTATTTTATTTAGTAAAAGTGAAGATCATTCTTAGGATCTTGCATGCAATCATGAGAAATGACATATAGTTTCATGACTGCAGTGGATTTTTTAAAGGACTTGGATTTTGAAAATGCATTTCGTTTTTGTCACGCCATCTATTTTTCGTGACTTTGGAATGTCTTGGAACTAAGGTGAATTTTGTGTTTGCTTCGCATAATAGCTATCAGATTATTTAACTATGCACATGGATTGTTTATATAAATTTAAATAGGATAAGTGAATAATCCATTGCATTCTTTCCATTTCATCTTTAATATAAGTATATTAATAATAAATTAAAATTGGCATGATATAATAGTAAATGGGTGGAATTCTACCCATTTTCGAAGAAACCACTGCCAATCTATTTCATAATTCAGCATCTAGATTAAGTTGTATGGGAAGGCCATCATCCTTGCCACTGCGGCACGCTTGATGTCATCAATAATTTGACAAAATAAGTTAATCTTGTGCATGCTTAAGATTACAGAAAACTACTATACACTACATTTCATAGTCCTGTAAAGAAGGTGATTTCTATAGCTCGAGCCCTTCCCCGCGTCGCCCAAATCAGAACAGTTATCCTCTGTACCACTATATCATGACACTTGCCGCATGTAAAACGATACAAGTCAGAAATACATATGCTGCTGATATAAACAAGCAAGTAGGTTTTTATTTGAAGTCATTAAGAATCATCACTTGACAAGACACGTAATAACCGGATCCACTAATCCGTGGATAATTGCCAGGTTAGGCTACTCCCCGTCAGAGAAACGGATGGGACACTGATATAGCCTAAATAAAATAAGGATGTTGCTTGAGCATCGTTGGGTAAAAGAGGCAATGAGAAACTTTCTGCTTTGCAGCGCATTTGTCTGCTTCGAGTACATAACCGAATATCGAAAAATTCGTGCTAATAAGGCATGAACAGATGTCCTACTGAATCTCCGGTCAATGCCTTTTTACTGTGTATTTGATTTATTATGCTTAATTCACCATGTTGTTGGTTACTTTTAATTGCGCACAACTATTACATTTTACTATTTATGTGCAGTCTTTGATAACATTTTTCTGCGAAGATAGGCAACATGTGAATTCCATTCTAGCCTGTTATTGATAATGAAGTCAAAAACTTTCATTGTCTCAACACAAGCCTAAAGTTAATTTTGAGACGAGAAATAAACAATACTTTGGACTTTTCGATGTTCATGATCAGTCTGTTAGCTCTGCATAATGCTGATACAGTATTGGTTTCGTCATCATCAAATTCACGAATAGAATCCAGGTCAGAAGTGAACAGAGGGATTACTAGATTTATGTCATCAGCATACATGTACTTAATCGTCAGGACGGTTTAGGAATAACTTTTGATGTTTTTAACAGAAACACAAAACAGAGAAGGCGCAATAACGGATTCCAGTGGAACACCCGATATTAGAAATTCAGGGGAACTTTGGCCGCGCACCTAGATGTAGACCGTTCTATTCTTTAGGTAGTCCCGGGTCCAGCGAACGAATTGGTTAGGGAAGGCACTGTCGATGAGCTTTTCAACGAACAAATGACAGTCAATGGTGTCAAACGTGTGGCTAATGCTATACCAAATGTACAAGGACAGTTCATTTGCCGATGTGCGTAATACGTTAAATCATGTGAAAAATGGATAGTCACATATCCATTTATTTTTCATTCATTTACATTTCTTCTATATTATGGTAAACATGGTGGTGAACTAAAGTAGTAGGCCTACATGAGATCAAAACCAATACGATTCGGCAGTAAAATGAGGCGCAACAATTTTCTTGACGGATATCTTCGCAACCTGGGGGGAAAGACAACAGTTTCTAAACAGAACGAAGACATGGAAAAAAGTAGAAGTGAAGTGGTTTGACATTTTGCAAATGAAATGAAAGAAAGCCGCGAAGAAGACACATTTTTATTGATAACTTTTCAATTCACTCAGCTTGCAGAATGCTCTTGGAGAAAGGGATGTCAGATGTATCGATCGGCACTATTTTCCATAATCGAATTAACAAACTGTTCATTCGATAACAAAAAACTTTCTCCAAATCTGAGAGGGAAGTAGCGGTGGTTCGAAAGAGTAGCGGATTTCAGTTGTCCAATGACATGATGAAAATTGATGTACGTGGCCTCAAACTATCGATCTGTTGAACCAAGTATAGAGAAGTAAGGTGGTTCGCAAATAAAAAGCTACTTTTCTCAGTAAAACAGCCACTTTGCATTGATACAACAAAAGATGGGAGGTACTGACCTCACAAATCAGTGCTGCTATGGAATCAATGTGAGATCAAAAAAGTGGTGTCATCCCATTTTTTCATGGTGTCCAGAGGTTTGCCTGCAAAGTGAATGGGCACTGTACAAAACAAAGTTCGACAGCATTTTAGTTTTATTGGCAATTCGAAGAATTATCGCTCAGATGTATCTGACTGTTTATGGGATGCCTTCCCAAAAAACGCGCACCGATGCAATCTCTACTGTTGTCAAATGATATCATATGACCGCCAGTAATGGACAAAAGACCGTTCCAGGACACCCCATTTTTCAATTTTTTTGCACCTTTAAAAACGACTAAATTTATCAATTTATGTCATTATTTCAGGTTTTTAAGACCTAAATTCATGAATTTAGACCGTTCCAGGACACCATAAAATTCCAAAAAATAGTATCTTTAAAAACAACATAAATTCATGAATTTGAACCCTTTTTCAGGTTTTTAAGACCTAAATTCATGAATTTAGTCCATTTAAAAACTATCATTTTTTGAAAAAATAGTATTTTTAAAAACGACTAAATTCATGAATTTTGGTCATTTTCTCAGGTTATGAAGAAAAAAAACCGTTTTTAAAAATACCCAATTTTTCAAATTTTTCAAAATCTCAAATTTGTGATTATGACATTTTTCACCCTCCCCTTAAAATCATGACCGTTCCAGGACACCGAAAATCATAAAAGTTAAGAATCTCAAAATTTGAGAATTACAATTTTTACCTTGAAAATCATGACCGTTCCAGGACACCGAAAATCATAAAAATTGGTATTTTTAAAAACGTCTTTTAAATCCATTTTTCAGGTTTTTAAAATATATCATGTGTCTAAAAATATTTCTTTAAAAATGGAAGAAACAAAAATGGAAGAAATAAAAGTGGAAGAAACTGCAAGAATATATCCTTCGTTATCATATGAACGTAGTTCTACTACCCCCTCCCTTCTGACTTCTAGGGGTCCCTATAAGAATTTTTTTTATTATAAAATGAGCAACATAAATCAGCTTTTAAAATTATATGGAACACAAACAACAACGAATTTTGATCTAAAGAAAATCGCAGATCAATTGGGAATAAAGAATTTTCAAATATTGATGAGAGACGAATTACAATTCCTAAAAAATAAGCCAGCAATAACTATAAATTTCATAACAAATCTTCATACGTCAGATCAAAAAGGTGTACATTGGTCTGCATGTATGTCTAATAAAAATGGAGGTAATTACTATTTCGACTCTTATGGATTACCTCCAACAAACGAAGTTAAAAAATTACTTGGCAATGGAACTTATAATACATTTCAAATTCAAAAACCGGGAACTACTTATTGTGGTCAATTATGTCTTTATGTTTTGTATAAATTACAAAAAGGACTACCATTTCTTGATATTATGTTAGAATTGAACAAGGGAATTTAATTCCCGAAACGTTAGTTGCAATAATAATGATAATGATAATTAAAAATCAAGCGAAGCTAGCTAAAGCTCGCTTCGTTGTAATTCATTTTGATAAAATCGGCCTCTGATATCTTAATCATCTAAATCTTTGATTTCGTAAGTAATCGGATAAGTTTGATTTATTTTACAAACTTCAAATATTTCTTTAGTCCAATAGCCAACGAAGCCTTCTTCAAATTTATTCTTATACTTAAATATTCTAACTCTATCTCCAATTTTAAATTTCGGCTTAAGTTTCTGCAAATTCGGATTACTCTCATTTGAATAATTATTTTCGAATATTTTCTTTCGGATTAAATCAGGGTCGTCAGAAGCATTCTTTGGGGTTTCTTCAATACCAGAATGAACTTTATTATTGTACTGCTCTACAACTCCTGGTAATATCTTCAACCATTTCTGATTTCTTTGCTCAGTAAATTTCTTGAATAATTTATTTTTTAACGTCCGATTGAATCTTTCTATCACTACGGCCTTCCCTGCATTTTCAGTTGAATAAACAGTTTCAAATATTGGCTGAACGTTTCGGTTATAAAATTCCGACCCTTAATCAACAAACAATTTTTTTGGCTTTCTCTTACTTTCTTTAAAGATTTCTTCAAACGCATATTTAACTGATAGACCACTTTTGTTTTTTAAAGGCTTTACCCAAGCGTATCGTGTATATAAATCTATAACGGTCAATGCGTATTTGTAGTCCCTTTCATTCGGCATATGAATAAGATCAGCACTCCAAATATCATCTTTATTAAATACTTTTACTTTCAATAAATATTTAGGCTTTCTATATTCTTTATGAATTTCAGACGCGTAGGTTCGAGCGTTGCTCTCAGACAGCTTTGCTGTCGTTTCATTTAAACCCTGACCGAATAATATTTTAGCTTGTAAAGCTTTCTTAACAAACATTCTTTCAATTTTTTCTCTAAATGTAGGATTTTGAATACTATCTATTCTTGAATCATTTTCCTATCAGGTGCATGTCGAGAACTTAGATCATGATTTCGATAAGCTAAATCATGTCTATAAGCGGCGGCATCTACTCTATTTATTGGTTCTTCACCTGCTTTCGGATTATTATTCTCATCTAGTCTTATATCTAATCGAGTTCCTGGACCGGTATATGAATGACCAGGAAGATGCTTTTCTTTCGAATATTTACTCCAAATAAATCCAGGAAAGTTTTCTAATGTTTTTTGTATGTCGTTACCTTCATAAATTTTACAATTTGAGTTTTTATTTTTGTTCAATAGATAATTCAATAAATCTAAATTAGAAATTTTTAATTTAACTAAATTTTCGGAATTTGTAGAATTCATTTTAAAAGATAAAATAAATGTTTTATCTTATCATACTAGGACTTAGATATATTCCAGAACCATCTTTAGTTTCTTTTATTTCTATTAAATCATCAACATTGCGGAGAATATTTTTAAGAACTCGTTTTTCTTCATCAACTAAATTTAATTTACTAATAAAATTATCTACTATTCCGTCACCCCTAGCAACTTTCTCTAACTCTCTATTATGTCGTTTTTGTTCTTCTAATGCTGCCTTCTCTGATTTATTTTTATTTACTGCCTAGCCAAGACCAGCTGTCCCACCTGCAACACTTCTTGCAGCTGCTATACCTCCTATTATTAGTGGAATTAATGGGAGAATTCCACCTTTCTTTTCTTCTTGTAATTGAATATTCTCTATCATTGGTTTACTTATGTAATACTTTTTTTTGTTAATCGTAATAGTTTTAGGGGTATTTTTGTCAACAATGTTGCGTAATTTTAATTCAACAGTTTTATTATTATTATTACTTTTCGCTTGCGACATTTTTAATAAAAAAATTTTAAGTTACCAAAAATTTTAATCTAAGAATTTTTTGAATCTATTCTAGTTATGAAAAAATTTTAAGTTAGGAAAAATTTCAATCTATTCCAGTTATAAAAAAATTTTAAGTTAGGAAAAAATTTTCTATTCTAGTTATGAAAAAAAATTAATTAATCCTAGCCATCTTTCCATTAAGAATTTCAATAGAATATTTTACATCTTCTAGCAATAAACCATAAGCCATCAATGAAGTTGTGGAATCTTTTTTTTCAATATTAATTGTTACATCACAACCATTTTTAATAATATCTTCTGATTGTGCACTTAAATCGAAACAGAAAACAGGATATAAATGTCTCCAATCTCCAGGAGTTAATTGTGGTTCAACTCCAAATTCTATACAAAGATTTCGATAAGAATCATATCCTTCCATAAATTGATTATTGGTATCATCGAATCTTAATGGATCAATTGGATATCGGGTTTGATTTAATGAAACTTGTATACTTCGAATTGTATTAATATGAAAAAGATTGTTGTTCTTATCAAAACTTGGAGAATTATTTCTTTGAAAAGTTAGTAATAAATATCTTGCAGTATTCGCAGTTCTAGTAAAATGCCAGTTAAATCTTTGTTCGGAAAAAGTTACCGAACTAGCAGTACGCTTTAGAAAATTTACTGGAATTGGTTTGTTAGTATTTAATCCTTTTGCAATAGCTGTTTCAACCTCTAAACTAGGAGTAATATGCTTAATCCACCATTCAAGTCTATCAATTTTTAAATATGCTTTTTTTCCAGTCTTACCAAAAAAGATTAATTCATTATTTGCTGTGCGATGAATTATTAATTTAAATTTTAATTGATATGATATTTTATCATAATCTAAATATCCGAATAAAGGAGACAATGACCAATTTACTGTCTGTTTACTTTTCTTGTTAAATTCACGTTTTTCTTTATATGCACTATTGTTTGTTTTATTTAAATGTTTTGCAATATTTTCTACATCTTTCACAATTCCTGCGGCATCTGTTCCAGCGCGAGTTAAATCATCAACAATTATACCATCATTAGTATCAGGAAGCCAACCTTCGATTTCATACTTTTTATTATTTTCACCAATTGTTACAAATCTAAGCATTGTATCAATTACACCTGGAGAATCACTTATTGTTTCTATATTTTGAGTTGCAACATCTAAACGCATTTGTGTAAATAATCTTGGAAAGAAATTATTCTCTAGTGCAATATTATCGGTTTCTGGTAATGGTGTTGTAAAATTGCTATCACTATATAAAGAATATTCACAGTGTAAAAATGAATCAGGTAAATATAAATAACTTTGTTGATTATCAACTCCAAAAATTAAATCTCCTCCAGTATTTACTCTACTAGAAGATCCGGGATTCATAGCAATTCTTATATAGTCATTCTTTTTTTGATTATAACTAACACCTGGTGGTTTATCTAATTCAAATTTATTTTCAATTAGCGAAGAAATTTTTATAAAAAATAATTTGACTTTTTGTTTTTTTCTCACACACAGAAAAAATTTTACTAAAAAAATTTTGCTAAAAAAATTTTACTAAAAAATATATTTTAGAATTTTGCTAGACCAGCTGCGCTGCTAACGCCATTACCTCTTATTTCTTCAATTGAACGTTTTATGGCTACGCCTGATTTCTTCTTATGTTTACTATCAGACGGAGCTCCGCTCCTCAAGGTTTCCCCCACAGCTATGTTAGCAATTTTGTTTTTTGTTTCCTCTGAAAGTTTTTTTAAATTGTTTAGTTCTTCAGAATCATTCCTAAGTTTACGAATAGCTTCTAGTTGTTTTAATTCGTTTTGAGACTTAACAGCATTTGATATTGCACTAGCTGTACTACCTATAGCAGCTGCTCCTTTTGCAGCAGATGTAATCAAATCTTTATTTTTTTAATTAAGTTAACGATACTTCCAATACCAGAAAAGATGCCAGCTCCTACCGTGTGAACTGTTTCTCTATTATCATAATGATAAACAGGATTCATACGTGGTTCATGAGCAATTCTTTGATTTGAAGCAAAATGTTTAAGATTGTGTTTATAAATTATAGGCATTTTTTAGGAATAAATTTGACTTTTGGGAAAAATATTTACGATTGGTTAGTAACCTGAGGACCTTTGGTCCGATCGGCTAAAGCCTCTGAACAAAGTTCTATAGGTTAGAAACCTGAGGACCTTTGGTCCGATTAAGATTTACGTGTGTGAATGTCCAACAACTTCGTGATAACTTTATTAATTTTCCGTTGCACTTTATCTATTGCGTCAAGTAGCGTGTGATGTACTTTAATTTCTTTTCTATTAACGTGCATTTTCTCCTGATTCATCTTCAACGCCGCTTTAAGAGCATTTAACTTAATTTTAAGAACATCTAATTGTCTTTTAACAGAATCTAACTGTTCTTTAATTTCTTTAGAGTTTTCTTGTAAATTTTTCTTTAATTCATTTTCTAAATTGATTTTAAGAGCTTTCATTTTATCAACTCTTTGATTAAGTGAGTTTACTTCATTTATTATTCTATTCATCTTTTTCATTTGTTGAGTAATTTTAGAACTCAATTCATCAACTCTTTTTTGGAATGTAGTTTGTAACTGCTTTAAATTTTTTTTAATTCTTTCAGTTAGATTTTCTATTTCATCTTCTAATTGTTCTTTTAACATTTTTATCTGATGTTTATTTTTAATGACTGCAGATTTTAAATTTATAGAAAGTAATATTAAAATTTTTGATTGTTCAGAAATCTTTTTAAAAAGTTTTGCTATATCTGCTTCTAGCTCTCTATCCTTTTTATCAAGTTTTAATAATTTTTCGTTTAATGATTTGTCATTAAGATTTAGCAACTTTAATTCATTCATCAGTGGAACCAAAACATCGTTTATATATATTTTTTTCAAGTCATTGATTTGTGTATCAACATATTGTTTATTTGTTAACTCTGTATTTTGTTGCGGAAGAATAGGAAGATGCAATGGACCAGGTAAAACGTCTACAGTTTTCATGATATAATTTTCTATTTCTACTTCTAATTCACGATTATTCGGGATATATGCACCTCCACCAACATTTGGTGACATCATTTTTTAACAATAAAAAAATAAATTTTTTCTAATAAAAATAAAAAAAATTTATTTCTAATAAAAATTATAATGAAAAAGCAAATATATATATATATATATATATATATTTATATAATTTATATGGAAAAAGCAAATTTAAAAAAATTATATTCGCCCGCATCGTCCTGTTCTTCTTATTCGACGAGATCAACGGGATTTGAAAATAAATGTTTTGATAAAAATAATACTGTTACAAATCCATGTATAGATGTTAGTCTTTTGTTTGAATTACAAGCCGAAATATTTAGAGAACAGACTAAAGGTTTACCTTCTATTGAAACCAATTATTGTATTTTCCCAGGAGATCCGTTTATTAAATTTATGGATATTGTAAGTAAGTATAATGATGTTGCGTATGTGGAATTGAATAAAGAAAATATGGTTATAATAGGTCATAATAATGTTTATGGTTTTATTAGAGCAGTTTTACCAATTAGTAATACTGATTGGATAGAAAATAAATTATTAATTATATTAATGTTACTGAGTTAGTTAAAAAATTAAAATCTTTTTCTAAAGAAAAAATGAGATTATTTGTTGATGAACAAAACCAATATAACATTCATATCGAAAGCAAAAAACATAATGAAGAATTATTATGTCAAGTTTATTATAGAAATGCTATTTACAAAAAAGAAACATCAGAAATGCCACAAAGGTATGATGATGATAAGTATATAGGATTATATTCAAACTTAAATATTAATTTGCTAAAATCTTACATAAATGGTTTGGCTCAACAAGAGAAAATTTACATGTGGACAACACCTTATAAAAATTCAGAAACTGATTCTAAAAATTCTAAAAATAATAAAAATTTTAAACATCATGAAAATGAGAATTTTAAAGAATATTATAATAATCATAATGATGATAATATAGATGATGATTCTGAAACATCTGAAAAAGGTGTAAATGGTCAAAAAAATTATAAAAATATTAGTAATTATAAAAATTTAAGTGAAGAAAAATTTATATCTCATACTGATGTACATGATATTAATACTACATATAATCAAAATTTATCTAAATTTCATTTTCTTACAATTGAAAATAATAATGATGGAATAGTTGAAGATACTATAAAACAACTATGTGTCGGGTCAACTAAAATTTAAATTAGGATTTACATCTAATCAATTTAAATTTTATCATCTTTAATAAAAACTAAAAATGATTCAGATTATGGTGGTGTTATTAAATTTTCCAAAAGAGATCAAAGACCAATATTTTTCTCTATTATATTATTATCAAATAATAAATATAATATAGAATTAGATATTCCCATCAGGGAATGGTATCCTATCAGGGAATGGCATTCTATACCAAAAAGTTTAATTTATGATGTTGAAGAATCAATTGATGTCGATGATGAAGAATCAATTGATGATGATGATGAAGAATCAATAGTTAGTGAAAATAAATTTAAATTATCTTTTGATAAAACGTTACATGATAAAACTTAATATGATAAAACTTAATAGAAAATACCAAAATATTCGATAAATATATTTTCATATGTAATAAAATTTTTAGAAGTTATAAAATTTTTAGATGTAATAAATTTTTTAGATGTTATAAAATTTTTAGATGTAATAAAAAAATTATTATTCCCACGTGTCATCATCATCACTTAAATTACTCTCACAGACGATTGTTTGAAATATTTCAGCTTGAATATCTTCTCCGTTATAAGGTAACATAATTTCATTTTCATCAGGTGCTTGACGTTTAAGAATATTTATTTGACCAGAGAATTTTTTTCTTCAGTATTATTATTTTTATCAGGAATACTAATTCCAGTTTCTAAAGATCTTTTCCATGGTTTATTAACTGTAGTCGATAATGTTTTCCCCGAATATAATTTTAGAAAATCTTCTACTTTTACTTTGTTTTGTGAATAACCTTTGAATGTTTTCTTTTCACTAAGTCTCCCTTGTTCATCTACAGTAATACAGTATTTTACTTTAGGTGCAATAAACATTGCAAAAATAATTCCACCATTTCCATAATCATTTTTTCCTTGACACAATTCTCCCCCAACATATCCAGCAGCATCTAATTTATTGAAGAGTTCAGTGGAAATGTATATTGAATCAGTGTTTTTACAATTAATGGAAAACCACAATTAAATGTGCCATCTTCTGTTTCAATATCATAAACATATTGTTTTTTATTATTTAAGTATCTTACAGTGGTGACATCTTTGCTAATATTATTTTTAACTTGACACGCACTAAAGCATAATGATTTATCTTGTCTTTCGTTTACTACCAAATTAATACCTAGAGATGATGCCAAATTGTATAAACCACTAAAGGTTTCTTTATTTTTCTGTGTGAAACGAATAGTTGCATATTTCCTTGTAAAAAAGATTTCTTGTCCCCATCTGCTGCATAAAATCCAACAAAGAACCAATATCTAATATTATATTCAGCCTTTAGAACATACCAAGGAACACGTTTTTCTCTAAACTGTATAATAATTTTTGCTAAAGTATATAGCATATTGTCTTGGATTTTGAAAATTAAGTTTGTATACTCTAGATGATCTCATTGTAGACATTGTAGACATCATATCGCTGGTCGTGCTTGGTGAACGCTCTGTCTCGTCTCTTGCTTCTGTGTCGATTTCATTGGAATATATGGTGTTATATTCGTCGCTCCGTCTTTAAATTTATATCGTCGGCATCCTCGTGATTTGAGTGTTCCTTGTGGCTGGTCAGTTTCTTTATCCATTGAGTGGTTCCTGCTGATTTGGGATCTTTTCGTCGTCCGAAGACACAATTGACTGAGTATTGTTCAGTCTTGCAATTTGTTGTATCCGCGGCTGAATCTCATCTCGCTTCGTGCCTGCTGTGCACTGGTTTTCTGTTTAACCGGATTATCAAGGTGTTGTTGACAGTTCGGCTCTACATCTACGGTGGCCGTGTGGATAACGCTGCTGACTTTCTGTTGGAAGTTCCAGGTTCGATACTTAGTGAACAGTTTTGCGATTTTTGACTGCGGTGACAATGTCTCAGCCAAACATAGCTTTGCTTTCCGATGAAGAATTACAGAGACGGAAAAACTCTATTAACAAGCAAGAATTGATAAATGCCCTTCTCCAAATCAGAAAAGAAAAGCTTGATACAGACAGCATTGTGGGTAGACTGGAAGAGAAGCTGAATGATATTCTTAATCCTCTTCTTTGCTCGTTCAATGAGTTAAAAGAAAGTCATCTAAACCTCCAAACAGCTCATGCGAAGCTTCAGCTTCAGGTCTTTGAGCTAGAGACAAATGCGAAATTTCAAATGGAAGATATGTTGCGAGAGATTCATCAGCGACGAGTTCGGGAACCTAACCTGATAATTAGTGGCGTACCCGAAAAAGACTCTGGATCTGTTGTTGAGAGAAAGGCTTACGATGAGCAGGAAGTTCACACAATTCTTCGATTTATCGGTGTTAGGGGAGAATTGATGGATGGTGCAGAAAGGATTGGGAGAAAGCAGTCCAGTAAACCTCGACCGATGCGAATCAAGGTCAAAGACATTTCCACCAAGATCAGCATTCTACGAAATTCGAGGTCTCTGAAGAACACTCCCAACTTCCGATCGGTCTTCATAAATCATGATTTCACCCCTTTACAGCAGCAACAACATAGACTGCTACGAAAAGAATTGAAGGATAGGCAAGACAAAGGAGAAGATGTTATCATCAAGCAAGGAAGGATTGTTATGAGAGAGCAGATATCGAACCAAGTTGGTTTTCAAACCGGTTTTTAACATCAAGATTTTCTGGTATTTGTTATCCCTCAGTTTTACTTTTGAATGCCCGATCAATAGTCAAGAAGTTGGACGAATTGACGATTTTGGCGTCAGTCAAGAAACCAAGCTTGATATGTGTTACTGAATCATGGCTCCATGATGGAATTGACGATGAACTAATGCATATAAATAATTATGATCTTCATAGAGTGGATCGTCGTGAGCGTTCTGGAGGAGGTGTGTGTATTTGGGTACACAGTAGCTACAACGCCGAAACTGTGTCATCAGTCTTTGGTTCTCCTGAGTGCATGGAATGTATTACTCTAAATTTGAACACTCTTGGCATGATTGTGCTGCTAGTGTATATTCCACCTGGTTTATGCTCGTTACAACATCGAATAATTCGAGACTACATAATTTCTCACATTGATTTCTTTAATAATAAGTTCACTGACCTGAAGTTTGCGATCTGTGGTGATTTCAACGATTTTGACACTTCCTTTGTGCATTTCCAGTTGGCTTGCGTTAATAAGGTCACCTTACCTAGTCGGAATACTTCCTTTTTGGACCAATTATGGATATCTGAAAACCTGTGTGATTTCTATGGGGAGGACGCCGAGATTGGCCCTCCATTAAAATCTTCCGATCATAAAAGTGTCCTTTTGCGCCCCAATTACTGTAAAGATCTTGATTCTGCTGTGCTTTGTAAGGTTTTCGATTACAGACAGTCAAATATGTCTCATTTCTTACTACGCCTTCAAAGATCTGATTTTTCTGCTGTCCTCATTGAAGATGATATCGATTCAAAATGTGGAGTGTTCTATGAGCTATTCCAAGAGGCTATGGCTTTCATCCCAGTTAGATATGTTTTGCTGCGTGAGAGTGACAAGCCTTGGTTGACGCCTATGTTGAAATTGCTTATTGAAGATCGATGGCGCGCTTATCGCGAAAATAATTGGCCTGTATTCGAGCACTTGAAAATCAAAGTTAAGCAAGAGATCGTCAAAGCGAAGAAGATATGGAGCAATAAAATTATCAAGGAAGGTAATAATGTTTGGACTATTGTGAAAGAAATCACTGGCAATCAAAAGAACAAGAGGAAAACCAGAAGCAGGAACTCCGATACGTCTGAATTCTTAACGAAATTGACTGACTCTTTCAACACGTTTTTCAATCATGACGACGATGTTCCCCTCCAGCTTCAACAAATAGACAGCAACCAAACGCTCGATGTGATAGTAACGCCAGATGAAGTTTTCGAACAATTGACGAGATTGAAAGTTGTGAAATCTTTCGGGTGCGACGGTATACCGAATCGTTTATTAAGAGAAAGTGCCCATGTGATTTGTGAACCGCTATGTCATATATTTCAATTCTCCATTGACCACAAAATTTTTCCTACAGTATGGAAGACTGCTCATGTTGTTCCGGTGCCTAAAGTAAAGAATGCAAACACCGATGAATTCCGTCCAATCTCCATTTTGCCCTCCATCTCAAAGATTTTTGAGAAGCTGATGCTATCGCGATTCAAGAATGAATTCGTTAAGTTATATGGGCCTCATCAACACGCCTATCGACCACTCGGTTCCACCACTAGTGCGCTGATTGACATCCACAGCTCAATTGCCGAATACCTTGAAGACGACAATACGGAATCTGTGCGAGTTACGTGTATTTGACCTAAGCAAGGCATTTGATAAAATCCAACACAATCGACTAATTAATGCCCTGCAGAGTGGAGGTCTCAATCTAGGAATGCTACTATGGTTAAAATCCTATTTATGCAATAGGCAACAAATGGTGAGGTACAACGGATGTCTCGGTTCTTCAATGGAAGTTGTTTCTGGAGTTCCTCAGGGATCACTCCTCGGTCCTTTTCTCTGTGCAGCTTTTCTAGGATCCATCTCCATCGTGTCGCCCAACGTAAGACTCATCAAATACGCTGATGATATGACGCTTGTTGAATGCCTGTCAAAGGGATCCATCAATCCATTCTTCCTTGACAATATTGTTGGTCAACTCAGGAATCTAAACCTAGTGCTCAATCGCAACAAGTCAAAACAAACAGTGATACTCCGTTCGAATAATGCTCGTGTTTCGTTATATGACGATATTGATTACACTGACGAGTTGTACATTCTTGGTGTTACTTTGCATAATTCTCTCTCTTGGGACCAACATTTTTCTAATGTGTGTCTCTCAGCATCTCGAAAACTCTATGCTATCAGGTGTCTAAAGAATGTCTTGTCCCCCCGTCAGTTGACGGAAGTTTACACTATGTATGTTCAATCAATTTTACTTTATGCTGGTCCTTTATTTTGTAATCTTTCATATCGTTCTGTAAAAAGCATAAATAGCATTGAAAAAAGGGCACATAGAATCATGTGCAACTTTGACTGCGATTGTAATCGTATGCCGTCTGTTGAAAGTCGTCGGATTGAGCAATCAATCAAATTTTTGAGGAAGTGTGAGGATATTGTTCATCCTTTAAAACTATTGCACGCCACGTCGTCTTCCATACACGAACCACTTTTGTCTTCCGAAATCCAAGACGACTAGACACAAGAACACATTTTTCCCATGGGCATGTGAAATGCTTAATAGAATTGAATATTATCGACCCCTGTAAAGTGAATGTCATATCTGGTATTATTAACTGCCACATTTGTAATTTTCTTAAATATTGGTTTTTTTTCTTTGAAACCTGCTATTCTTGTGTATGACTTTTATTTTATTGTGAATTATAAGTAAATTGACTGATTTTCAATTTCTGTGAAATATAAACATTATTCTCTCTCTCTCTCTCTCATTGTATCATATATTTTACAATCATTGTTATAAACTTCATTAATATATGTTTTTAATTTAATTAAGAGGTTAAGATCTTGGTTATATAAAGCACAACAATATCTGACTCCTGATTCATAATTATAGATTCCAGCAGAACCATCTCCTAAAAAGAACCCTTCTATAAATGCTTGCTTACATCTTAAATTAAATGGATCATTAAGATAAATATCACTTACAATTTGTTTCAGTGTGATTGTATTGTCGTGTAAAAATAATTTATTATGTAGTAAATTTGTTCCTATATTTAATTCTTGTGGCTTTATTTCATTACCTCTTTCATCTAACAATGAATGATCTTCAGTAACATCTACTATTCCCATTTTTGTTCTTATTCGATAAATACTTTTATTTGTAAGATGTCTAATAATTTGTTTTACTTTACTCCATCCATTATGAGTATAAATTTCTAAATTATCAACAAATGAAATTTCTTTCATATCACCATTAATTTCAAACGGATTAATTTTATAGTTGTTTACAATACTATCTATTCTAGAAATAAATAATGAATTATTCTTTCTCAATATTACAGGCGTGTCAGCTGTTACTGAATCTGTATAATGAATGTATTTTTCGTTGAAACCATTAATTTCTAAAATAAAGTTATTCATGATTCTTCTAGAGTGAGAAAGAATGAAAGAACCTAAGTGTGATGGCATAAATGACGTCTTCCCATCTTTTACAATATTAGTTTTGAGAAATTCATCATTTCTACTTTCGCTAAAGATTGTTCATCATTTAATTTTTCATAATCTTTTACTTCTTGAGTGAAATTTTTTCTCAATATATTCTCATTCCATAAATGGTATTTAGTGGTTATATCTTTTTGCACAGTTTTGCCATATAGCGAATTCATCAATAATTTAATTAACTCATCGCCTACAGTATTTCCTTCTGCTTTATATCTTTTTCTCAAATTAAACAGTTTTTCAATGTAATTTCGAAATGGTGAAACTTGATAACTTTTTTCATAAATTATACCATCAGTAATATGTAAGATTTTTCCCCCACATCTAACAATTTCTTGTATGTCTACAGAAGTTAATACATCATAACATATACCATTTCTAAACCTGATTACTTTTACATGAGAATTATTATTTTGGTTTTTAACTTTATCTTTAATAGGAACTGGTTGAAAAAACATATCATTCGGATATTGAAACACAACTGTAAATATTCCAGTTTTAGGTCTAAACGTTTGAGTATTAAATTTATATACTATTTCTCGTTCTTCTTCTTGTCTACATTTTCTAGCGGATTCGGCTTTAGGGTATTCTGAATTTTCATCATACATAGCTGATGGATATAAAGATGTTGCATCAAAAGCCATTAGAAATTCATTTTTTTGTTCAAGTAGTTGATTTGAAATTTTCTTACAAATGTCAGTTTTATCTCCTAAATCTCGATACTGTTTCATTAAATCTATTAAATTACTTCCAAGGGACAAAGTCCCCCCAGCGTAGCGACCAGGTAAATACTGTTTTAATATTGGTAACAAGATGCTACAAAATGGCGATATGTATTTTCTTATATTTGCTGAAACTCTTCCACCTTTAACAGATTTTCTAATATAATTTCTAGCCCATAAATCTATATGAGAATGAATATTTATATTGTCATTTTGTACGCTTTTCATCCAACCGTTAAATGTTAAGCAGAGGATGTTAAATTAGTAGTTATATCTTCACCAACTAAATCTCGCATAACATTATTCTATTCGTAGATACAAAAAGCTAAAGAAAGAATATCGTTAACTAAATATGGTCTCCATTCATTTTCTTTTTCTTTATAATTTTCATGTGTTATGTCTCCAATTTCATAATTTAATTTACACACATTCGTAGGAATTTTAAAATTCTCACACCATTTAGAAAGACTTGTTTTTACATGTTGATAACTACATTTCATTATAATAGTTTGAAGTGCTAATTTACCTGACGGTGAATCTTTTTTCATATTGTTTTTAAATCTAAACGATTTTTGAATGTATCTACTAACACATTCAGTTGTATAAGGATTTTGTAATGAAGCAGTTAATATTCCTCTTGAAGTTTTAAGAGGCGGTTTAGATAATTTAAAATTAGCTTTTATCGGAAAATAGGAATCAAAACCTGATGAATTGTGAGCTATTAAAGTTACTCTCGAATAATTAAATTTTCCAAGAGTTTTAAAAAATTGATGGATCGGACATACGTCCTCTGGGTTTCCCCTGATTGGACATTCATCATCCTCAGTTCTCGTAAATATTTTCACACAATTTTGAAGTTTATTAAATTCTAATTCAGTTAAATTATTATACTCATTAATCTGTTTTTTAAGTTTTTTAATTTCATCTTCATCTTTTGATCGTTTAATTTTAATCATATCACTTAACAAACGTGTTTCTAATTCTTTCAATCTTTGTTTCGGTAAGCAACATATAAATTTATTAAAATTAATAGCTCCTACAGCATAAGGAATAGGATGAGCTGTTGAACAGTTAGGATCAGGAAAAGTTTCGAGATCCCAAATATATGTTGAACCATAGTCAATTTTTTTCTTTGTTATGATTTTATATGGACGCGTTGTTAGATTTTCATCAGTAACTGTTTTATATATGGGTTTGAAATTATTTTCAATTTCTCTAATAGCTTTTAATTTATGAGATTTATTAATTAAACAATAGTGACCAATTGTTGAACCTTCGTGAAAATAATTGTAATAAACATAATTATGAAACGTTTCAATTCCTCCAGGATTTAAATGACGATTGGCAGGACTATAATATTGAACACATTCTCCAAAATATTTATTGAATTGAGAAAATTTGCAGTTTGACATTACTCCTGTTCTAGATGTGGCTTTCTCTTTATATAAAAAATTATTAAACATTTCTTTCATCATTTCTCCTTGTTCTTCATTAAAACCTCGTAAAACATTATAACATTTAATAAAACAAAAATCTTCAGAAGGAATATAACAATATTCACCGAAATATTCTTTGATTCTATATTTCATATTAATCCCTGCCCCTCTATGCGATCTTTGTACTAACTTCATTCCAAAATCTTCATATTTAATATTACCTGTAAAAATCCATTCGTTAGCATCGGACTTCTCATCCAGATTCGAAAACCATATTTCAAATGAATTTTTATTATAGAAGGTTACGTAAAAATTTTGAATTATATTTTCCTGATCTTTAACAACTTTTCCAAGTAAATTAATAATTTTACCATTTGCTAAAAGTTTCCTCATATCATTTACTACATTAATAAAAGATACATTTTCATATTTAATTTCATTTGGATTAAATAAATATCATAAATCATCACCAAGCTCATCCTTAATTCTACCATCAAAAAAGATATCAGTAATAGGAGTTTCTAATATTTCTTTTGTTCTACTTTTCTGTTTTTTAATATTACGTCTAATACTACGCCTAGTACGTTTCTGTTTTTTAATACGTTTACTACGTTTACTATGTTTAATTTGCGCATCAAACTCAGCAGTTTGTTTCTTGATTAATTCATCAATCCTAGACGTTTGTCCGAGAGACATTTCACGATTCATATTTTTTAAGAGAAAAAATGAATTTTTACATAGAACCTCGGTTCCGTTTTTACATATACACAGGAATATGTAATTGATGTAATGTTTCTAATTCATGTGTTGTTAAATGTTCTTTCTTAACCAACCACCATAAATTATTATACGCCAAAAATACTCGGAAACTTCTTAAACAAAGTGGAAAGTCTTTTGTTTTAACATACGGTTTAATACCATGTTTTGTTTTATAATCTGTAACGAGCGCTACGTATTTATGATGATAATAAAATCTAACTTCTTTCTTCGAATTTACAGGATTTGTAGGATGACGATAATCTTTTAAAACTGGTACATGCTCTATCTTGTAAGCATTCAACTTATTTTTTTTAATTTTTATTAACAAAAAATTTATAAGAAAAAATTATTCGATCACTCCGCGAAAATATTTTCTATAACTCTATCATGAATTTTTTTATCAATATTAATTGTAATGAAGCCATAATCTTTTGACCAAGCATTGTTACACGATTGTTTAAATTCATCTTTATTTCTTACGCATAAATCTCTTAACAAATCACTTAAGTTTCTTGAATTTATTTCAAATAGTATAAATATATTTGCATTCTCTCTAATAACACTTCCGTCTAATGAATACATACTTTGTGTTAAATAAAAAACACTACAGTTATTATGTCTACCTCTTGTGAAATAATTTCTCTGAACTGACTGATTTCTATCATTAACACAATCATCAAAAATTACACAATGTTTCATTGTTTTATCTACTTTACTAGGATCTTGCATATTACCACTATCATCTATTAATTGTATCTTTATATGCTTATTTTTATTGGATTCAACTAACTGATTATTTTTTGCTGCTTCTTCACACCACGAACTTATTTCTTCTTCATCTTCAGATTTTTCATATTCTTTGAATAATGAAGCAATTGCTGTTTTTTTAAGATTATTTTCAAATCCATATTTCAAAAATTGATAGACGGGTTGTTCTGCTGTTGTTGTATAAATTATAAGATTGTTATAATCCAAACAATTTGGAGTCGTTAAAATTTTAAATAATAGATATGTTTTTCCACAAGCTCATCTTCCACAAATAACTGACAAAACTTTATTAGATAAATTTGGATGATGATTAAATTTAAGTTTTTTTTATCTAATGGGAGCACCTCACTCATTTTTTAATAAAAAATTTTTATTTTAAAAGAAGAAGAATAAGAAAATTAAACTTCTCTAGCTTCGCGTGGGAGTTTATACCTCTCGAACGGGAGTTTATACCTCCCGAACGGGAGTTTATACCTCTCGAACCAAAAGATCTATCATAATCTCTTCACCTACAAAATTTATTTCTTGTCCTTTTTCATCAGTGATTCTCATGTTAATGTTGTTAATAGTTTTTCTTGTAATAGGGAAATATATTAATGTTTGTGGAATTACATTTAATCTATAACCAATGGGTACAGTAAAAGCTGGAAAAATTAATATTAAATTTGACAATTTACCATTTATATATCCTCCTTCAATAATGTCACAATGTACAACAATTGAATTTATTTCAGTTATTTTTGGTATCTTCTCACCTAAATGATAACCTTGACTATAGGTTTGTTTATTAAATCCTAATAGCTTTGACAATGATCTATCATGATTAAAATCAACTTGATGATTTTCGTCTAAAGTAAGAGAAAATTTATTAACTGCCGGTTCAACTGCAAAATGTAATTGTTTCTTATCTTTAAATGGTATACCTAAATGTCTCTTAATTTCATTTGATATTGATTCAACTTCGTAAGAACCAGGAAGAAAAGTTAGTATTTTCCATGTTTTGCCTTTAACAGTAGAATATCTAAATTGGTCATTCACATCTTTGATAACGTTTTGAATAGTGTTAAATGTGGAGAAACTAGTCAATGCAATTTGATAATTTTGATTTTGTTCCAAATGTAGAATGGGTTCAAAATTACAAGTGTGTGATGAAGTAGTTGTTATAATTTTTGACGTCGTACTAAATTTTGATGAACCCAAAATCTCTGTCAAATTTTCTAAATGATTATTAATTTTGTCAAAATCTGCTGAACACATTTTTTAGTTAAAATTTTGAATAAATATCTTTTATAAAAAAATTAAAAACAACAACATATTTCAGCTACGGGCGAAGCCCTAGAACATTCGGTTCGTTATACTTTTATAATCCTCTTCATTTAGAATCTTCTTTTCTAACAGTCTTTTCAATATAGCATGAATTTCATTGAAACTAGAATTATGTCCTTCTTTTATTGCAGATATTAAAATATTTAATCTATTTAGTAATTCTTGTGGATCATCTGGTAAAAATACAGTTGTTTCTGTTCTAAAACCTTTTCCTACTTTAACTCCCGTTGATAATAAATTTTCTAATTCTCTATAACGTTTAAGAGTTTTCCTGCTTTAACTCTATCTAACATAGCTTTATATTTTATGAGATCTTCTACAGCATAATTATTTAAATCTGCTCCTCTTAAAAGATCAACAAAATTTCTATCTAAATTAAAAGGAGATTTATCTGGTGAAAAAATTAAACCTCGAAAAGGTTGTGGAAATATTTCTTTTTGTCCGAGATAAAATCTAGGTATTGTTTTTCCATCTATAAATGAAATAGAATGTTCAAATTGCATAGATTTTGGTAATTTCTTATTAATGTTTGATTCTAGTAATCCATAGTCATCTAATATAGTTTTGTGCTCTGGATCTGTTATATCAATTTGTTTATCATTATTTGTAAGTTCTTTTTCAAGAGTTTTAAATGGTTTCATAGTTTTCTCAAAATCAGTTTTCACTTGCTCGGTTTGCTGCATTTTTTCAAACATATCAGATTGAATACCAGCTTTTATCATTCTATGTTGAAGATGATTTTCTTTCATAATATTTCTTTGTTTTATTAACTCTTCTAATTGTTTAATTCTTTTAAAATTATCAGCTTTAATTTTATCTATTTTTAAAATATAATATTTGAATTTTGTGGTAACATTGGAATACAACAAAAACATTTTACTGAACAAATTATTTTTTTATTGCTTTGTTGTCTGACATCTTTTTGTTTAAAGGTTTCTCGTTTTAAGTTTTGTTTAATAAAGTTTTGCTTAAATTTTCGCTTAAAGTTTTTAGCTCTTCTAAAAAATTTTGTCATTTTCTTCATTAGAAATTTTACCATCACTAGAAATTTTACCATCCTGTTTATTCTTATCATCAACTTTTTCGGACTTTAAATGAAATGGCGTTTTATTAGCTTCATTAGCTATTTGATCAAATTTTTCAATCTCATCTAACGTAATAACATTATCATCACATACTCTTTGAAAGTAGTAATGTAGTTTATCATAGACTTCTTTAATATGTAAATGCTTAGTTTTTAATGATTTTCGTTTCTTAGTTATTAAAGATTTATCTAACATTGTAACAAGTGAAGTTGCAAAAACACCCGTACCTGTTAAAGCTGTAGCAACTACTGGAATTACTAAAACACCTGAAGATATAACAATTGTTAAAGCACCTAAACTTATTGTTAAGAATATGCCAATTCCTTGTGTTACATTCTTAACTTTAGTCTATCTCTTTCTTATTTTTTTATAATGCTCTAATCTTAATAATAAATGAGATTCCTTATCTTTCATATAACGTACTCTAACTTTGTGTTTTTCTTTGTTCATTTTTTCAATGTCCATTAAAGTAGAACTACGTTCATATGATAACGAAGGATATATTCTTGAGGTTTCTTCCATTTTCGTCGTCGCCGTTGCCGTCCCCGTTGAGGTTTCTTCCACTTTTGTTTCATCCATTTTTAAAGAAATATTATTAGTCACATAATTTTAGTTATCTCATATTTTAAAAACCTGAAAAATGGATAAAATTCATGAATTTGAAATTCTCAACTTTCCTGATGTTGTGTCCTGGAACGGTCATGATTTTAAGGGGAGGGTGAAAAATGTCATAATCACAAATTTGAGATTTTGAAAAATTTGAAAAATTGGGTATTTTTAAAAACGGTTTTTTTCTTCATAACCTGAGAAAATGACCAAAATTCATGAATTTATGTCGTTGTTAAAAATACCGATTTTTCAAAAAATGGTACTTTTTAAATGGACTAAATTTATGAATTTAGGTCTTAAAAACCTGAAAAAGGGTTCAAATTCATGAATTTATGTTGTTTTTAAAGATACTATTTTTTGGAATTTTATGGTGTCCTGGAACGGTCTAAATTCATGAATTTAGGTCTTAAAAACCTGAAATAATGACATAAATTGATAAATTTAGTCGTTTTTAAAGGTGCAAAAAAATTGAAAAATGGGGTGTCCTGGAACGGTCTTTTGGCCATTACTACCACCACTTGATAAGAATCAATTCTCATCGAGGTTGATGCGGGAAATAGGACAGCAAAACTAAAAGAAAATGTGCAACATTCGATGCACTGTTACGATGCATGTTTTAATGACTTCAATAAGGACAAATAAAGTTCTTCTACTAACTTAAGCATTTCTCTAGGATTTTCCTCATTATGGTATGCCTTTACGCTGATGGGTCTATCCATGTAAGATATGCGCAATGAAAATATTTTTTTAGACAAGGCAGGTCCTACATGTCTTGAAGGTTTCAACGAAGATTTCAAATTGACTACAAATATTCTCTATCCTTTCTGGAGCAGACGGGATATGCTCGAAGTCATGACATGAAATGCGGTTAGAAAAGCTTAAGCTCACCAATTTCACACCTTCTGATTGAAATGCTGATTTCCGTTCTTGTGTTGCCTGTGAAATCTGCCGGTATAACTTTTCCACGAATTCTATAAAGGAAAACAGTATGGATTGTCCTATTCGACTTCAGCAAGTGTCTCGTGGTATAATTGGTGCAATTTATTCGATAGAATGCACAAAGTGCCGTATCTGATATGTTAGACAGACAGCGCGATTATGGTTTCAAGGTTTGATGAACAAAGCTGAACAGATCAATGATATTCGAGATTTTAACCTCACGTCAGTCTCCTCGCGTTTTATTAAGTTTTGTGGCCTTAGTGTAGGCCTGCAAGTACTTCTCTTTTACAGTAGTGGAGCATTGCAAGGGCATAAGGAAGAGACACTCAAAAGAAATTCCACGGATAAGACGTCTGAAAATAAAAGCACCGAATGGTCTCAATGTGATAACTAGGGCAATTTTTTTATGACATGTCATATTTTTAGGGCAAGTAAAAATATTGTCATATTTCCTGTATCTGATCATATTTAGTCACATTTTGGTCATTTTCTGTAGCTTTAGACAGAGTTGCCGGGAAGAGGGGAAAGAAAATGACCGATGCTTGCAGAATGACGCAATATTGGTCTTTTCAGCAGCGTAATGCAGTCTGAGGACAGTTCCAATGCATGCATTGCCTACAAATGTGAATGTTACCGGCGGCGCCAGAATTGAGGCTCAGATCAACTCGACCAGATTGACATCCATACAAATCTGATTTCTTCTGTATTTTGTCACTTTTACCTCGTGGAATTGATAAAGTGACTATCACGAATCGGTCCTACAAAATCGACGTTTTTGCTGTCTCTCAATGGGTGCGACCGGCATCGTTCTCACAGCATTTGTGGGCACCGTCTCTTTCGCTGCTGCTTGCTTAGTTAATTTAAGTACTACGCTCGTACTATACTACTAAACTGCTACAGCAATCCTCAGGGACACTTAGAACCACAGAATAAAGGATTTTTTACCTAATGCTACCTTTCAAAATTGGGGGTTCGCTATCGCAACTTCTTTGCCCATTAACGGCATATATTCGACCTAGTTGTCTGTCGAGTAGATTTTGTTAAATATCAGTCACTAATTTCTACGAAAGTTTGTAGTCGTATTGAAACGAAATGAAACCCAAAGAGTGATGAAGCCTTAATACATAAACGTACTGAAACGTTCTGTGACGTTGCAGATAACTTCGTATACTTTTGAGGAGAAAAGGAGTACACTTGCAAGTTTTCAAATTTGCAAATCGTACGGAGATCAAATTTTACATACTCAATCTCATTATTGTGATAGTCCAATAATATAAGGGACCTACAAATCGGCAAATGTTGAGTCGAATTGAATAGGGTCGTGATTTGCGAATCGAATCGACTCATTAAAAAACTCAATTAGACCTTTTTGAGCTTATTTCTGTGTGCGATTTGCTTAGCCAGCTATACTGATAGTCTTTAAGAAAGTAGTATCATAAACTAATACCTAGTAAATAAGACCTAGACCTAGAAAATAGGGCTTGTGATCATAGAACATGCATGACTTTTAAATATGAAGTGACACCTCGGCACTCATAACGAAATTATGTATGATATTATGCATCATAAAGAAAATCAGTATGTCTCTATTTTTCTGAGAAAATCAAAATCTACTCAGCTTTCAACATATTTCGAATGAATATTGACTCCAGAACATGAGTTAGATGGATGTTGATTTGACAGCATGTCTTAAAATGCTCATTGACCTTGCTCTGCCAAATTTGCCGATGTAACTTGATGATCGGGACTAGGCTTTTGACCTCAAGTTTGTAGAAAAAAGTTCTTTTAATCTCACGCGGGACTGAAAATGCAACCTCCATCAATCGTCCCTGTGCTTAAATCCTGAGCCCACGAAAGCACCAATTTTCATGAATCAGTAGATTTCATAATTTTTATCGCAATTTTCAGATCAGAAAACTAACCGAATTTTGGCAACAATCTACTGATATCTACAGCTTCACATATTATCGCTGTCTCCTTAATGACTGTCTAAGCTATTCAGGAAGAACTCAAAATAAATTATATACTAAATGACCTGTGTAGACTTCTGCGTAAATTTTCACTCAAGCTCATGCAAGCATGATCATATCACAAACTACGTGGTGTGATCCAAAATGTCCCGGACTAACCTACTTGCAGATAACCTGTGATAACGAATACTACTTCAGATGTAAATTTAGGTCTTTAAGGCATGAGAAATATGGTTGCCGAAATTTTTCCGGTCAGTTTTCTATTTTTTCAAAATTTTCAAACATTTTTGTCTGAATTTCAAGATTTTCCTATAAATTCTAGCGATTTAGAATCAATATATTTAGATTAACTTGACAGTTAAGCTATCACTAATAACCTGACCAATAATTAACGGAAAAACAAATGTTTTGTTCCAGAAAGCAGTTTACTTTTCAATGTATGAGCCGTTAGCATTCGTCACTTTTTGCCAACGAAGTCTCAATTCACAAAAAGCTTTATGAAAAAATTCCGGTGTCAAAGAATCAAAAAAATCAGTAACTGCATCCCGCAGTTCAACTGGCGATTCAAAATGGTGTCCACGAAGATTCTTTTTGAGGAATCTAAACAGATAGAAGTCACTTGGGGCCAAGTCAGGTGAATAAGGAGGATGGCTCAATAGTTGAAATCCGTTTCTCGTTAAGGCATTGGTTGTCTCCTGCGAGGTGTGAATCGGAGCATTGTCATGAAGCAAGTAGAGGGGAATGTTTCGTGGCTTTCTTATTTTCTTCCTCGCTTCAGATAACAGATTGGAATAATATTCGCTATTGATTCTTACTCCTTTATCCGCAAAGTCAACCAGTTGGATTCCCGAAGCGTTCCAAAAGACCGTCAGCATCAACGACCGGCGATGTGATGTTCCGGATCGCATTTTCAAAGGGGCAGACTCGCCTGATTTTCGCCACTCTGCAGATTCTCGCTTACTTTGAGGCAGATACAAACTTAAAGGTGTTTCATCCTCTGTAAGGATGCAGTTCAGAAACTGATCTCCGTGCATTTCGAGGAGATCCAAATTTGACTGTGCCGCCAGAAGTCTGTTCTCCTTCATTTCAGGTGACAGAAACTTCGGTACGAAACGTGATGCCAGTTTGCGATATCCAAGTCTTTCGATGATGTCATGACAGGAGTGATAACTGATTCGCAACTCTCTTGACAACTCACGGATGGTTATCCTTCTGTGTGCTGTAATCACTTCATCGCACCGACTCGATTTCTCTTCCGGAATCTCCTGCGGCCGACCAACAGTTGAAAAATCTTGCTCCACAGATTGTCTTCCGCGTTTAAATTCGCTTATCCAGAAATAAGCAGTAGTTCTCGATGGAGCTTTGCTTCCATATGCCAGGCTTAATTCCTTTAGAATGTCACCATTAGCGAAGCCGCGGATCAGGAGGTATCGTATCACACTGCGATATTCGACTGAAGACACGCTTGTCACATCCATCATGAAAACTGATAGAACAAAGAACCATCGTTGACACGGATTTCTTAATGAATGCGTGCTGAATGAACTTCACTGATTGATATCGTAACACATGAAGCAATTAACAAAAGACGTGCAATATTCATGGCAAAGATATCCGTCAAATAAGGTACAAATCAAAATCAATCTAACTATAACAATAAGAAAAATCGGATCTCGATCAATTCAGAAAATACAGAAATTCATGTTAAAATGTAAAAATATTTTTTAAAAATAGAAAACTGACCGGAAAAATTTCGGCGACCATATTTCTCATGCCTTAAAGACCTAAATTTACATCTGAAGTAGTATTCGTTATCACAGGTTATCTGCAAGTAGGTTAGTCCGGGACATTTTGGATCACACCACGTATGTACCTGCCACTGGAAGAGAAAAACATCATAATCAAAGATTCAATGATCATAATTAACTTTAAAAGATGTAAATGGGTCCGCATTGCTATTCAGATTAAAGAAATGACACATTGTGAATCATAAGATCATGACATTGAATTAAAAACATGACATCTCAGTCAGCTCTAAATAAGATCTCAACTTTTCCTTCAAGACTTGCAGCAGGCACTTGCATCATAATGCAATTCATGAAATTTCCTTGATCATCAGCTTAATTTCCGCTTAATAAAGATGCCTCTTAGCAAATATTCATTCCTTCTTGATACCCAACTTGTCTCATACTACTTATAAAGTGGTTTCATGTCGGTAGCATATAAACACATGAATAATTTGCAAAAAATCAGCTTTTTAAAAACTGCTGAAATAACTTTTTGGACCGCAAGAACGTAGTCATCGCAAAAAACCGAAACTTTTTATATGAAAGTTTTCACAGGATGCAGCTACTTTTTTTGAGTCGACACTCTACCTATTGTGTACTTAGTCTATGTTTTGCACTTAAATTTAAACGTTGTGTTATAGACGTGTAATTAATTTCATCTTTGATGTGCAGCTATGAACCATAGACCAAATCTCAACAGGAAAAAGAATTTACAGTTAGCGCACCGAAGCTACTCCATCAATAAAACGAGCAAATTTCACTGTATTTAAGCGATGATCAAAATTTGGTGCACTGATTAGATTTTTTGGTTGAGATTTGGCCTCATGCAGTCGAGATAAAATGCTTCCCTTGCCCTAAAGCTTATGTAGGTATACCTCAAAGATTGCATGTGCGTAGTCGGATGGATCAAAAGTTACAGGAGTTAAGTGCGAAAAGCCTCATTTAGCAAAAAATGGTTCATGAAGAAAAGTCATTCATTATATATTATTATTTTATTTGCCTACACCCATAAGTGCATAAAGCACCAAGGCAAAGCAAGTTTACAACATGTAGGTGCACAAAGTAAAGCTGACAAATTCATTTATTGAAGTCATGGCGACGAGTCCTTGGAATCCATAGGGTTGAAGAACTTCGCTGGATCACATGGGGCAAGGGAATGAAAAATTCTGAACACGGCTATTAAGTCATAAGCATGGCGGCGAAGTTGAAGCGTTGGAATGCCCAGTCGAAGGCGGTCTTCGTAGGGTTGCCCCGACAAGTGTATCACACACTGAGTAAAACGCCGTTGGACCCATTCGATTAAGGCAATGTCTTATGCAGCAAAGGGATTCCACACACTCGTTGCGTAATCCAGATGAGGACGAACATAGGATTTGTATACACGATGAAGAACATCAGGATCACGGGATACAAAAGTTATGGCAGAATGTATTTTATGCGCTTCGGTGGTTTAGCTCAAAGAATTGTTCAACCAGGTTCAACCTCAGACCTATTTTTAGCCCTTTTTGTCTCTTCGTCTACTACCGATTACCGAATCGATAAAATTCTGGAAACTGGCCTATGAGGAATGAGGATTTCTCTTACGCAATGCACTTAAGAGAAGTAAATACCGATTGTTCAGTACATCTGTTTCAAAGACTCGAAAAATGTCTCAAGGACTCGACAGCAAGTATAAGATCAAACTGTGCAAAAAAACTCTAAATCATCATTTGCATGGAATTATTTTGGAACCTTATCGTCTTCCGAAGATGCTGACGTTAATGAATTCACATAATTCGTTTTTTGTGACGCCTGTTTGAAAGAAACCTCATCGTCCTCAGTACTTAGTGATGTGCAAAAATATAAGATGACTGTCTCGACTGGAACCTGCTTGGTAGATTACTTTTTAATGCAAAACGATCTTCTATTAGACCAGACCGCAGTAGTAACCCCATTGCAAATTCAAGCCCAAAATGTGAAATGCTGACTCAGCCCCCACCCCCACCCTCTGGAAGGAAGGTGAGGGAGTTCGTCAAGGATGTGCTGGGAGGAATGGGCCCGTGAGGAGGAAACTGTTCCCTCTCTCCCCCCTAACCCCATTGCAAATTCAAGCCCAAAAAGTGAAATGCTGACTCAGCCCCCACCCCCTCCTGTCACACTTCCAACTTTGGTTGTAGAGATGGTAGAAAGTCGTGCCATATCTCATTTGAAAGCTGAGAATGAGAAAAAGGCAGTGGAAAGCTCAGTTTGGACTCATTTTCCTGGGTTTAGGGAGGAAAATGGCAGGAAACTGTCAGAGTTGGAAAAAGTCAGGTTTTGGAGGTTTTGGGATGAGAAAAGTCGTTTTTCGACATGAAGGAGTGCTGCTCGGATGGGAAAATGGAGTACAAATTCGGACGTTTTGGCCAATTTCGGGTCTAGGAACGTCTTCCCAACTCAATCGGAGAGAAAAAGTTCTGACCCCCACCCCCACCCGCACCCCCACCCTCTGGAAGGAAGGTGAGGGAGTTCGTCAAGGATGTGCTGGGAGGAATGGGTCCGTGAGGAGAAAACTGTTCCCCAGTAACCCTATTGCAGGCGCAAGGACAAAATGTGAAATGCTGACTCAGCCCCCCCAGCCCCACCCTCTGGCAGGCAGTGTGAGGGACATTGCCAAGGATGGGCTGGGAGGAATGGGCCCGTGAGGAGGAAACTGTTCCCCACCCCCACCCGCACCCCCACCCCCTCCTGTCACACTTCCAACTTTGGTTGTAGAGATG